>CM068311.1:3401821-3497400 GCA_034768735.1 Schistosoma mekongi | reverse complement strand
TGGGATTTGCCTAATCAAGCAATTTCATCAAATATGTGGCTGTTGTGATGTGACAGCGTCTCTATATGCACACATTCAAGCATATTTCATCACTTCAACAAGTTTACCTCCCTCTACTTCACTCGACTAATTTAATTTTTTTCTGCTTGCCTCTATTATTCATATTGTTATCATTTGTTTATGCTTTTATTTGACACCTATTTTTTATTCCTCTCTTTGTTTAATTGTTTTTATTTTTTTTGTTTAGAACGATTGTAACCGTTTTTTTTCGAATGCTTTCTGCGTCCTTTTCATTCTAATATAACTTTTTTTTTCTGTGTATTTGTTTTATGTCTCTGTTTCTATTGTTTATTTTGTTTTTTTTACTGAGATCTCTTTTGCTTTTTTTTGTCCAGATACTTTTGTAATGTATATGATAACTGAAATTCAAAATGTGCATGTACAATCGACGTTGTTGTTTGTTTTTTAATCATTTCAAACTACACTTACTCAGTTAAGTTTTTTCATAATCGTTAGGTTAGTCATGTTGTACATTTGTGAATTTTTGCAAGTTAGTTATTTAATGCACTCTTTGAATATCCATCAAACTATTATGTACCTAGACAGTGAATACATTCAGTAAATAATTGAGTAATAAATTAACCACATCAAATGATTAGTTTACATGTAAGTTTGCATCCACATTGAATACACTAAGTATAGTAGGAGTGGAAACGATATTAGATTATTTTGCTACTTATTTCTATGTCTGGTTGTGTCATCAGTCAGCACTATATTTGTCGACTATTCTAACAGAGAATTCTATGTTCTACAATTAATGGGATATTAAATGTAGAAGTGGATGCAGTCTATGTAACTTCTTCTCGTCATTTGTTTACACCTAACAGTTTGCTGTGTTCACAGCAGACAGTTATATCGTGCAAAACCACCACAAGTAAAGTACCAATACGTTAAATATGATCCTTTTAAGATATTTAGAGTTAGTTTACAACAATAATACAATGCTATTAATAACAATATTAATAATAATAAACTCTTCAAAGCAACGAGATCAAAGCAAAATCCTAGTAAATTTTAATATACAGACAAACAGATGATATGGAATAGATAACTAGCATTTTTATATGAATGAAATCAAGTGAACACGTCGGCTGCTTACTTAACATGTCACCATCAGGAACAGAAGGGTATATCAGTGAGCATAAAAGTTATCAGTGAAGTGACTAGATAGGTAATTAAGTTCGTAGGTAGTTAAGTGTAGAACGAATTGCGTAGAATATAATGGTAAAGGGATACATGTAAGTATCAGGATATGAAGATTTTGTAACTCACCTGTGTTTCTGTTTGTGATCTCCGGTGATAGCACAGTTGTTGTTTGTTCTAATGGAATCGCTTTTGTTCTTGTTTGTACGTAAACTATTGGAATGCATAACATGACAGGAATTCAAAATGTGCAAGTACAATCGACGTTGTTAGACTTAAGTGTTATGTCTCAATTGACTAAATGTATTTTAATTATTATTTTACATTTTACACTGCCATGTATATTATCTCATTTTTGTTTATTCGTTGTATATCAATGCCTGTACTTTGAAGTTGATTTCATTTTAGTTGTAATGTTGCTGTCAGTTGTTTAAATCTACGTTACCTATAATATAACTACTGTTCAAGATGCTTATGTTTTAATCACTTTTGGAGATTTATATCTTCAAACTGATCATTTTGACTAGTGATTTCTTAATCTGTCTATTGACATTATGTTTCTGTTACGCCGGGCGATTAAAGAAAAGTAACGAACTCTCAGAACTGTATTTTGGGGGACTATTCTCGTTATTTTATTCATGAGTGATGTAATCATTTTATTCCTATGACTGTTACGTTCCCCTTGCCCGGTTCTCTCGCTTAGTGTATTGATTCTTTGTGTATTGTTTATTATTACGAACTACGTCTACCTATTTGTGTACACGTTCTCCCCATTCATTACCACTATTTCTTTTGTTCTGTATCAATGTTAGATTTCCGATTGGCTTACTGCGTGGTCTGGTTTTATGTATATGTAAATGCATGATTAAACTATAATACGACCTTGGACCTTGGTCTGGTTTTAGGTTCTCCGGGTTTTGGCTCTCGCTCTCTCAGTTTTCCTGTTCTCAATACTGGTTGTCTATTGTCTGGCCTAGGGGGGGGGGGGTGAATGGGCTTAGGTCAATCGTGCATTCTTAACTAGGCACACATCACATTGGTGTTCGCATCAACCAACCAAAAATCATCATCATCCATCTTCGTCCTTTCCTTTCATTCACGTCATAACAGTTTCATAGGTCATCAGCCATTTTTGTTATGCATTAAGTTCAACTCTAGGTGACTTTCATTACGGCCATCATACTGTGACTATCAATGTTAGTTCTCCTTTGCAATCTTTTAGTTCTCCAAAATAAAAACAATCATTAAATATCAAAAGTATTCTATAACACGACAGTTTACTAATTTTAAATCATTAATTTAATTAGCGGAGTTATATACAGAATGTACATTATGAACGGCAGGTTTTTTAATTTAGTTGTGAACTCGTAGAGTAAATGTGAACCAGCTGAATGCCTTCATAATGTGATTTTTTGCAGTGCATGTGGCGTTAAGAATTATAACAATGAAATAACCACTAATAGTATTGTTGATGGAATAACACACTACTCACAAACGTACCATCACTTCTAATAATGGCTATACCTCGCATTTCCACATCAAATATCCCTTGTGATCAAATAGTTACGGTTTGTTATGATGTAAGTTGAAAGGCACATAATACACATCGCATGTATCTGTTTATTCAATTCTTTTTATGTTGGTAAATATGCCACTAAATAAGATAACTCTAAATCCTACGAAGGCTGTTCACTTGGATTGAACTATATGTACATTTATCATTTTTGATTAAATAGATAACTGACTCATGTACGTAGTTTTCTACTAATCATCTTCCAAGTGAATGTTATGATGTCAATTCGTTCAATTAAGTGGTAACTTTAAAGACTGGTAATGTAAATATGAATATGACAATGCAGGTATCACATTTTATGAACACGATTTAATAGTTCACACCTTCAATAAAAGTCCACTAAACTCATATTTACGGACAAAATGACACAGTAAAGTAACATAAAATATAGTACTTACCATTGAATTTGGCATTATTTGCTTTCAAAGTAGACTGAAGTAGGGCTGATTTATACTTGCTTTCTAAGTTTCTTTTTACCGTGCCAATATTTACATCTTGTATAACCGGGTATGTAAATGTTAGTGTTGACTGCCCAACAACAGATGTTTTATTGTTTTTCTTTGTATCAGCTAGTGCAAAGCTGACTTTTAAGCATTTTCCACCATCTGACCCTTGAGGAACTGAACTATTTGCCAAGGAAAGAAACTGAATAAAAGTGACAAAATAGAAATGTTTAACATTCATCACAACTTGATACAAAATGCAAAATCATTGTATTGTAATTAGGATTTTTCACGTTACTCTGATTTATGATATCAAGACTAATTGTTTTTTTATATTAGTCTTTTATTATACAAGGCCAAACTAAACAACACCGTCTTATTTAGTGCTCATTTTATCATACAAAGCTATTTTTTGTCCCAAATTTATATTGACAAAATGTTTGATAAATGAGGCTTCAACTCATTAACATGTCTTGCACATTTTTATCCAACTAGGTTGACTCCTATACATTTCTACTTCCATGCTATCTTAATATAAGCAAAAAGTGAACTAGGTTACGACGAGTATAGTGTAGCAACAACTCAGAGTACTTTAGTTATTTGTTATTCTTATGCCACTGACGTAGTTGTGTTACAATAGTAAACACCAAAACTATTCATCTAACATCATGCCTATGATTCACATTATTATAAACTGTATTTAATGACAGGTTAGAAGTAAACATACTAGTTCACAGAAGAGATTATAAAGTTGAATGTATTCTTGCGAAGTTGAATTTTCGTAGTTCGGAACCCAATCGACCTTATTCTTTGCCGTCGTATTTCTTAACCGCGCACCTTCAATTTCCACTATTATCACTGAAAAATGGGAAAATGTCAAGAAAATTGTTTTGTACATCACAAACTACTAGTGGTTAATGAATTCAGTCAATTAGTTTTTGATCACATATATCTTTGTAGTTGGTTCTCTACGTTTAGTTACATACTAAATGATATATGTATTGTATTATATAGATGGAGACTTCAGTCAACAACACTCCAACTGGGTGTGAGTCAACGGTGCCTGCAACACAACGACATTATTATGCACAAATTGGATTTATCCTAAGCACCAATTTGACCACAAACTACAACATATTACCTAATTGATATTAGTTAGAGTGAGCGTCCAGCTGATGCAAATGATGATGTTAACAAGTGAGTATATTTTGCCTTTCTATGAGAGATGTCTATTTGATATGATCGTAAAAAAATTATATTGCTGAACTAAGTAAATGTTTCGTCTCGTAGACGTCAACCCCTCAACAGTAATAGGTTATGTATCAACTCATTTGGCAAGTCATTCAAAAGTGTTTTGAATTTTTGTCAGTCAAAATAATTCAACTAGTTATAAGTGTATTACAATATCCACATAACCCTTTAATTAATCAAACAGGTGGCTATTCTGTTGACGATTGCATCGTGATCTCTGTTTTTATAAAACATGTGCCTACATTACATGGCCACACTATATTCATGTGATCAATTTAGTAACTACATCTCTATTACAGTGAAACGTTTATCTGCATAACGTCTACCGTTTTAGTATTAACGGGTAATTCTACCTTCATATAGACATTTAGTTATGTGCCAAAGCAAATTTGTGGTCCACATAATACACATGTGTAATGTAAATGAATGATTGTATATGTCTATCCAGTTTATTATTCCATAATGAAGTTAAACGTTAAATACACGACAGGAAATGTTAATTTAGATCTTTTTATTGGAAATATAAATGTGCGCCATAAAATCACTAAATAATTAATCAAAGAACTCACCAGTGTAATTTTGTAGAATGGAATCACTAGATGTTCTACTTTCTACGTTTTCCTCGCCAATTTGAGACTGAATTTGAAGTAACTGAAGCAAAAGTATCACTGTTGGAATATTTACTAAATTAATCATTCGCATTTCTCTACAATGAACAAAGTTGTTAGTGCAATAAGCAGTATGTAGTGAAAAGTAAATCAATACTATTCATGACGGAATATCTACTTTCGTCGTCAAGTAGCCAATCTCACATCATAGCACCTTCTCTGATAAAATAGTTTGCAATCGATGTGGTCTTTAATGAAATGGCAATCATTTACCCTTGAATGTAATTCAGCACCATTATTATGTTCAATCCACTAGTAGGTTATGTATACTATGTTAATTCTATTGGTTGATATTGACTTGGGATATGTACCTTGTTGCCATGGTATTTGGATGCATAAAGCCAAGAATTTCTAAGTCATAGTTTAGGTAAATTTTAATTGTATATGAATAATCTAAGACAGCATGTCAGATAACTAAAGCAGTTGCCCTCTATGTAGTAATGTAACCAAATTGAAAGTCATTTCTTGCATTAACTGAGAATAATTGTATGTCTTTAATTATCTACCCTACATCAATACGACAGAATCTTTGTGAAAAGTTTCCGTTTCAAAAGATATCTAGGTAAACATTATTCTATTTGTGTGCTTTTGAGATTCATTTGAAAGTCTAAGCACTACTACTACAGTCGACGTTTCAATGAAACAACAGTTCCAGATCAACTGCTGAAAGAATAAAACATTATTTACTATTTGATAAACATGTCTACAAATGTTTATTATCTAGGCTGGGATAATCAAACAGTGTTGGTCAATATATTTCAATTATCTGAACTATCTTTACTCGAATGAATCAGAATTTGACAAGTGGCTACATGAAATACCATATCATTGTCCAATAAATAAATGAAACAATAACACTGATTATCATGACATTGTCGTTGTCATTCAGTTTTTTTTTGACAACATTGACAAATGTAGACATTGTTTAGCTAATTTAGTCGATATCTTCAGAAGTCAGTTGAGCCTTTCATCATCTGTTCGTATTAAGATATATTTCCCTTAATAACTGTCGTCAAATAGGAGGAACAAGTAGAAGGAACTTAATACCAAGATGACTTTCCACCTTCAACAATAAGTCTGAAATGATAATCAAGCGATAATAATCAATTTGAAAACACAACTTTCCATCTGACATTCCTCTAAGAAAATTTCATAAATTGCTATAGCATAAAATGTACAGCTACAGTAAATGTTACTGACTAAATTTATTACCTCGACTTCCCTATCAATCTAACAATGAGATTTTTAGTCACTTACTATGTAAACAGTTTTGGTTATAGGCTAGTAAATAAAATTTATACAAGTTGACAGTATTTACAGAATTGATAATTAACACAGTGTTTAATGCTTAAAACAGTATTTTTAAATCTGCTATCTCAAGCATAATCTACATTGTGTTTGTTATTCCTCAAGCCATATCCAGTAGGTTCTTATTACATCACAGTAATCAGTGTGTTATACTACATTCATATACAACAACTAAAATAAGCATAAATAGTTCGACGACAGGACAGTTTAACTTGATCAAAACAAATCACAACATTATGTTAACAAATTCAATTGAAAAATAGTAATCATAGATATTAAATAATAAACATACTCACTGAATATTTGTCAGATATGACTACGCAATTCAAAGAACCTTGACTGATCACAGCTGTCTGTTGCTACTTGCCTGAAGACGTTATACTATTGAGAATATAGCTCTGTATATATAGACAAATACCATTACTATAATTATCAGTGAACAGCCTACGTCAGTTCACATCCTCATTAAAATGACCAAACAGATCACTGAATCAACCACTCTTACCAAATAATAAAATTCTAATTAGTAAAATGAAACCGAAATCTCATTTGTATAGTCAAAGTAATTGGAGAATACGTGAATGGAATTTGTATACACCTCCGTATTATTCATCAAATCAATCAGACTCTACGTATTTTTAACAAGCAAATACTTATTGTACGGTTGGATACCAAAAAGTGAACATTTCATCTAAAAGTACAATGTAAATGCGATTTGTTGCCTAATTATTTAACTAACAAGAATTTCTATTTATTAGTAAAATGAAGGAACTTTGTCAGTCTGATTATAAGTAGATGATATTCACTGATATTTCTGCAACATTGGAGAATGTAATTTGTGAAAACGTGTACTTATGATAAGAGAATATCGGTTGTATTTTCTAACTATGAAAACAACAGTACATTGTTTATTTGACCTTAGAGTGTTTGTTGAGCACATCATACGACTGAATGCCACGTAAACAAACATTCCATTCAATAGTAAATTAATAATGAAAAAATACTGTGTTAGAATTAAAGAATAAATAAGGTGCATCTTCTTTATTATCTACAATAGTTATTTACCAGATTTCTGTTTATTATTCTTGTTTACCTGTCATTCAGTAATGTATTCTTCCATTGCTTTTTCTCAATAAATTTTTTTCCCCGACTTCTGTTTTGTCATCTCTCCATTTGAATCAAACGCTTTCTGTTTTCGTCTAATTGATTCAGTGTATACATCAAATTCAGGAAAATAATCATCGATGACCTGTTCCTTTTGTTTTACTATGTCCATGCATACGTTGACGACTGTTTGATAGCAAGCACAGACGAGGTAACACATATGAAACATTTGGACACAGTCTTTAGTAGACTACAACAATATGGAGTTACCATAAACATACAGAAATGCCATATCGAGATAACCTCGTTGGACTTCCTGGGGCATACTATTAATGCGAATGGTATACAACCCAAAAAACACAAGGTGGCGGTTATTCTGGAGTACCCGGAACCAACCACCATCAAGCAGTTGCGAGCTTTCAATGGGTTGGTAAGTTTCTACAGACGGTTTATACCGAACTGTTCATCTATCACGAAACCACTAACGCATCTGCTTCGTGGAAATAAAAAGTGGTCACAATGGAAGCAGGCTCAAAGAAAGCCTTTATTGCGACTAAAGAAGCAATAGCCAATGTGACTATGCTGGTACATCACAATACTGAAGCTCCTGTCAGCAACGCGGTTGACGCATCTGACTCAGCCATTAGCATAGTTCTACAACAATGGACTGGCCAAGCTTGGCAACCTTTAGCATTCTTCTCGAGACGACTAAACGATACCGAATCGAGATACAGCACTTTTGGTCGTCAACTGTTAGCCACGTACTGCGATGTGCGACATTTTAAACATTCCTTTGAAGGCAAAGAATTCACAATATTCACCGACCATAAACCACTAACGTTTTCTATGAATCCATCTTCAGATAAGTACTCTGCATGTGAGTCGCGTCATCTAGACTACATTTCCCAGTTCTCTACTGATATACGACATATGTCTGGAGCTAACAATGTAGTTGCCGACGCCCTATCACAAATACATGCCTTGAATCGTATCCAAGGTATCGATCTTGTTAAACTAGCTCGACTTCAAAATGAAGACAATGATCTTCATCATGGGTTATCCACAACAACGCTCAAGCTTCAAAAAAAACGATTGGAAAAAGGTAAAAAAAACTTTAATTTGTGATTCTTCTACAGGTACAACCCGTCCAATCTTCCCCAAGAGTTATCGATGAATCATCTTTGACACATTGCACAATCTCTCTCATCCTGGAGTTCGTGCTACGAATAAACTGCGTGGCCTGCCAAAAAGATAAAGTAATTCAGGCTAATAAATGCCCTCTTGGCACTTTACCAACTCCCGACGCTCGTACCAACCACGTTCACCCTTACCAGAATAAAATGGGCCATTTTACACACTGTCCACAAGCGATTCCACTGAAAGACATCACTAGTCAAATAAATGCTCGCTCTTTCGTCGAACGTTAAATAGCGAATTTTGGTTGTCCATCAACAATAACGACAGACCATGGACGTCAGTTTGAATCTGGATTGTTCCACTCTCTGACCAAGCTCTCTGGAACTATGCGCTTCCGTACAATCGCCTAGAACCCACAATCTAACGGTTTGGAAGAAAGATTTCACTGACAGCTGAAAGCATCACTTTCGGCTACGAACATCCCGCAGTGGACTAACGCCTTACCACTAGTCTTACTCAGAGTTTGAAGCTCTGTAAATTAAGATGTTGAGTGCAGTGTGGCATAATTAGTTTATGGAACAACTCTTCGACTACCAGGTGAATTCGCGGAAACCGCTTTCACCTCAACAAATCTTGGTATCGATTCTTGTGTGAACCGGCTTACAAATTCTATGCGTTCAGTTAGGCCAGTCCAAACTCGACAACAATCGACAGACACTTTTATCCAACCCGCTCAAAAATACAGTACACACGTTTTCGTACATCGTGATGCTCTTCGACGACCTCTCGACGCGACTTGCGAAAGACCATACAAGATCCTAAGACGAGAAACAAAGTAGTATATGATCGACAAGAATGGCCACAAGGAGAACGTCAGCATTGACCGTCTCAAAGCGGCCTACTTAGAAGGTAAATATTTTGATATCGAACTCGCCACAACACTTTTGAAACGTGACATGAACGAAGTCGCCACGCATCAAGCAACGACCGAAAAGCAAGTAGAAATTTCGAAGAGCTCCGTATCGCTGAGAGCTACACGTTCTGGTAGAAATGTACGATTTCCAGAATATTTGAACGAATATTACGTCTATCAATATTTTCATAATTTCCCACTCCCCGTGAATTGTAAAGTCGTTTCGTTTTTTTTAAAAAATGAATAAAATTAACTTTTTTAGACTTTACGGAATTCATTTTGCACATTTTCGTGTGTTTAAAAAATATTTAAAAAATCTTTTTTTATTGATACTAATGTTGTCGATATTTTGTGCGCTCTCATATCCGTATTTGGCTACCAAATTGTTTATATATATATGTACATATATATATATGAAATGCACATATTAAAAAAATTTATTTTTAGATACCCAAGCCATCTTAAAACGGGCAGAAAGATACGGAAGAAAAGGATCATAATTTGTACAAAGGTTTTATGTAATGAAACCCTAGCTTAGGCACTGACGCCCAAAAGCTGCACAACTTCACAAGCTGTCAAAGGAACATTTACCAGTGACCAACGCACTGAATAATATCCTTTGGTTGGTACGTCATAAGGTTCTCACAAACCCATTTGGGAGGAAGTGAGCTGTAGCGTCAATTAATCCCCTAAATAAATAGTTACATAGGTCCTCGACATTGATGCTGACCATGTTTGTTTTAGCGCCCACTACTGGTTGAAGGCACTCGGCCACGCATCACCACCATATCACGTCACGTCGCACCATGGATTTATTCTCATTCATTAGAGTGGGTTAAATCGTGAGAAGTTGCTCTGGCAATACCGCAAAAGTAACTCGGTCATGTACCGGGTGCACTTTACAGCCATTAGATAACTGAGGCGGGGTTGTATACATTAAATGCATAATAAACGAAACATACAAAACACAACCATTTTCTACATAAGAACATTCGTGAAACCAGACTGCATACGCTGAATGTTATTCATAAACTATCAGTCATTTAACTAACGAAGTTACCTTCAAACAATATTATACATTAAATCATGCAAAATGAATTACACAGTCCTCTCTTAACAATTTTAACCAACTAATGAAAATTTAGTTGGATTGACTATAGCGATATTCGCACCTACAAATAACCACTTCTTTAATGAACACCAAAATTCACAATGAACGAAGGTTCGCTATCCCGTTGACACCGGATTTATGGTTGACCAACCTAGACGCTTTTATCTTATCAGCGCTATACTCACGATGAAGTTTGGCTTCTCCTTTATCCGTCATTGCTTTCTGATATACTCATATTCGTGCGTGTGAGTTCAGTCGTTAAAAGATGCTCGGATTATACGATTAACGTGGTTGTTTATCGAGTGTATTTCTAATGTATCGCCGTCGAATTCAACGTACATATGGAGTATTATAAACACAGATATTCCAGAATGGGACATATATTGCAAGTCAGTGACCTTACTGTTGCTCACTGCATTTAAAGAATTTTTCATACAGTTGTTATGTGGTGGATTTTTAAAAAATATTTTCAGTTATATTTTTAATTTGCTTCTCAAACTATGACATTTGTTTCCAAGGTGGCTAGCACATTGATGTTATTGAACATTTGTGGAATTGTCGTCCGTTTATGTGCCTCCATTCTTCCCGCGTAGAATTGGTTGTGGCGTTCGCGGGATGAAGTGGTGACTAATGTACGTCCAGAAGTTCAGAATATTGTTTCTTAACTTACTGTTTTAGACTTGTTTTTATCTTATTGAAGCCAAGGAACTTGTACTGATGCATAAACTCTGTATTATCAGGTGTTCTATCCTTTTGGGTAATATACGCTCACAATCACAAGTATTGTTACTGTTGATTTGGCTTCTGGGATAGGAAAAACTAGCATTCTAAAAGTTTACAATTGTTGCCAGACAGGCCTACCCGGATGGCTTGTTTGATATTTGTGATTTTGTAGTGTATTCTAAGCTGGGTTACTAGACTTGTCCGTAGATGACGTATGTTTAGTTATGGGCCTCGAAATAAACACTTGAGTGTCCTTCATGAGTTGTTCGTTTTCCAAGCAAGATTTGGACATATATATATATATATACGTCTTTATATGAATATATAGTCATACAGTTTAAAATGTTATACAGAATTCATGCTACTCACATGATCTTAAAGATAAAATGCTGAACTTGAGTATACATAAACCTTGGTGAAATAAGTAAGAGTAATAAAAGTAAAATCAATCATAAGTGATTGACCAGAAAGTAGCTCATGTTGTTTTAACATTAATGGCTGTAGCAAAAGTTTGCAGTCTGGAAGCCTTGCGAAGAAAATGTCAGGACGATAATTGTGCTGTCTGAGATCAAATACAGATTACCTTCCAAATTACAAGCGTGAACAGGTTGTTCGATGTAATGTCAATGTACTGTCTAAGATCATTTACAAATATCAATTTTAGATACAAAATTTCAGTAATTGAGTTTAAGCATATACGTATATATATATGTATCTACATATATATGTATATATATACGCATATAAGTATAAGTATAACAATATATTGTTAGTAATATCTTAATACGTTGGCAGTACCGTATGGATCTTTGTTCTCTCCCTTCACATGCTCCGGTGTTTGTTTTGTTTTTACTGCTAGTGCCAAATAAACGCTGTTATAATGCCGTTTGTTTTGAGTTGTCTCGTGTGTTTATCTTGTATATTAGTAATTGGTATCTGTAATAGTTTCTATCAGCAACCCAGTCCTATACTTTTCTTCGCCGTTGGCTTCTGAACCTTCCTTGCTGTTCCAGGTCAAATCCCACCCTCAACTCAATAACTCACTTATTCCCGCGATTAACCCGTCTAACCTAACTTTGTCACCTCACAGCTCTAATGCTAATGGTTTGAGTTCACGAAACGTTATTCCTGGTCTCCTGAAACCTCGCACTAAACTACATATCGGAGCTTTTAACGTTCGAACCTTAGGCCAAATAGGACAACAAGCCTCCCTAGCTATGACCCTAAATTCTCGTTCCATCGATGTCTGCTGCGTCTCCGAAACGCGTATACAGCATTCATGTACAACCATTCGCTTGACCTCACCTTGTGAAAATAAAGAACCGGTCCGGTTCACCCTTCGTGTTTCCGAAGACTCCGCTGCTACCACTCAAAGCCTTGCTGGTGTAGGTATAGCACTAAGTTCAAAAGCTGAACAGGCTCTCCTTGACTGGATTCCCATAGACAGTCGCTTATATGCTGTCCGTCTCAACGGGACAGTAAGAACTCGGAAAGATAAGGAAACATGCCGTTGCCTCTTTGTTGTCTCTGCCTACGCTCCCAATAATTGCAGCTCAGATGAAGTAAAAGATGAATTTTACAGAAAGCTTTCCGACCTTCGAAAAGTTAAGCGTACTGATGTAGTGATTATGGCTGGTGACTTTAATGCCCAAGTAGGTAGATTAGACGAAACCGAAAGGCACCTAGGTGGATCCTATGGTGTCGAGGCCCAACGAACAGATAATGGCGACCGTTTATTACAACTGTGCTCAGGTAACCGTCTATTTCTCGTAAGCACTAACTTTAAACATAAGTTGACATGGCGGCCCTCACAGTCAACTCAACGTTGGACTCAAATAGACCACATTGCTATCAGCCACCGTTGGAGAGGCTCGATAGAAGACTGCCGCTCATTTTGGAGCACATGTTTAGACTCAGACCACGCTTTAGTACGAGCGCGTATTAGTCTGCGTCTCACTGGACGTAAAAGACCCACGGCAAGGATCCCCATAAGAGTCCAACTTAATGATGAAAAAGTTAAGAATATATTTCAGGAACAACTAGAAAACCAATTAGTCAACTGTATAAACAATACCAACCCCGAGTCAGCTTGGAATGATATCCGAAAAGCTGTTGAAACAGTAAACTAGTAAACTATACCAAAAAGTTAGCAAAACTCAGTGGATTTCAGCTGCGTCTACTGAACTGATAGATGCTCGGCAACACATCCCGTTTAGTTCTGAATACGATGAGGAGCGAAGGCAACTTAAGCACAAGCTATTTAAAAGCTTACGGAATGATCGTGAGCAGTGGTGGGTGTCGAAAGCTAAAGAGATGGAAAAGGCAGCGGCAATAGGTAACAGTAGGAAACTGTTCAGACTTATCAAGGAAACGGGTATCAGAAATCCAACTGTAAGTGAAACTATCTCAGAACAAGATGGGAGGGTTATTCATTGTCAATCCAGAAGGTTGGACCGATGGGCAGAACACTTGAGGGAACAGTTCAATTGGCCCTCGGCCTCTTCCTAGTTACCCACCATTCCCGAACAACCCGAATGGCAAATTAACATTGGTCCCCAATTCTTAATGAGGTTGAGAAGGCTATAGGGAATCTAAAGCGAGGGAGAGCAGCAGGACCTGATAGGCCAACCCCATAGGAATCTTCGTAACATTGCTCGTATATCATAGAATAGCCGGATTAGTAATAGTGAGGTTAGAAAGAAGGTTGTTAGGAAACACGGCAAATCATTTGAAGAGGTCATTAACCTATACCGACTGAGATGGCTGGGACATGTGTTGCGCATGCCCGACCACCGTCTACTCCGTCGCGTGATGTTGGCTAGGGCTGAAGTAGGATGGAAGGTTAGGGGCGGCCAAACCAAAACATGGTATCAGTCCATGAAGTCCTTGACTACTGGTCTAAGTTATGTAGGTAGATTTAGACTACCTGGTTGGGGTTCGCGTGATGATCGCAATAAATGGCTGGAGACACTAGGCGATATGGCTCAGAATCGGTCACAGTGACGCAAGTGTATTCACTCTTTAACCTCATCTAAATCTTGAATTCTATTGTTATTTTCTGGACATCTTTACTTACTTTTCTGTCTTGTATTCTGTCTATACGTTACCTCAATAATCTCGTAGTGCTAGTGTGGTATAGCAACTTGAACCTACAGGCGTTTGTGCCCGGTTCTACGTTGCTGCTACTGCTGATGATGATGATGCTCTCGGCGTCATCCCAGTTGCCTACCGTTCCCAAGCAATCTGAATGGCAAATTAATATCAGTCCTCCAAGTCTTAGTGAGGTTGAGAAGGCTATAGGGAACCTAAAGCGAAGGAGAGCAGCAGGACCCGATGGGTTAACCCCTGAAATATTTAGGGATGGTGGTCCAGTTTTAGCAGTGAGATTAACCGGGATCCTGTCTAGAATCTAGGAATTGGGCGTAATCCCATGTGACTGGTCTCAAACACTAATCGTTCCAATCTATAAGGAAGGACAGATGTCCTCCTGTGAAAATTACCGAGGAATCAGCTTAACGAATAGTGTCCAAAATAATGGCTTCAATCATACTTCGACGCCTAACTAAAGCTCGTGAAGAGCAACCTCGAGAAAACCAAGGTGGTTTCAGACCTGGACTTGGCTGTATAGACCAAATATTCACACTTCGGCAGGTTCTGGAACATAAACACACTTTTAGACGCCAAACAATAGTTGTATTCCTCGACCTTAAGGCGGCATTAGACTCTATCGATCGTAAGGTTATGTGGCAATGTCTGTCATTGAAAGGCGTACCAGAGAAGTACATTAACCTTATACAAGCTCTCAACTCGAACACCACATGTCGAGCTAGAGCTTATGGCGGATTGTCATCAGAACTGATTACTTCAAGTGGTGTTTGCCAAGGTTGTCCGCTTACCCCATTTTTATATAATTTTATCATTGACATACTTTTAGAGTTGACATTTTTATCATCTGACTTGTCCGGGGTTGACCTTCCAGGAGATAAACTTGCTGACTTGGAATATGCAGATGATATAGCTGTCTTAGGCGAAGATGCTGATAAAATGCAGAATCTTTTGACTACCTTAAACAAGAATGTAAGGATGTTTGGGATGCGATTCTCTCCACCCAAATGCAGAATGTTACTTCAGGATTGGATTGATTCGACACCGAAGTTAGTGATAGGGAGTGAAGCAGTTGAATATATTGACCGCTTCACTTATCTTGGCAGCCTCATCAGTCCTGACGGTCTGGTGTCTGCTGAAGTCTCTGCGCGCATACATAAGGCTCGGTTAGCTTTTGGGAATTTGCGTCATCTGTGGCGTAGGCGAGACATTCGACCACTGACCAAAGGATGCGTTTACTGCGCAGTAGTTCGATCCGTCTTACTTTATGGATGTGAAGCATGGCCATTAAGGATAGAGAATATTCGTAGGCTTCTGGTATTCGATCATATATGTCTTCGGAGCATTGCTCGTGTTTGCTGGGACCACCGAGTAAGCAATACGTGGGTTAGGGATGGAGTACTAGGTAGATACGGTAAGTCTATTGATGAAGTAGTAAATCTTCATTAGCTAAGGTGGTTAGGACATGTGTTACGTATGCCTGACCACCGCCTACCTCGACGAGCAATGCTGTCTGGTGTAGGAGTAGGCTGGAAGAAAGCTAGGGACGGCCAAACCATGACATGGCACCAGTCCATGAAGTTATTGACAATTGGGCTGAGCCATGTTAATAGGTGCAGACTACCTGGTTGGGGTCCGCGTGACGCTCGTAATAAATGACTAGAGACCTTGTGTGATATGGCTCAAAATCGTTGGAGATGGCGCAGGTGCATCCACTCCTTGTCTTCCTCCAAATTCTAAGTTTCTGAACTTATCTTAATTTTCTTTTTACTGAATCATATTTTCCTAAATCTTATCTCCGATCTCTATTCCCTTCCATTAATACTAACTCTGTTACTACCTTCTCTACTCTGGGATTTGATTCGACAAGTTAATCTCTATCTGCTAATTGAGGCATGGCAACTTGAACTGACGTAGGCACGTACCAAGTTTCACGTTGTAACTGTCAGTCTACTGTTCCAATGTTCTTTATATCAACTCTGGGTTATATAGTGTGGTGCAAATCTGGGGATTCTACCTACTGAATCAAGTTTGCATCTCTTTGGAGTAAACCATAATTATATAAACTTTAAATGTGCTTCATGTATTTATTTTGCGGTTAACATATCACTTCACATTTACTTTTTGGCTTTTTATTTTATTGTATTAGAACAGTGCATTCTACGGCCATCACACTACATTATTCGAAGTTTCGACTATAGCTAATTATGTAGATGGAACATAAATTAATCAGCGGGTAAAATGTATAGCATAATAACATAAAACTGGGTTAGATAAGTGAACTCACTTTTGAGTGTTCTCAGTTGTTTTACTAGTAGAGTGGGAGATAATCGTTATCGTGAGTACTTTAAATGAGGTATCGGAAGAAAGAATATTACCAGTGCGTCGTGTAA
This sequence comes from Schistosoma mekongi, assembly GCA_034768735.1. NCBI lineage: Eukaryota > Metazoa > Platyhelminthes > Trematoda > Strigeidida > Schistosomatidae > Schistosoma > Schistosoma mekongi. Next base: position 3,480,468 of record CM068311.1, on the reverse strand, counting down.
ATGGAGACAGTAAATCTGTTTTGCGAATAGTTTGTATTAGATTGTTAAAGATTCTTGAGAATTTATATTAAGAATTAATTTAGAATGGCATATCTTTGTTTTTGAGGTTGAATTGTGGAGACCGTAACAAGAAGGAACAGTAAGTTAAAGCACATCAACGTACGTAAAGGTCAAGTTTCTCAGTATTAGTAAGTGAAAATTAGATTTGATTCATGCTCTTGTCGACATAACGCGTCCAGTTTTATAGCTTAAGGCACAATCACTTTTGAAAGTACGAAGTATGAAGCGTCGGTGGACAGATTCCATCCTGAGTCTATTCTTTATGGAAGTATTAGTGAGAATGGAAGTGGAGTATTTCACGTGCCAATTCGCTATATGTCCTAACCCGACCGGTGGTGACGTAGTAGAGAGCATTTACGAGGTTTATGTACTTTCGAGGTACGCCTTTTAATGACGGACACTGCCACCAGACTTCGCCGTCTACAGAGTCGAAAGCTGCTTCCAAGCCAATTGTAGTCGGACGTGGTACATAAATCTATGTTCGTCCAGGTTTGAAACCAGAATGACTTTCTCGCATCAGCTGTTCTCTTGTGTTGGATAAACGTCGGATGATTTTAGAGGCTAATAATTTAGATACTATATTAGTCAAACTGATTCTTCTGTCGGTTTTTGTAAATTGGGACGATCAACAATCGAAACCAGTCAGATGGGGTGTTGTTCAGTTCCAAGACATTGGATAGTATATCAGTCACCTTCCAGCCAAAACTTGACCACCATCAGGTCCTTCTGCTTTCCCGCTCAAGTTACGTGTGATCTTTTCAACTTCCCTGAGAGTTGGGTGACCTGTATCAGTTTTCCACTCAGGTAACTTGGGGATAGTAGGTTAGCTAAGAGTAGCTGGCGGCCAGTTGAACTGTTCCTTAAAGTGCTCCGCCCATCTCTCTAATCTTTTGGACTGAAGGTTAATCATAGAACTATCTTTTTCGGAGATAATTTCGCTAACCGCCGATTCATTAGTACCAGTGTCCTTGATAAGTTGGAACAGCTCTCCACCATTGCTTGCCGCCGCCGATGCTTCCTTCGCTTTGCTTTTGTTGCCCACCACTGTCCACGATCCTTACACAGACTCTTCGTCAATCCACGTTTAAGTTGTCGTTGCTCTTCATCATACTCCGAGCCTTCTGGAATGAGTTTTCCAGCCACCATCAGTTCACCAGAAGTTTTAGAGATCCAGTGGTCTTCCATAACCTTTGGATTGAAGTTAAATGCAGAAAACGCTAGTGTGTTTACACCAACTTTAAAATCACTCCAAGCTGTTTCAGTATGAGTCTGTTGATTGTGGGCGACTAAATGCAATCTTGGCATTTTCAGTCTCCAATAGATGTCTAAGGGGTTTGCTTGGTGTAACCAGCAGAACGCATAGAGATACGCGCTCCCACTAGGGTGTGGTCAGAATCTAAACACAAGCCCCAGAAAGAGCGGCAGTCCTCTAAATAGCCTCTCTAACGATAGCTAATACTGATGTGGTCGGTTCGTGTCCATCATTGTGTAGGTGTTGGAGGTCGCCAGGTTAAACAGTGTCTCGCCTTATGCTTAAAAGTTTGTGCTAGCTAAGAATAAACGGTACTCTGAACATAACTGCAACAGACGATCTCCGTTGTCTGTTCTCTGGGCTGGAATGCCGAGTAACCCACCTAAGTGCTTTTCAGCCTGACTTAGTCTACCTACTTGGGCATTAAAATCTCCTGCAATAATTACTATGTCTGAGTGCTTAGCTTTCTGAAGGAGGCTAGCGAACTTCATATAGAACTCGTCCTTCACTCCATCTGTGCTGCAGTCAGTGGGGGCATAAGCGGAGACGACAAAAAGGCATCGGCGTGTGTCCCTATCTTTCCGAGTTCGTACTGAGCCGTTTAGATAGAGAGCACACAAACGGCTGTTTACAGGAATCCATTTGAGAAGTGCCTGCCCTGCTTGTAAGCTTAGTGCAATGCTTACACCAGCAAGGCTACGTGAGCTTGCTATCGGGTCTCCAGATAAACGAAGAGTCATTTGTGCTGTTCCGTTGCATTGATTAGTTGAGGTCAAATGGATGACCATGCTGGGGTCCTGTATACGCGTTTCGGAGACAGCATACATCAATTGCAAGACATTCTAGTATTTTAGCTAAGGCAGCTTGTTGATTGATTTGACACAGCGTACGTATATTAAAAGCGCTAACATGAAGTTTAGAGGGCGGTTTCAGGAGACCTGGTATGACATCCCGGAAACCCGATCAGCCAGTACAGATGGCACGCATAGATGTAGTGGGAGAAGTGAATACAGCAGAAACCAGAGAACTTGTTTGATAATGAACAAAGTGATCTCAAGTGCTATTAGAGGTATGAGGGCGGTAGTCACTTTCCCGTTGTGTACACCGTGAGAGCTCTCGAGGTACCTGAAAAAAGTGCATTAGCGAGGGGACAGCCGTTTGAGGTTGGTCCATTTATATTATTTGTTGCTTCGGTTATCAGAGGGGGCATCGGCCTCGACATTTCCGAAGCTCGGCTTTCGTCATGAGGCGTCATAACTCTCCAAAGTGAAGGTCTCCCAACTATCAGGGCGGAATTTAAAGGATTTAGATTTTTTCTGAATTGCACCCTTTTAGGAGAATTTGTTTTTACAGGATAGGGTTGCTAACCCTATACCCAACCCTCCTTTATCCGGGCATGGGAATGATAGTAACTCCTGGAGGGTATCAGGCGGATTTCATCTTATTCTAGCTCTTATTATGATCCGTGTTAGATCGGTGAGACAATTTTTACAAGATTTAACCAGGTAGTCCCTGAGCATTGTAAATGATTGAGAGTAGAATGAAGTCACTATATAGTCACTTCAAGGGTCAAGTGGACTTACATGTTAGGAAGTTGAACGTTTGAAGTCGATGCGCATCTAATAACTTTCTTCTAATGTCTAGAATTTATTTAGAGAGATCTCAGGTACTAAACAGGTTAGAGTACACACGCCTAGGTACCTGCTCTTTAAGCAAGTCTTTTCTACGTTATGAATCTGATTTTGTGCTTTCTGGGCCTCAAAGTTCGAAAGGAGATCTTTACACCATATTAATTGAGACTGATGTTTTAAAATGCTGTAAGGCCCTTAAGCCATCACGATGTCTATGACCCGATGGCATCCCAAACCTTGTTTTATGAAATCTGGAAATTGATACCAGTAAACTATTATATCTGTCAGGACAGTAATTGAAATAGATTCCCAGTGAAGTTTGGCATCTGGATATATCTTCAAAAACTTGCTCATTGTTAAGGTCACGTGGTTGTTTGCCCAGACTAACAAAATCTACTAAGGTTAATGGTTTTTCAGCCAAGGCCGCTATGGGAACTTTAGCGAGTAAATCACTATTGCCTATTGGATTAAGAGTCTGGATACGCGTCTTTTTTATCTACGTTGTGTAGCGTCACCTGATCAGATAAAACTTCCCTTGCCTCGAAAAGTGTAGCTAGAGCAAATTCTGCAGCGTCATTCCAACCACGGGAACCAGCTTTGCAATACTCTGTCATGAATTGTTACTCTCGAGTTCGCCCGTCAGCTTAGAAATGATAAACCTCTCGTCTCCTAAGAGTGTTTATGGTTTACAAACTAAGTAGAAACAAACACATGTTATGTTGTTGTCAACAACCCCTTCAATTGAGCTACAATGTGTACTAACTGAATATGAACTGTTCAGCTTATGAACATAAAACATTTGTACAACTAAATCTCAAAAACGTTCGTGATTTCGATGTTTCATTATATAACCAAGTAATCGGTTTGGCTAAGAATTACTAAATAAAGTAACGAAATTATACTTCAACAGGTTCTGACTATCTACTGGAAAGGCAGATGGTTGGAGAATTGATGAAATGTTATTGCGTGATGCTTCAGGTCCCAAAAGGGTATACACTTCACAATCGAAATCCTCACAACCTGTCTATGCAAAACATCGTTTTCCAAATAACGCAATTCCCCAACTACACTTTCTAAAAGAACCCATATAACAGTCAGGACATTTTGCGAGAATAAATCCTTTAGTGGTCCCAAAAGTTAAATTTACAGGTGAATGAGTTTAATTTAGCACAATTTAAAAATATTTAACGAGAAAAAACAGTTATGGTGCCCTTAAGTTACAAAAAACTTGAGGAACATTCACACGGAAATGCACTGTAAGAGAGCGCCTTAAAGACATACGTATACAAATAACTAGTTAATGGGCAAGTTAAGCTAGTGCCCCAATATTTATTGACAGGTAATGGAGAAAACAGATTCAAAAGGCAAAGGGAAGTGAGAGCAGTAAAAAGAAGCAAAGTAGATCATTCTACAAATGAAGTTCAGAGTTCATCCTTTATTTGATCTTCTTTAGTTGTTTCACTAGACTTGCCGCCCGACTCCACAAACTTTTTCAAAGCTTCAAAAGATCTATCGCCTGTATAATCAATGACCTGAAAATTTAGTGAGAACTCGTTAGTATAGGCTTTGTAATTTGTGCTTTATTGCCAGATACTTTAAATATTCATTTGTTACTTGCATAGTTCTTACTAATTATACAGTTGTCATGTTTGACACCGCGAATTCGAAAAATTTGCTTAGGTCATTTTTGGGTAGGATTGCGCAGTTAGAAAACTTATTTCATAATATTAATCGTAAGTCAGTTACAAATTCACGACGATTTCCTTGAAACAATTTCGACTGAACAAACTTAGACCTGACTGATGAAACATTTATACAGACAGATCAGGATAGCAACCAACACAAGCTGAGAACCCATGAGACAACTGACTGGAAAGTACAAACTATCAGTTCGTGATCCGCAGAACCATAATAAGTTACTGTTTAGTGCTCCAAAGAATGTAACTGGTTCAGATGCCCCAGCTGTTTAATTACTATTACATCATGGGTTTAATATCAGTAATCGACGAAACTATAACCTAATAATTTTTAAGATAGATTAACTTGTATAAGGCATCAGATAAATAACTCGCAAATAGTTTCCAAGCTGAGACCACCATAAGATATTATCGGGGGCTGAAAATTATGTTGTGTTAATCCTACACTATAAGTACGTAAACGAATTACCTCATCTGAATTCTTGGGATAAAACTTCAGAGTTGGAAAACTAGTGACTCTGAGATCTTGCACTTCATTGACTGTAGCATCCATTTTTGCAATCACTACATCTGCGTCTTTAAAAGCTTCGCCCAACTCGTTCCAAACTGGAGCAAGAGCCTTGCAATGACCGCACCAAGGGGCATCTAAAAAGAATCGTAACGAAAGGTTAGCACAATAAATACTTTACAACAGTTACGCAAGTAGTTATTTTATTTACAAAGTCACTAGGTACAAAGCACGATTTCAATTATTTCCAGTTAGTTAGTGTGGTTTAAAAATGCCTAACTAATCACAACAGATGGAGTGAAACAAAATAATCTTAAGAACATGGCCGAATCTAAGCGGCACAATTCCAGAAGAATTAATGGAACTATTTATTAGTGAATACATAACATGCATTCCAACATCAAGAACTTACACAATTTAACAAAGACATCCTTTGATTTGTCCCTAACAACATCATTGTAATTTTTCCCGACAAGAACTCTAACAGAACCTGTTTGATCAGCTGGAACTTCTTCACTCATAAGAAAAGGTTTAACTTTTCCGTCAATTGCTCTTTGTACAAAATCGGACATGCCAGAAACAGAATAATCATCAGTGTCAGGTTTGTATTTAGTTGTTTCTTCACCCAATTCGATAATTCGGTAAGTCGGGGCATCATTTTTTGAAAGTCCGAAAAATTCCAAAACACGTAAATTGTTTTCAACATCGACATCGACGTATATAACGTGAAGCTAGGAAATAAAAAAAAGTAAGAAATACATTACCCATACACTAGCTGATCGTTACATTAACGGCAAGTAATGCAACCGACTGCTTTTATTACCTTGAGATAATATCTGGGTTTACCCATCGTGATAAGACAACTGGGCCACATTGGTTAGGACATTCGTCCTTTGAGGCTTAACTGTTCCAGGCAAAAGGGTTTGAGTGTTACGGCTAAAAGCAGTGAGCTTAAAGTTGGAGGGCGAAGTCGTACTATCGACTAAACGTAAGTGAGACTGTAGTGAAGTGTCTCAGACGATTAATATGTCTACGATGCTGCCTTCCTACAAAAGGGATTAGGAAAAGTCGATCCTAAAAACGTATTACCTCAGCTACTTTTCCAGGTACCTACAGAGCCTGCCTGCCAGAATGAGCAATCGGGAAGTATTAACCACCATCATACCTCTAACATGGGAACAGGCAGGAGCACGACCCAATACACTGAATTCCACCTCAAGAAGCCAGAATTAAAAGCGTGGAGCAGTCACAAAAAATGAAACCTCAGTTTTACGATGCAACAAGACAGACTTGCAGTTTAATGCGGGCTGAATTCAGCAATGCGGAAAACTTGTCTGCCGAGCTACATAGCAGATTAAGCGCATAATAAATCAGCGATGCTACAGGTCAAGTCTGCATTATTCTCACACTAAACAGACAAAAACATAAAACCAGGGTACTGAACATGACAATCTAAAGTGCGTCTAAACTGCGCTCTAAAGCTAGATTAATACATAAAACCTTGCAGAAGCATGAAAAATAGCGAAACACTGTAGAGTTTTTAAATATTTCAATACGTCTAAATAAACCTTAGACGAATCGTCGCCAGTTGACAACTGTTATAGGAAACAAACTTATCTGACAATATTCAGTCGACAGTCCAGCAGACAAAAAACCACGAGTATCGATTTGTGAAAGTGATCATGTTGATTAGGTCTTCATTTTCAGTTGTTTGAGAAAGTTAGGAAAGTGGTCCTTCTGAGGTTGCGTGCTTTAGCATATCAATGAAAAGGATACTTTTAAATGAGTTCAGTTATCCCTTGATATCTAGTAGGACTATCTGAACGTTAAATGAAGATAGAATTGGATACCAAATCAAGACAGCAAAGAAACATCGTAAGCTCGTGGACGTCATTCACGGCGAAAAGACAATACACGTAATAAGGAACAGGAAACCAGTGACCTGAGAGTTTAAACGTAGTTTTGGAAACTAGTCGTGTTTAGTAACATGGTTGTCTAAAAATAGTCACCTTGCTTTTGAACTGCTTTGCAACTTCAGTCAGTCTATTAACATAATCTGAGTGGTCTGCAGACTTGGAAAGAAAGAATACGATATGTTTCTGAACTGGACTTCCAAACACAACTCCTGCTGTCTTCTGGGAAAATTCTGACACCAGTGGAACACTTTCCACTTGAACGAAATGCTTCAGGTTTTCTAATGTCTCTCCAGTATAATCAACGCGATTTTCGTCAAACTGTAAATGCTAAATTGTCAGTAATATTAAACATACATTTTTGAACAAGACAATTCTTGGCGTCTGTGTAATACCATACTCATTCAAAATATCACTGGAGTTGGCTATTGCGAAATCCGCATCGTCCAGCTCATCGGCCACTTTTTCGAAATCTGTTAAATCTAGAGAGTCCGAATCCTAAAGAATAAGTACAATGATGTTTAATTACCTTGATAAATCCAAGGACGGCTATTGTAGCATTACCGATAAATTGTCTGCAGCCATCGACTGATTCAATATACTCTATAGAAGGTTTCGACTTTCTTAAGCACCAGTTTACAATAGCATCAGAATCCCTCTCACCACCAAAATCGATAGGCTGTTCGTTACGGAAGAACTTTAAAGTAGGGTATCCCTTGACACCATGCTTGGATGCTAGTTCTTCTTCGACAGTAGCATCCACTTTAGCAAGCTTTATTAGTGAACCTTTATCCTTTAACTTCTTTGCAGCAGCACTGTATTCCGGTGAGAGAGCCTTACAGTGACCACACCAAGGCGCATCTAAATGGATGAATGACATACGATGAGTCGACTTACAGAACTCAACCAAGACGAACTTATTAGCTTTGATCACATCATCAAAGTTCTTCTTATTTAATACAAGCACATCGTCTTCCTCAGTAACTTCTGCCGCAGCGAAAACAAGAAAAGCCGCAACCGCGACAAACAGCTTCATACTCTTACGTAAGGATGACACGTTAGCTTGACTGGCGATTTCAACAAAAACCGTAACGTCCAATATCCAATATCCGTTTGACAAGTTAGTTTAAAACATTTGATTCGTTTGCACTATCATCCTATCGCTAAGGTAAGGCTTCAAGTTTCTGGTAGTATTTAGTTTGCAAATTCTAACTACCTACTTACTTACTTTTGCCCGTTACTCCTCACAGATTAGCATAGGCCTCTCACCAGGATTCTCCATTGAACTTTGTCCTGAGCAATCCTTTCCAACTGTTTGCGGTTGCTGTTCATCTTTTTAATGTCTACTTCCAATTCTCGACTCAGTGTGTCCATTGGCCATCTTCTTTTTCGTTTCCCAACAGGATTCCATGTTAATAGAATCCTGTACTTCTCCTAGGGTTACTGCCGGTCCCAAGCCTGGGTAGAGAAGGAGGGTTGGACATGGGGCTAGCACCCCCATTCCGTAAAACCCAAGCTTGCTAAAAAAACGCAAACCAGATTAAACAAGATAAACCATTTAAACTCCGCCCTGGGAGTAGAAGGATTGTTTATGACGCCTCATGATGAAAGCCGAAATTCTTCGGAAGTCATGGGTCCGATCACCCCCTTCTAACAACCAGAGCAAATATTTTTATAGGTACATGGAATGTTCGAACAATGTGGGAGAGCGGGAAGACAAATCAAATAGCTGCAGAATTGAAGAGATACAACTTGACAATACTCGGAATCAGTGAAACCCATTGGACTTAAGCTGGACAGAAAACATTGGCTTCGGGAGAGATGCTACTATACTCCGGCCACAAAGAGGAAAATGCTCCTCACACTCAAGGAGTTGCTCCGATGTTGTCCAAGGAGGCACGTAATGCACTTGTGGGATGAGAACCACATGAACCCAGGATCATCAAAGCATCTTTCAAAACAATGAAGAAAGGGATTACAATGAATATTACCCAATGCTATGCACCAACCAACGACGGCAACGACGAAGACAAAGATCAGTTTTACGATAGACTGCAATCAATTATAACAAAGTGCCGAGGAAAGGATCTGACAATCCTGATGGGAGACCTGAACGCCAAAGTCGGAATGGACAACACTGGATATGAAGAAATCATGGGACAACAGGGACTGGGAGACAGAAATGAGAATGGTGAAAGATTTACAAACCTATGTGCCTTCAACAAATTGGTTATAGATGGTATAATATTCGCCCACAAACGCATACACAAGGCTACATGTGTCTCACCGGATCATACTGCTGAGAATCAAATCGATCATATATGTATCAATAAAAAATTTAGAAGATCAATGGAAGATGTGTGGACCAGAAGAGGAGCTGACATAGCTTCAGACCACCACCTGGTAGTTTCTAAAATGAAACTGAAGCAAAAGAAGCAGTGGACAACTGGAGTGGCAGCAGTACAACGGTTCAATACGGGCTTTCTTTGAGACACTGACAAACTCAACTGATTCAAAATATCTCTCAACATCAGGTTCCAAGCCTTACAAGATCTGCCGAAAGAAGAAACCACTATGGAGGACAGCTGGAAAGAAATCAAAGAAGCACTAACGTCAACGTGTCAGAAGGTTCTAGGCCGCAAGTAGCACTATTATAAGGAATGGATCTCCACTAAGAAATTGAGCGAAATTCAACAAAGGAGGAACAAGAAGATAGAAATCAACAACAGCCAAATAAGAGCAGAGAAAATCAAGGCTCAAGCTGAATACTTAGAAAAAAATAAGCAAGTAAAGAAAAGCATTAGAGTTGATAAACGGAAATACATCAAAGGCCTTGCAACGACGGCGGAGAAGGCTGCAAGAGAAGGAAATATGAAACAGTTATTCGACACAACGAAGAAACTGGCAGATAAACATGGTAAACCAGAGCGACCGGTCAAGAACAAAGAAGACAAGACACTCACTGAGATTGATGAACAAAAGAATAGGTGGGTAGAACACTTTGAGGAACTTCTAAATAGGCCAGCTTCACTGAACCCACTGGACATCGAAGCAGCACCGACAGATCTCCCGATAGATGTCACTCCACCAACGATGGAAGAAATCAAGATGGCCATCAGACAAATCAAAATTGGGAAAGCAGCAGGACCTGACAATATACCAGCTGAAGCACTGAAGTCAGATATCGACCTAACAGCAAGGATACTCCACGTTTTATTCAAAAAGATCTGGGAGGAAGAACAAGTGCCGGCAGACTGAAAAGAAGGACAACTTATCATAATACCAAAGAAAGGAGATTCAGGCAAATGTGACAACTACAGAGGGATCACGCTACTGTCGATACCAGGGAAAGTCTTTAACTGAGTATTGCTGAACAGAATGAAAGATTCAGTGGAGGCTCAACTTCGAGATCAACAAGCTGGTTTTTGTAAGGGTCGGTCGTGCATAGACCAAATCTCAACACTACGGATCATCGCTGAACTATCAGTTGAGTGGAACTCGTCACTGTACATCAACTTCATTGATTATGAGAAGGCGTTTGATAGTGTAGATAGGAGAACACTATGAAAACTTCTTCGACACTACGGCGTACCAGAAAAACTCGCCAACATCATCCGGAACTCTTACGACGGAACACAGTGCAAAATTGTGCATGGAGGACAAGTAACAAATGCATCCCCAGTGAGGACTGGAGTCAGACAAGGTTGCCTGCTTTCACCTTTTCTCTTCCTCCTAGTGGTTGACTGGATCATGAAGACCTCCACATCTGAGGGCATGCAGGGTATTCAATGGACAAGTAGGATGCAACTCGATGATTTGGACTCCGCAGATGATCTAGCTCTCTTAGCACATACACACCAACAAATGCAAGCGAAGACAACCAGTGTAGCAGCAACCTCACCATCAGTAGGCTTGAACATACATAAGGGTAAGAGCAAGATTCTTAAATACAACACAGGGAGCACCAACCCAATTCAACTTGATGGCGAAACTCTGGAAGAAGTGAATACTTCCACATATCTGGGGAGCATCATCTATGAACAAGGAGGGTCCGATGCAGATGTAGAGACAAGGTTTGGCAAATCCAGAGCAGCATTCCTACAGTTGAAAAACATATGGGACTCAAAACAACTATCAACTAACCTCAAAGTGAGACTCTTCAATTCGAACGTGAAGACAGTCCTGCTGTATGGAGCTGAAACTTCGAGAATTACTGCAAACATCTTTAGACGGATACAAGTATTTATAAACAACTACCTACAAAAGATACTGAATGTCCGTTGGCCGGAAATGATCAGCAACAACTTACTATGGGAGGGGACAAATCAACTTCCAGCCGAAGAGGAAATTAGAAAAAGACGTTGGAAATGAATAGGACATACATTACGCAAACCATCAAACTGCATCACGAGACAAGCATAAACATGGAATCCTGTTGAAAAACGGAGAAGAGGAAGGCCAAAGAACACGCTGCGTCGAGAATTGGAAGCAGATATTAAAAGGATGAACAGCAACTGGAAACAAGTAAAAAGATTGCTCAGGATAGAGTTAAACGGAGATTCCTAGTGAGCGGCCTATGCTCCTCAGTGAGGAGTAACGGGCGTCAGTAAGTAAGTAAGTATATATTTCGTAATATAAAAACAAGGAAACCTCGACTCAGTAAGTATTGATAAGCTAAAACCGTCCTATTTAGATACTGAACCACTATACGTGTAACCAGATTCTTAGCACCTAGGTATATTCCGATCTAGTGACAGATGAAACCAGACTATTTTAGGAATGTCTTTATTCAATAGCGTGGGCAGGAGACAGTAAAGCACGGTTCTAGTTATTGAAAAACACAAATGTTCAATATAAGCTAATAGGAAATATAGTCCTCATGCAGAATAAGGAAGCAAATGAATACTGGAGCTTAAATGTTTTGTCGTATACTTAAGGTTTGAAGTAAACTTTTAACCAGTTGTTACATTAGCTCCCTCCTAGAAACGACTTTCTTAGGAACGTCGGTTTGATCAACATACCAAACAAAATCATCTCAGTTTTGTAGCTGTAGCTTAGTTCAGAATTAATAGCTCATCCAGTGACTGTCACAATCCATGGAAAACAGTCTGTCCGTAGTCGACGATACTGCGTGGATGACATTTACTTTTTGGAATCTGCTATGTAATCTTGTGGCATGTACGTTCTCCTACAAAGGATGGTGGGATACTTGGTGAACTTCGCCTCCTAACAGTGACTGGAGCTTGAAAAGTAACAGGGCAAGAAAATAAAGTAGGAATATTTGAGGAAATACCGCGAGCGGGCCACCCAACACCATGTTGGTGAGGTACGATTTTCCCATGCTCTGTCCGGCAATTAGGTGTTTACTCACCTTCCTCTTGAGCCGCCCTCAAGTAAAAATTGAAGAAGAATCTACTTTAGAACAAAACGAAAACGATGAAACTCAATCACACCTAAAGAATTGCTCCACTGTCTGCATAAAAATTTAAAGTACAACATATATATAATTATAATCGATAAGTGTTTGTTTCTACGTAAGTGTTCGGTTACCGGAACGGCTCGGCCATCTGAAAGAAAACTAACATGGTGTAGAATCTTGTGTACGCAAATGCATTAAAAAAATTTTATAAAAGAAAACAAGAATATGTATATAAGTGCGTGTACTTGTCAGAAGTCAGATAAACTAGGCAACCTTGAACACGTGACGGCCGCCTTTTATGACTGGTTCGTAACGGTGGGTACTGGCAGTACCCGTGAGAGACTATGAGAAGATCAAGGTCACGTATGAGTTATCGAGTATGTGGTTAAACGCTGGGTTTCCGGTTTTCGCGCAACTTATGCATCATCGAGTGATTTTGGAAAATAGTTGTTTATATATTTTTAAGCAGATTTCGATCTTCTTATCTCTATTTTTTTCATCAATAAGCTTATATGCTACATTTCATGCTAAACAGGGGGATCTTATCCTACACTACGATCTCTAAGTAGCTAAATATCGTTCCAACCCAAATTTTGTATTTGAAAACAAGGAAGCATTAATTAAATTAAAATACTATCCAGTTAACGTCTATATTTTGGTTCTATCCCACTTTTAATCAGGTCGTTAATCTAAAATGACTTATGTTTATAACTTATGACCGGGTCGGGTGCACATGTGTAATTTATGTCATTGCAATGACATAAATTTATGTCAACGATATTACTGCATATTAATATGCAGTAATATTGTTACACATGTTACTATATGCTCAGCTTTAACGTATTTTTGTAATGGTTGGATCACTGCATCAGACGTTTTTACACCTGTTATTTAACACTCATCCAGGTTTATATCATTTAAATAATATATCGGATACTAAATTGTAATTAGCTGAAATTCTTGGTCATTTTAGGTCAGAGTTCGCTTTCATTAATCAACATTCTAGGGCGGAATCACTGCACATAACAATATCACTATTGTCTATTAGACAGTGGATTTTGCTTTGTTAAACTGTAACTCAGGAAGTTCAGTCTCGTCGATATAAAATTAGATAATAAATTCAGTCAGCAACTCGACAAATGATACCTAAGCCAGAGACAAACAGTTTGCAATACAAAAATGTTATGACCCATGGAAAAATAGTTAATATTTCAACGCGATTGGGGTGTTCAGTCGATAAATGCGCGTCTGCCCTATGCTCACTCGGTCTAAAGCCGGAGGTAGAACACAGGAGGATAGACCAACCAGGCCAAATCATACTATATTTTACACATCACTCTATATATACACAAAGCCTAAACACAGTCAACCATTTAGGTAACTAGCATCAAAAAAATAGGAGCAATGGTGGATGTGAACTGAAGTAACGTATATACAATCAATTAACCATAGTTCATAAACAAAAAAACGATATATCAGTGGTTAATGTGTCATATGAAAGGACAGGGCAAGGGGAACTGAATGTTAATAGAAATAAATTGTTTACCTTGAATGTAACCAAAAATACCGAAGTAGTCTACAGATAATTAGCTCTCGAAGATAATCAATCTTCTTTAAGTGCTCGGCATATCAAAAAAGTAAGACAAAACAACCATAAGTACGATCACAGTACGATGACCCAAGGTCACCAAAGTGCAGAAATCAATTTTGTCGTCAAGTGCGTCTTAAAAGTTTTGCGGACTAAAAAGGAGGCTTAAATTACGGATGCCTTACTAGATGACTACGAATATCGTTATGAGTGTCTTGCAGTGCAGACTTACTAATGTCAATCGACAGTTGATGGCTAAGATCAGTGGTGAACTTACTTAAGGTGATTACTGAAAGTCTGAATAAGTCTTCAAAGATATATTAAAACCGGATTCAGCAGTTTAGCCTGCTGAAGGATTTCCACAAGTATTATCCTTAAGTAAACACAAGCTAATTAGAAGTAGACCATTCCTAATGCTTACTTTGAACCCTGTTTGATGTTTTGTCCAGTCATTATGCTTACTACGCGAACAAATCGTTGAGTTGAGCTAATAATAACTAAACTGCCTCTGCTCTAATAAAAGATATAACTGATAAAGAAGCTCTGAACATAACAGAGGCTAGTGTCACTTTTTATCTGGTCGGTTGGAAACAAATAGAGTGTAGTGGTATGCTATAATTATGCGCCACATAGTTTCTTGTCCGCAAGTTTGACAGTTACAAGAACACTATTAAAGGTTCCCGTAGAGTTTTAGGATAAGAAACCTCTAAATCCAGTGATAAAAGTATGTTTCAACTGGGAAACTCAAGGAATCATTGAAATATTAAGTCCCTTACTTGTTTATTAGAGGCAAGAAGCAAAGTGTTATTTCATGTATAGAAACTTTGATTTGAAAATAACCACATTTTTCATGAAAGCCAAGCAACCAATTTCTTTGAGCATCTAAAATATATATCTAATATATATAAAATGTATAACTGCCTACGGATTTATTGATAACAATGCGATTACTAGTTCTCCCTCCTAGAAGCGACTTCCGTAGGAACGTTGGTTCGATCAACATACCAAACAAAATCATCTCCGTTTTGTAGCTGTAGCTTAGTTCAGAATTACTTGGTGAACTTGATCTTCTAACAGTGACTGGAGCTTGAAAAGTAAGAGGGCAAGAAAATAAAGTAGGAATATCTGAGGAAATACCGCGAGCGGGCTACCCAACACCATGTTGGTGAGGTACGATGTTTCCATGCTCTGTCCGGCAATCAGGTGTTTACTCACCTGCCTCTCGAGTCGCCCTCAAGTAAAAATTAAAGAAGAATCTACTTTAGAACAAAACAAAAACGATGAAAATCAACCACACCTAAAGAATTGCTCCACTGTCTGCATAAAAATTTAAAGTACAATATATATATATAGTTACAATTGATAAGTGTTCGTTCCTACGTAAGTGTTTGGTTTCCGGGACGGCTTGGCCATCTGAAAGAAAATAAACATGGTGTAGAATCTTGTGTACGCAAACGTATTTTAATTTTTTTTTTTTTTGAAGAAAACAAGAATATATATATAAGTGCGTATACTTGCCAGAAGTCAGGTCAACCTTGAACATGTGACGGCCGCCTTTTATGACTGGTTCGTAACAGTTGGTACTGACAGTACCCATCGGGTTGAAAATTATAGCAAACGTTTATGAAAAATTAAAAAAAAAACGGATTACCAAGAATATGAGAATGCTTAAACTTATTAGGGCCAGATGAAGCTGTAAGTCAATGCGAAGCATATAGTTAATGTAGAAAGCTTATTGGAACGGTACCGGATGATATCTCCAGTTGATTAAGAGTTCGAATGTCGATAAAATGGATGAAAACTATGTGGTTATCTGAGAGAGCATAGAGTTTAACCGGAGGAAGTATTATTCCTAACTTATGTCTATGATCATGTATGGATTTATAATAATTGTTTGTGTGATGCTATGGAGGAACCACATCAATTAATGGTAATTTTATATAAGTTTATCGACCAGGTTTGTTAATAGTTTCATTAATTATATCAATCATATTACGTGATTGCCAAGGCTAGACAATTCTTTATGATGCTATCCTGAAACTATTATGAGTAATTAGTTGGAGTGTTAGTTTGCTATAAGCTAGTAAAAAGAAAATTTTTTTATTTATCATTTAGGATCTAAAAGATTGGAAAATCTGACAGCCGAGTTTAAAATCTTAGATATGACATCACTACAGTATGAATGACGCTAGAGATACTATAGAAATTTAGTAAGTTACTCTAATTAGCTTAGTTATATTTATAAATTGTGGCCAAAATAATTAGAGCTAAGAAAAGTCGAACAAATATGGAACTTAATATGTTTCGCCTGAAAACAACATACTTTTTCGAATAGTATGTTGCTGTATAAATTTGTATCCAAAGCAGAAATCGTTTCTAGTAGTGGTTTACATTAAATATACATGACTAGTCGAAGCAAAATATATACATGCCAAGTACTAGAGGTGTGTAAAGTAAATTAAGTGGTAAAAAGTTGAAACTCGCCTGGATTTTTTTTTTTTTATATTATGGAAATTTATCCTGACTTTTGAAGTTCATTGTGTGATTTATGGCATCATAAACTGATAATTGAGAAATCTAGAAAAATGATTAGTTCTGCAGGCAAAACATGCTCACAACACTTACCTCAGTTGACAGGTTTACGACTTATACTGTTCGCCAAGTTGTTTAAGAATTAGTTTAAGTATTCAGTATTTAATAAAAAAAACAAAATGACTACCGTTCCTACATCAAAAGATAAGGTCCGGGGAGAAGTGGGTATAATAGTGTTTATATTCCGATAACGTTTGTCAACTTAGGACAAAAAGAAATATATTGCTTTTTTGTTTTCGTTTTATTTTATGTTTACTTTTAATTTATTTATTTTCAATATTTCCTAACTCGAAAATTTCAGGAGTTACGTGATTATTATTATTATTTTTTTTTTTTTCTTAGGCCGAAACTATAGCTGTGGACATCCTCGCCTGAATAATCGGATTCGCCCAACTAACGCTTTTAGTTACCTTTGTAGCCTTTATGTTCTTATATGCTGATTCCGTGTTTATTTGATTAGATAAACGGTCTAATAACACGTATGGTGGTTCATTATCTAGGTAGGCCGGTTTTAGCCTATCAATACTTACTGAGTCAGTGTTTCCTTGTTTTTGTACTACAAAATACTTAGGTTTTCTTGAAATAACTTTAAATGGACCTTCAAAAGGAGGGCTAAGGGGCGCTTTTACTTTGTCACATCTTATCCAGACGTGCGAGCAACTGCTTAGATCCTTAGGTACAAATGTCGCTCGTGATTGTTCACGAGTATTAATCGGTTTAAGTTTAGACATTTGGTCCCGCAGTTGGTCTGCGTAAGTTCCTAAGTCGAGCGTTTTACTGTTGGTGTGAGGGCTAATGAACTCACCTGGGAGTCTCAGAGTGGTCCCAAAAACTAGTTCTGCCGCTGAACATTGTGAGTCAGTTTTGACAGCTGTTCGTATTCCCAACATAACTAATGGTAGGAATTCTGTCCACTGACTGGGGTTTGAGTGACATATAAGAGCGGCCTTTAGTTGACGATGGAACCGTTCTACCATCCCGTTTGCTTGAGGATGATACGCCGTACAGCGAATTCTGTTTGAGCCTAGGAGTTTAGCCAGGTTACTGAATAATTCAGATTCGAATTGAGCCCCTCTGTCTGTCTGGTCACGTCGGGCTCACCAGTTTAACGCCTAGGTATATCCTGATTTAGCGACACAAGAATCCAGAGTCTTATGGGAATAGGTCTTTATTCAATAGCGTGGGCAGGAGACAGTGGAGCGTGGTTCTAGTCGTTCAAACAAACCCATAACTCTCAACTTTCAATATAGGCTAATAGGAAATATAATCCCTATGCAAAATAAGGAAGTAAATGAATACTGGAGCCTAATTGTTTTGGCGTATGCTTAAGTTTTGAAGTGATCTTTTAACTAGTCAACCTATGTTGCTACAGTTACATTAGCTCCCTCCTAGAAACGACTTTCTTAGGAACGTCGGTTTGATCAACATACCAAACAAAATCATCTCAGTTTTGTAGCTGTAGCTTAGTTCAGAATTAATAGCTCATCCAGTGACTGTCACAATCCATGGAAAACAGTCTGTCCGTAGTCGACGATACTGCGTGGATGACATTTACTTTTTGGAATCTGCTATGTAATCTTGTGGCATGTACGTTCTCCTACAAAGGATGGTGGGATACTTGGTGAACTTCGCCTCCTAACAGTGACTGGAGCTTGAAAAGTAACAGGGCAAGAAAATAAAGTAGGAATATTTGAGGAAATACCGCGAGCGGGCCACCCAACACCATGTTGGTGAGGTACGATTTTCCCATGCTCTGTCCGGCAATTAGGTGTTTACTCACCTTCCTCTTGAGCCGCCCTCAAGTAAAAATTGAAGAAGAATCTACTTTAGAACAAAACGAAAACGATGAAACTCAATCACACCTAAAGAATTGCTCCACTGTCTGCATAAAAATTTAAAGTACAACATATATATAATTATAATCGATAAGTGTTTGTTTCTACGTAAGTGTTCGGTTACCGGAACGGCTCGGCCATCTGAAAGAAAACTAACATGGTGTAGAATCTTGTGTACGCAAATGCATTAAAAAAATTTTATAAAAGAAAACAAGAATATGTATATAAGTGCGTGTACTTGTCAGAAGTCAGATAAACTAGGCAACCTTGAACACGTGACGGCCGCCTTTTATGACTGGTTCGTAACGGTGGGTACTGGCAGTACCCGTGAGAGACTATGAGAAGATCAAGGTCACGTATGAGTTATCGAGTATGTGGTTAAACGCTGGGTTTCCGGTTTTCGCGCAACTTATGCATCATCGAGTGATTTTGGAAAATAGTTGTTTATATATTTTTAAGCAGATTTCGATCTTCTTATCTCTATTTTTTTCATCAATAAGCTTATATGCTACATTTCATGCTAAACAGGGGGATCTTATCCTACACTACGATCTCTAAGTAGCTAAATATCGTTCCAACCCAAATTTTGTATTTGAAAACAAGGAAGCATTAATTAAATTAAAATACTATCCAGTTAACGTCTATATTTTGGTTCTATCCCACTTTTAATCAGGTCGTTAATCTAAAATGACTTATGTTTATAACTTATGACCGGGTCGGGTGCACATGTGTAATTTATGTCATTGCAATGACATAAATTTATGTCAACGATATTACTGCATATTAATATGCAGTAATATTGTTACACATGTTACTATATGCTCAGCTTTAACGTATTTTTGTAATGGTTGGATCACTGCATCAGACGTTTTTACACCTGTTATTTAACACTCATCCAGGTTTATATCATTTAAATAATATATCGGATACTAAATTGTAATTAGCTGAAATTCTTGGTCATTTTAGGTCAGAGTTCGCTTTCATTAATCAACATTCTAGGGCGGAATCACTGCACATAACAATATCACTATTGTCTATTAGACAGTGGATTTTGCTTTGTTAAACTGTAACTCAGGAAGTTCAGTCTCGTCGATATAAAATTAGATAATAAATTCAGTCAGCAACTCGACAAATGATACCTAAGCCAGAGACAAACAGTTTGCAATACAAAAATGTTATGACCCATGGAAAAATAGTTAATATTTCAACGCGATTGGGGTGTTCAGTCGATAAATGCGCGTCTGCCCTATGCTCACTCGGTCTAAAGCCGGAGGTAGAACACAGGAGGATAGACCAACCAGGCCAAATCATACTATATTTTACACATCACTCTATATATACACAAAGCCTAAACACAGTCAACCATTTAGGTAACTAGCATCAAAAAAAATAGGAGCAATGGTGGATGTGAACTGAAGTAACGTATATACAATCAATTAACCATAGTTCATAAACAAAAAAACGATATATCAGTGGTTAATGTGTCATATGAAAGGACAGGGCAAGGGGAACTGAATGTTAATAGAAATAAATTGTTTACCTTGAATGTAACCAAAAATACCGAAGTAGTCTACAGATAATTAGCTCTCGAAGATAATCAATCTTCTTTAAGTGCTCGGCATATCAAAAAAGTAAGACAAAACAACCATAAGTACGATCACAGTACGATGACCCAAGGTCACCAAAGTGCAGAAATCAATTTTGTCGTCAAGTGCGTCTTAAAAGTTTTGCGGACTAAAAAGGAGGCTTAAATTACGGATGCCTTACTAGATGACTACGAATATCGTTATGAGTGTCTTGCAGTGCAGACTTACTAATGTCAATCGACAGTTGATGGCTAAGATCAGTGGTGAACTTACTTAAGGTGATTACTGAAAGTCTGAATAAGTCTTCAAAGATATATTAAAACCGGATTCAGCAGTTTAGCCTGCTGAAGGATTTCCACAAGTATTATCCTTAAGTAAACACAAGCTAATTAGAAGTAGACCATTCCTAATGCTTACTTTGAACCCTGTTTGATGTTTTGTCCAGTCATTATGCTTACTACGCGAACAAATCGTTGAGTTGAGCTAATAATAACTAAACTGCCTCTGCTCTAATAAAAGATATAACTGATAAAGAAGCTCTGAACATAACAGAGGCTAGTGTCACTTTTTATCTGGTCGGTTGGAAACAAATAGAGTGTAGTGGTATGCTATAATTATGCGCCACATAGTTTCTTGTCCGCAAGTTTGACAGTTACAAGAACACTATTAAAGGTTCCCGTAGAGTTTTAGGATAAGAAACCTCTAAATCCAGTGATAAAAGTATGTTTCAACTGGGAAACTCAAGGAATCATTGAAATATTAAGTCCCTTACTTGTTTATTAGAGGCAAGAAGCAAAGTGTTATTTCATGTATAGAAACTTTGATTTGAAAATAACCACATTTTTCATGAAAGCCAAGCAACCAATTTCTTTGAGCATCTAAAATATATATCTAATATATATAAAATGTATAACTGCCTACGGATTTATTGATAACAATGCGATTACTAGTTCTCTTCAACCAAATATACGTCACTGTTGTCTTAAGGACTGCAAAATAAACTATTGTAGTGATTGGTGAGGATATAGTAAAAATTCTGCAATTTAAAAGGACGGACGTATAAAGTCTTCGTACTACAATTCGTAGTACAAGTGATGAATAAAGCAGTATCCCCACCACCTCGAAATGTCAATGAGTTTCTCGTAGTAAGACCACTACATTATGTTTTACAATTGTATTGTAACTATAAAATTCAAGTTAGTTTAATTACAATCAATTTAATGAATACTGGTTAGGCTTAATATAGTTAGTAATTTAGAGAAGTAATGAGCCTCATATGAGATAATCCTTTATTAACGTACGTTGCCATATGCTTCACGGTGATAAATTTGCTGATTTTAATGAATACCGCCTATTGTGTCTATGAATAACTTTTGAAAAGCAAAGGTCACTTAGCTATCGGTATTTCGCACTTAAAATATGACAGTGGAACTCTATATGCACATGAGATTGTTCAAAAGATGTGATATCAGCTAGGCCTTTTATTAGTTTTCCTTAGCACAGTTTATCGCGCATATTTTCCGTCTCGGTTGTAATGGCTATAAGTGGCTATTTTCTAAACAGTCTACGGCCTTGTAATGAATGTAGCTTGAAGAAAACTTGACTTTAGCTTACTTGGTGTTGCTGTCGAAAAATACTGATTTTCGAAAGCATAACACTACGAGTGAATGATATTTTAACAGCATAACCCCACTGTACCAAGCACCACTTAAAATAAAATACTCCTCGGAAATCTGAGGATTTGCTTTCCAATATAGCAGTCAGCCATTAGAGGAGATAAGGACAACATTATGTGACGAATTAGTTTATTTGAAAGTTATTACAAATTAAAAAAAATATGTAAAAGAAAAAAATAGTACTAAAGGCCTTTAACTTCATAAGCAAAGGTACGTCTTATCACGAGCGGCGTTGTGTTGAGGCATGACTTAACCTTACAACATTGTTTGTAGCTTCATGAAGCAAGCTGTCGACGATTCGTTGTGATGCATCAATTGCTTGGATTGCTCGTGTATATATGCGCCAGCAGCCCGATCCATAAGGTCTATAATCCGGACGCAATGCCAAAATCTAGACAATAATTTAACATTAGGTAACATACGTGGCGTAACTACGCGTATGAGCCATTCGATACAACCATTTTTTGACAAGTGGGTTTGAAAAATAAACGGTAGCTGTTTTACATATAATGAACTTACTTTCTTCCGGAAGCTTTGACATACGTAAAACAAGCATAGAATGATCGAGGCGCTTGGGAACTCTCCGTTTAGAGCACGAAGTTGTCCAGGTGCACAGTCAACAGTAAAAGTAGTTGTTTTCGATGTGTCACCCATTATATTTTTGAACGACTGGAGAATCTGCTTTTTGTCTGTTCGTTTTTTGGTTTGCGTCAATGCAAATAATACACTTCGTTCTCTGCCAAAACCATCAGTTATTAAAAATTAATACAAAGGCCACATATACGTTTTTATAAAAAATACTAGATAAGGCATACCCAATTTTATCGGTTTTATATGTGGAATCTATACCAATAACCTCTGGGAACATACCGTAAAGACTTACCATGTCGTTCCGTGCAAAGATGATTTTTGAAATATTACCATTACCGTCCCGAATGACCTCAACCTTCCCAATTGTACTCGAACGTCGTATAAGGTCATTAAGATTACCAATACCTGGACAATTTACACATACACAAATCTTACCTTCGTAGACCTTTGTCCTAATATTTCTAATGTCACTGTAAAGGAGGACTTTACCAAGTTCTGCATACGCCAGATCCATAACTTCGAGAAGGTCCGTGTTCCTCCCGACAAAATGTTGGATAACATTATGCTCAGCATCGCACAATCAACGTCTCGAGCAGTCCGTTGCCATAATGGTGGTAGTGCATGGATGGTTATGCTGTCTGGAAGTGTGATATTTCATATCCAGCTGGAAAGTACCACATTCTTATTTTTGACTGTCAACCGAAATACTTACACCTAATAGAGCAAAAGTATCATAAGAGCAAACAAACTTCTCCCTTATTACGAAGTCCAGCACCCTGAGGAGGACGTGAGATGCCGAACGTGCATTGGTATAGCGCATACTGATACTTTATGTCACCGGACCTGTCTAGGTAACGACTTGAAGTGACAACATAGTAAGTGTTCGACTCCTGAAATAGGTTACTTAATTTTAATAACACACACTCACGAACTCCTCCAGTGCCTGATGAAACTGTATTCAAGTATGAAAAGTTCGAGACAGCATGATTCGTCGGAAAACTTCACTTTGCCCTTGCAAGGGCAACAGACATCTTGCAAATAAAGAGTATCGGCAGTAAAGAAGCTAAATAGCAGTTCATTACACTTCATTTACATATTAATTCTAATATGCATTTGTTTTATTATTATTATTTTATTAATTAATGAAATTTGTTCGTATATCAGTTTACTGCATGATGTCCTTAATAATTACTCTGAGTTCGATTTATCAACTTACTGTTAACGGAAAAACAAGTTAGCAATATTTCCTTTGCATAAATACACATATTGCTAAATTATTCTGGCGTATTTGTATTTTATAGATATTTGTGTCTTCTCTTAAAGTGACTAAGCATATTTGTTCAGTTAAGACTCTCCTGTAAGCGTCTTTATATAGGAAAGGCGTGGGGCGAGCTTATTTATTATTTCACATTAACAGTTATTAATTTTTGCATAAACTTGGTAACAAACTCAGTGTAACTTGACATGATTTGCCTCGAACACGTTGAAGTTTTTACTTGTCTACTGTTTCACAAACGCCATATTTCTGTGAATAAATGTGATATAACAGGTTAATCAGACTTGAGGAACAAAAAACACAATGTTAAGTATACTCAATAATTTGACATTACTTCCCTCGACATGTAGTAATTTTACTCACTATCATATGATGGCGAACGACTAGAATTTCGAATAAGGGAATATATCCACGTTTCATAGTGACTGGCCAAGAATAATACTTCAAGTTTGGTTATTAATACATGATCTGTATTCCATACTTAAAAATAAAGGTAAGAAACCATCGTAGAACTAATCACCTCTATCTCTTTGTGTCTGACAACAAATATGTCTTAATGAGAAAAGATACAGATTGACATTACTGACTACTACAGTCTTATACAAAGCTAACAAGATACAAAACATGTTTCTTACGATACTGTATGTAAATCTGCTTAAGATGTTCATGTATTTACCAATCTACTCGTATAATGCACAATTTTTAATTTAACATGCATCATAGAAACACATTAAACAACACGTCAAATAAACTTTATAATTTTATTCATTTATAAAACAAAGTTGCGCTTGGAGCCGACAACAATCAATGAATCATTAATCAGAAATTATCAATAACATGTTCCAAATATTTAGTGGATTTTAGTTCACTAATACATAGAATATACAATCAGTAATTGAACTAGACAATTTGTTGTTAACGTTTTGTAAGCCAAGTAATTTGTGAAATGAACTGAGTAGGGAATCCATGTAAAAATGTCACAGTTACTATTATTTTTAACAGTTGTTTATTTGATGCACATTCACATGTATGCCGATATTTCTCTCGGAAGTTTGATTGATCTTGAATGGCCGGTATTCTCTAGAACATAGTACAGTAAGTGGCATATAACAATCGTCCGGATTCACAAACTATGAATAAATTATGACTAATGTATGAAATTTTTATTATTACTTTACCATTCCTCAGATACTGATTATTGTAACGGAAGATATTTTATTAAAGATCGGTGCTTTGAATGAAATGGTCAACTGGAATCTTATCCACAATGATTCTAAGACACATGAATTCGTTGAACTATCTAGTGACTTCCATCAACTAGTATGTTTAGTCATATTACTCATTAAGTGCAGTTTGTATTCATGTATATCATTGGCGTAATGATTGATTGATTATACGACATGTATTGTAGTAATATCAGATTACACAAGTCACAACATAATTGATTCTTCATTTAAAGTAAGATGTCAATTAAATGCAGTTGTATTTTATTTGACTTAATATACAAAACTCAACATTGTGGTGAACTGTGACTAGCAAGCAGAATCAAAGACATCCATCTAGTCAAATAGATAGTAACGTTTAGCCAATGACAAATCAACGGAAATATTTGAATGCACTCTAATTATATATTCATCATGTTGATGAATTAATTGTGCAGTAGCCGTTAAAAAAGTCTTAGAAGTAATTATCGTAGCTTCATAATTTTACATTTATTATTTCACATCAATCAATCAATGCCTGTAACCCCAAATGGAGCGAAGACCACCTACCAGCATTCTCAAACAAACTCTGTTCTGGGCTTTTTTTTCTAGCTCTTCCCAAGTGCTGTTCATTCTCTTCATGTGTGTTTCCGATTCCCGACTTAATGTTTTCCTAGGTCTTTCTCTGTTTCTTCGGTCATTTAGATTACACGTTAGTGCTTCTCTTGTGACACAGTTCGATTATTTCCTCAGTGTGTGTCCAATCCATCTAATCACTTCCTCGGCTGAAAGTTGGTTATTTCTCTGCCACAGGTTGTTGTTGATGGTATCTGGTCAACGAATTCGACGTGTCTTACTCAGACAGTTGTTTATAAATACTTGTATCTTTTGAAGGATACTTTTCGTAGTTCTCCAAGTTTCAGCTCCAAACAACAGAACTGTCTTCACATTTGTATTGAAAGGTTTGACTTTAATATTTACTGAAAGTTGGTTTGAATTCCTAATATTTTTCAGTTGTTAAAATGCTGCCCTTGCCTTACCAATCAGCGCCTTCATATCCGAATCAGACTCTCCTTGTTTGTCAATTATGCTGCCCAAATATGTAAAGGTTTCAACGTCTTCCAAGATTTCTCCGTCAAGTGTAATTGAGTTAGTGTTTGTTGTTTTGTATCGGAAGATCTTGCTTTTCCCTTTGTGTATGTTGAGGCCTACTGCTGCTGAGGCTGCTGCTATATTGTTAGTCTTCATCTGCATTTGATGTTGTGTGTGAGAAAGAAGAGCTAGGTCACCTGCAAAGTCCAACTAATCTAATTGCGTCGTTGTTGTCCACCGTATTCCGAGAGTGTCGTGAGATATGCAGTCTTCATGATCCAGTCGATGACCAGTAGGAAGAGGAAGGTTGAGAGTAAGCAGCCCTGTCTGACACCAAGCTTCACTTCGAATGAATCTGTGAGCTGACCTCCATGCACGATTTTACAATATAGTCCGTCGTAAGAGTTCCGTATGATCTTGACTATCTTCTCGAGTACGCCGTAATATCGTAGAAAGCTCCATAACATTCTCCTATCCACGCTGTCGAATGCTTTTTCATAGTCGAGGAAGCTAATGTAAAGTGGTGAATTCCATTCACTTGATTGTTTATCAATGATCCATAGAGTAGCGAATTGGTCGGTACACGATCGGTCTATACGGAATCCAGCCTTTTGATCTCGGAGTTGGGCGTCAACTGAGTCCTTTATTCTGTTCAATAACACTTTGTCAAAGACCTTTCCTGGTACTTAAAGTGGAGTGATTCCTCTGTAGTTCTCACAATTGCTGAGATCGCCTTTCTTTGGTATCTTGATGAGGCACCCTTCTTTCCAGTCTGCTGGAACTTGTTCTTCCTCCTAAATCTTCCTGAAGAGAATGTGGAGTATCTTTGAAGTTGCTTCTATATCTGTCTTCAGTGCCTCCGCTGGTATGTTGTCTGGTCCTGCTGACTTACTACTTTTGATCTGTATGATGGCAATTTTAATTTCTTCGACTGTTGGTGGGTCTGAGCCTATAGGAAGATCCGTGGCTGCTGCTTTGGTGACTGGTGGGTTCAGTGGGGCTGGTCTATTCAAGAAGTCTTCAAAGTGTTCTACCCATCTGTTTCGTTGTTCATGCACTTCAGTGATTGGTTTGCCAGCCTTGTTCTTGATTGGCCGTTCTGGCTTATCGAATTTCCCAGCTACCTTCTTTGTTGTATCGTATAACAGCCTCATGTTTCCTTCTCTGACAGCTTTTTCCTCTGTTACTGCCAGGTCCTCCACATATTTCCGTTGATCCGACCTGATACTTCTTTTCACTTGCTTGTTAACTCCGGTGTATTCGGTCTGTGTCTTGGCTTTCTTCGCTCTTGTCCAGCTGTTATTAATCGCAATTTTCATGTTCCCCCATTCATGGATGTTGTCCAAAGTACCAACAGAAATCCATTCATTTTGGTGTTGCTTCTTGGGACCCAAAACCTCTTGACATGTTGAAGTTATTGTTTCCTTAATCTCCTTCCAGTTGTCTTTCATATTGTTTCCACCTTTTTATAGTAGATCATGAAATGCCTGGAACGTTTTGTTAAGAGTTATTTTGGTCCGCTGAAACCCATGTAGTTTTGTGTATACGTTTGTGGGAGAACATGGTAAAACCTATAATCATTTTGTTGAAAACACATAAGTTCACAAACCTCTCACCGTTATCATTCCTTTCTCCCAGTCCATGTTGTCCCATGATGTCTTCATACCTGGTGATGTTTACTCCAACCTTGGCGTTGAAGTCCCCCCCCATCAGAATGATCAGGTCCTTGGCGGAAAATTTCTTGATGGTTGACTGCAGCCTCGCATAGAACTCGTCTTTGTCGTTTTCGTGGTTGTCATTGGTGGGTGCGTAGCACTGGATGAAATTCATTGTAATCCCTTCCTTCTCTATTTTGAAGGATGCTGTGATGGTTCAAATCAACAACAACCTGTTGTGGCAGAGAACTAATCAACTTCCAGTTGAGGAAGAAATTAGGAAAAGACGCTGGAGATGGATTGGACACACACTGAGGAAACCATCAAACTGTGTCACAAGACAAGCACTGACTTGGAATCCTAAAGGCCACAGAAACAGAGGAAGGCCCAAGAACACATTGCGTCGGGAATTGGAAACAGACATGAAGAGAATGAACAGCACTTGGGAAGAGCTAGAACGGAAAGCCCAGGACAGAGTTGGCTGGAGAATGCTGGTGGGCGGTCTATGCTCCACTTGGAGTAACAGGCATTGATTGATTGATTGATTGTGATGGTTCAAGGTTCGTGAGGCTCCAATCCTAAAAGAGCCTTCCATGCTTCTGTGGACAACACTAATGCTACTCCTTGTGTGTGTATGGGGGGGCATTTTCTTTTTCGCGGTTGGAGTATTGAAGCACATTTACCCTAGATAACCGTTGCTGTCCAGCTTGCAACCAATGCATTTTGCCTATTCCAAGTATCTTCAGGTTGTATCTTTTCATTTCTTCAGCTATTTGCATGCCTCATTTCTGTTTCCTACATCGTGCGGGCATACCATGTACCTATGTTAATTGTTGCTCTGGTTGTCAGAAGAGACATCGGCCTCGTGACTTTCGAAAAAACTCGGCTTTCTCCATGAGGCATCATAACAGGCCTTCCAACTCCCATGGCAAAGTAAAAATGGTTATATTGGATTTTACAGATTAGCGTTTTTCTAGCAAGGTTAATGTTTTAGAGGATGAGGTTGCTAACTCAATGCCCAACCCTCCTCCTTTACTTGGGCTTAAGACTGGCAGCAACCCTAGGGTGCTCCAGGTGAAGTAAACAATGAAACAAAATTAAAGCCCATATTAAGCTCTATTCATAAAACTAACTAAACACTGAAGCAATTCTTTAATACTCATGACGTCTGCTACCCCTTTTATTCCACTGAAATTAAGAACTAACTGATTGTAGAGTAATTCAATTTACTAACCAATTTTGGCTTGAATTCTATTCAGCGATCCTTACTCCTGATTCCACTGTGACGTGATACAACTTGACTTTACATTAATTACTCAAATTTTGAACCTAAGATCCACATGCACTGTTAACTATCTCTTATGTATATAACCATCTGTATAATCTACATGCGGACACCATATTTGTTAATAACACTTCGACTGACTAAGTGTAGAAATCCAGAGTAAAATCAAAGTCGAAATATACTAAACCTGTTACAAATGTATACAATGATAATTGGTAATAATGAATGTTGCAATTAAGTAAGAATCTACACTAAAACCAAACCGTTGCATCTATCGTAAAATATGCAACATTTGATTAAATTGATAAAAATCATGAAGCATTACACATTAAATGAGCTACAAATAGTTTAGTTGATTAAGATCAGTATCAGTAATCATCAATTAAAACTATTGATTATTATGTAATTTACACTGGATGAGTGTGTGATTATTGTTTGTTTAGGAAAGTCTAAGGAGTAATGAAATGGACCCGTGCGTTATAATTTTTGTGTGTACTCAAAGCAAAGTTACTCACCTAAATAAATTTACTTTATATAATCCATCCTGTAAAATGATAACATTGTTTTAAAAGTAAAAATACATCGTTATAATCATCAGAATAGAAAAATAAACGGGTAAAAATGACTGGAAAGTAAAGGTTGACAAATAAATAAAGGATATAAATAATAATCAGACATTGAATGTGTGAGAAGTGTTAAAAATAGAGTAAATGATACATGAATACATTATATTTACTCATCATTTTTGGTTTATTACTATTTTATTGATTGAATAGTGAATGGTATATGTGTACGTGGTTTTAAAGTGTATAATGTTCTCAACAAACACCATGGGATTATAGATCGATTCAGAGTTGATAAAGAAAAAAGCGATCAACATTTTCAACATACACAAATAAAAAATAATCCAAGCATTTAATAAACGTTCTCTACATAATGTTAGTATGCTTAAGCGGTATCTTTTTAGACAAATTTCATACCTACAAATTTAGATAGACAAAACAGTTTTGTGGCAATGGTTTACGGTTAACTTTTAAAGCAACAGCCCTAATTAAGTCAATCTTAAAAAAAACAGTGTAACTCCAAGACAAAATTCTAGAAGTATGGAATTAGGTAAGGATCTGAGTCGGTAACGGCGTTTAGACGTCTGTGATTTCAACATAGGTGCCGGTATTAGACTTTCTTGGACACTAAATAGGTGAAGTAATGCCCGTGGATTGTTTGATGGTCAAATAACTTCCAACTTTATTATGCTTTTGAGCTCTTTTTTGTTACACCGGGCGAGTAAATAAAAGTAGCAAACTTTTAGACCTGTATTTTGGATGACCATTTTCATTATTTTGTTCATGAGTAAAGTAATCATTTTATTACTATGGCTGTTAAATTCCCTTTACCCGGTTCTCCTGTCCAGTGTATTCATTTTTCGTATATTGTTTGTTACTATGCACTAAAGTTACTTTGTTGCGCACAAGTTCTCCCCATTCACTGCAGCTATTTGTTCTGCAACAATATTTGATTCTTGATTGGTTTAATGTGCGGTCAGACTTTATGTTTATATAAAAGCATGATTAAAATATAATACGATCCCAGATCTCGGTTCTCTGCTCTCGATTCTGGTTCTTCTATTGTCAGTCTGGAAGTGAGTGAGCTTAGGTCAGTCGCGCTTTATTAACTAGAAACACACTTCATTGGTGTTCGCGTCAACCAGTCAAAACCCTTTCTTTCTTCACGTCATAACATTTTTAGTCACTGCAATTTTGTCATGCTATAGCCGGCGAGGACAAGCACGCGTCGGATGAACTGTTGTGATGTCAGAATGCATTTTGTGGTGGAGAAAAAGTTGCTCTTGCTATGTAATAGGAGCACGGTGGCGTGGTATGGAGGCAAATGTACAATCAAAGAGTGCTTACCCTGCGTGCAAATGACTATGTGACTAGCCGCTAGTATAGTGGCGTTGCTTGCGGATTGCTGACGTCTAACTTTGGCTCCTGTAACAATCTAGAATTTTATGCTGGAGAATTTATCCAACAAATCAAGTTAGCAGATGGACAGTATCAATAACTGTATCAGTCACAATTGTTTGATTACAGTGCTTATTGACACGTTAGGGCAGTAGATGTACATGGCTTTGTATATTTCCTAGCCTTATAGATGTTATCGTCTTGATACTTACACACCGATTAATTGGTCTCGGTGGAGGCTGAAGAAAATAAGAATAGCATCTTGTTCAGAAACGACATTTAAAGTAACGTGCCGTAATGCTGATAGTGGAAACCTGAAGAGAGGCTGTAGTAATTGCATGACGAACTATTGGCTGCCAAAACCTCTTTGCATGCAAGGCAATGGTGAAAATGTGGACAGCAATACTACCCTCATTGTCATAATAGCTTACCCAATCGTCATGATAACTGTAATCACTATCGCTGAACTAAGATCAACAAACTGCTACAAAAAGGGGCCTTAAAATTTGCCTAAATTTAGGTAACAATAGGTACCTTTGTGTCTAGGCTATACAATCCAGCAATTTTCCTTCTGTGACGTATTAATCAACATTAAAGCGTGTCATGTAGCTCAAACAATTAGAAGAATTTTTCTGACCACTTAGCTGTTTCATCCTTAAACGCTAACTTTAATTTGTCGTGCAATTTTTGTTAGGTACATGAACAACGACGTCAACTATTTTTGCTGCTGCTTTGATAATTTATGCCTCTACAACCCACGTCTACCTACCTTCCTGATGACTAGTATGTTCAGTCTTAAAAATGGCTCCTGTCTGTACAAACCTTAATTTGAAGTTGAGTGCTCTATAGGCTAGAAGTTTGATATCTGTAATATTATTCAATGTAGCAAATGAATTGCCATTAAATTTAAGGGCCTCCTACAGTATTGGTATCCGGTCTTGGGAAATGACTTGACAACAGAAACTAACGTAAGTGCAGTAAAACAATAGAAATGCCAGGAAAATAGGTTATCTGAGTAGATATTTCTAACTATATGTACGGCTAACTACTGTATTTTAGATATTAGATAAAATGTTAACAGTCTATAGGGTAAGTTATGAAACATTATAGTGGCCGAGAGGATATAAAACAAAGATAAAGCATATATGTGAAAATGTAGTGATGCCAAATAGTAAATGGATAAACTATTATATAACAACACAGAAACGAGTTTACCAAAAAATGTAGTGGCCATGAAATACACTATGCTAATACACCGAAATAAACAATCAAAATTTAGATGAAAATAGTATATTCTCAAGTAGAATTCTGCACATGAGAGTGTACCAGTTTACAGGCATATTCAGAATATGGCATGTATTCAATAAGGTTTCGACAGAGTCACTGTTAAGTAACTCACGCTATGTGGAAAAATTAATTAATTAAAAAGCCAAAGGTAACAAACTTCACAGTTTACGGTACTATTGTACTTGAAGTATATTTTGTAGTGCTAAACATTTCCGCAAAACAACCGCATGCTTTTTGTCAGTGGCGCTGTGATCCCAGGTAATTGCCGTGAGTAAGCCGAACAAACAACTAGGACTATCCAGAAACGGTATAAAGCTGAGAATTCAAAATTCGGCTAAGAGAGCCAATCTATGTAAGTTAGTCTCGAGCCGTGATGTATTGGTGCATTAATTGCTTTCCTAGCCAGCGTTTGGAGTAACCCAAAAAACCAGAAAAATGTAATTAAAGGCAAAAATTTATTGGTGAACAAAGTATGCAACACTTTGAGCTTTTTCGCATGTCAGGTGAAAATAAATAGATATGTCTATTTATCTACACTTTTACTCCTTATAATTTGTCTGGTTTGACTACATGAGTCTACAAGTTCACACCTTATTGCTAAATAAATATATTCGGCCTTTATTTACACTGTGTAGTCTACGTTTTGCATAAATTTACGCAGTATAATCTACTTTACGCTTACTTTTGCATAGACAAGCCCGCTTATCATTCACAGACAATGGATAGTCTACTTTTTGCACAAACATCTTGTTTCCATCAACTACTGTAAACGCTTACTTAAACAATGTACGCTCACAAATCACTAAATGTAAAGGAAAATTCACAACTTTGTTTGTATAGTATTTATTAGTAAACAGTTAGTTTACAAATATACTTAGTTCAAATAAACAGCTGTATACTATCAACTTTCAAATTTGTAACCGTATTTATAAGTATCTACTACCCCTCCACGACAACTTGCTAGGAAAATAAATATAGTGATTAGTATTATGTAAGTAATAATAGTGGAGCTCCATTTGAACTACACGTTAATTCGCGCAAACGTAATTTAGTGAAAAAACACTCACGTATAAAGATAATTGTCATACGGAATGTTTTTATTTAAGTGTTAGGAATAACAAATTATTGCAGATCTCGTTGTCGGTTATCGTCATTTTCTAGTAATACCTGTAGATGCATGAAAGTAAAATGATTTTTATTTAAAAACATACATTATATGGTTATTAAGTATATAAACGTTAAACATACTAAAGCTGACACCAGAGTTGATTTGTCCTTTAACAGAATACCGTAAGTTTCTTAGGAGTCTAAACGGCAACTTACGGATTCCAAGTTACGGATATACAGCTTGTTGAGTTGTTATGTATATTGCAATCCAATTTCGAAAAACTATAATTGAGGTTTAGTATTCCCACTATATATACCTATCATAAAGACTAATTTTGGGAATAATAATGGGCCCTAATATTGACCATAATTGTTGACTAGAATTCCCAGATACAGATATGCCGTCTACATTTATGTGTGAGCTGACTGGCTTAATGATGTTATATTTTGTAAGACTCTATCACGGTTACATGTGTTATCAATTCTTACTCTAATATGTTATTAATATATACTTTGCTAACGTTGTTTAAATGTATCATTAATATAATTGTACCTTACACTTTACACACTTGGTCTGTGGCGCTAATTGCTGCTTTCGCAAGCGCAATTACATTGTTGCGGTATTATTCTTCGTTCTGACTGAGTTTTCTCCACCGAGTGCTTGGATTAATAATTGAATCCCTTTTATAGCATCGGAATCGCATACTCAACGTCACATTGACTCTACCTATCTTTGCTGACCAGAACGAAACTACACAGGACACCAGAAAAGGTACAAACGTGTGGTGGTCGCGTGGGACATTCGTCATTCAGTCCGAATTTTGCTGTTAATCCAAGTAAACCACATTCTACTAGACATTGTACTTGTTATATATACTTATATTAACTGTTAATATAGTATTTGTACGAATTTGTGTCTAGTTGTAAGACAATGTTGACTCTATAGTGTTGCGTGGCCACTACATGTGCACCCCTAATGAACTAAACGTAAAACGTTTTAACCAAATTTCTTCATGTCTCAATAGGTTCATTATTGATCCTAATTGGTAGTATACGCGCCGCCAAGGAGCTTTGCTATGCAGCACGTTCTTAGTACACTTAAAACACTTGCTTGCATGTCAAGCAGGTAAATTTGGAAAAGGTTTAGAATGCTGTCAGCCTTATTTATTGTGATATCACCATCCTTCATCATATTCATAACATTTGCATTCGTCTTTTCTTTCCAAAATAAAGTTTTGCCTGGAGCACTATTATTAGGCTTGGAACCTATAAACCAGTGTAAGTAAAATAAAACGAAATTCATACTGTTTCCACTCATCGGCCTTGTGACAGCTGGCTTGTTGGACACATTTAAAAAAGACTTCGGAAGCTCTGATCTGTTTTCAGTTGCAATAACTGTAAGTTTAATGGAGTTTACATAGGGAAGATACAATTAACAATATCTGTGCCTTTAACGATGACTTGGTGATTAGAAACTGATTTGTGTTTTTTCGAAAACGCGATACGCATTCTTTTAACACGAAGGTAATTCGTTGTTCTGTGACGACGCGAGATAGCCAGATTGTCTGATATTTTACGTCACATAACTGTATCATCTAGTATAACTGTCTTTCTGTTAGCACCAAAAGGATTCGTCACGGTAAAGATCCTAAGCACAAAACCTATTAACCACATGCATAGTGTAAAGTTGAAATGCGCCGTAGTGTAATAGTTGAGTGAACGAAACACATGCTCGAAGTACCCGTACGTGAACGCTGTCACATATGTAAATATTTCCAAGTTATTTAACTTACAGTTACGAATTTCAATTAGTTTGGTATTCATTTGCGTTTTATCTCTGCACGTGATGTCTTGACAGCGGCACATATGAAGGTCGTGACCTGTGTATGTGTTGATGCGTCACTTACCAATCAATTAGACCTAAATAGCATACATAAAGTGTAAATTTGTAGACGTACGCATATAGATTATCTAAAGGCGAATTACCTAAAATTCACACTTTGTGTGCCTTTAATTACTCACAGATGGTTGTTTAGGAAGTTGCTTAAAGGAGACCAACTCCTAACTGGAGCAGACTATAAACTCGGGGAGAGGGTGACATGAAAGAATATATTGGAATAGAAAGAACAATAAACGAATTTAGTTAGTAGTTGTAAAATAATCAGTTTTAAACCATAATCTCTGTTTTTCCTGTTTTTGTTAACAACAACGTACATGATTGTAATGTTTGCAGTTTCAAATCCCTAATAAGCCATTATTGATTAGTTTGAGGTTAAGTAGTAAGTTGTCGAAGATTGTGTACAAATCTTTAGATTCTAGATATGGGGCGATCAGTTGTTTGAATCTTAGGATAGATTTAGTAGTGCGAATATCTTATGGTAGTTTATTTCAAGTTTGCTGTAGAATACGATAAAGAACTTACAGTGATATTTTGTTTGGTGGTTATTAAAAAGTAATTTTGCTTCGTAGTTCCAAAGATCGTATTTAGGCGTTTGGTTCCATGAAGTAGAAAAGGCTGACAATGATTTTCTGTCAATTTTTTAATATAAGGATAATAAGTTATGTCTTAGTTCTGCAGAGAATGATTGACATCTAGTCGTTTAGTCCATGTTACTTTTAGTTGCCAAAATTCGACGTGTGAGACTTCTTTGTGCACTTACTACACGTATTCTATCTATGCTACTTATGCTTGAGATAAGTAAGCAGAACTCGAGTGTAAGTCTTACACATCTTGGAAAAAATGTAAGGTTAACCGCTGTATGGAAGTTTTTAAGAAGGAAGCCTGTTGATTTTTTTTAGCTATGGTTATTGTAGATGAGGCGTGTTTCGTTAACTTTAATTGACCGGAATACATAATGTCTAAGTTGCTTGTTGACTAGAGTGTTTGAACCCTGGACCCACTTAAACAAATTGTGCACAGGCGGTTCTAGTTACCAATGTGCATGATTTCACATTTACTGTAGTTAAGTGGTAGTTTTCATTTTTGGATTCAGGCAGTTAAGCTATAGAGGTACTTTTGAATTAAAGTCATACATTCTTCTAACAAATCCGGTCTAAAACTTTTTACAATCTTGAGATCGTCTGTATATAAATACGGTTGGTTATGTTTTGTAACGTTATTTATGTCATTTATATAACAATTGTGGATCCAGGGCGCATTTCTGTTTAACGCCGCTGGTAATTGGTTTAGGTGATGATAGACTGTTATTAAACCATACTGTTTGTTGTCTTCCTTCCAGGAAAGGTGCAAGCCATGAGTATAGTTGATCTGTGACTTCGCATGATTTTAGTCCAATAAGCAGTTGCTTATGAGGGACTTTGTCAAAAGGTTTGCTGAAGTCTTGAAATAAACCGAACATTAGGAGCCATCTGTCAGGTTGTGTAGTTGTGTCATCTAGGTAGTCTAACAAGCATGTTTCACACGACTTAGTTTTCAAGAATGCAGGTTAAGAAAGAGCAAGAAGTTTGTTCTTAGGTAAATATGAAAGTAAATTTTGCCTCGTGTAGAGTGGGTAGTCTAGATGGTGTTGTACTACTACTAGAGTGTATTGTTGGATTTGTTTTGGTAAATTTGTTTGGAGTGGTTAGTTCTAATTTAGAATCTTTAATGTTAAGTGCAACGGTGCCTTAACGATTGAGGGATCTACGTTGTAGGGGCGTTTTATCAGCATCTTTTAACATATTTTTGAATTCACAATCAAAGGTTGGGAAAGATATTACGAACTGACCGAATTGTAAATATCAACTGTTTGGAGCCTACTCAGTGGTCCAATGGTAAAGCGTTCGCCGCAGAGCCAGAGGGTCCTGCGTTCGGTCTTTGCTGATGTCGTGGATGCGCACTGCTGAGGAGTCCCATACTAGGACGAATCAGCTGTCCAGTGATTCCAGGTGATAAATGGTCGTTTGATTCACATCAATCCGTGATATCAAAATTGACAATTATCTATCTCCACAAACCCCCCTAACAGATCTAATATAGTTTACTGATTTTCTAAAGCGCTTGCAATCTAGGGTGGATGCAAGGTGGAAAAGAATTGGGCAGCTAGTCTGCCAGTATTTGATACGTAGTCTATTACATTTCCATGGAATATGAGACATGCCACTAGTCTCCAATAGGGTCACTCTAACCATTCTAAGTAAAAAATCTTAGAGACATTGCTGATGATGGCTTTTTAATGCAAAGTAGTTCAATTTACAACTTCTGCTGCAATAAAATCAGTGAATGTTTAAACCTAATCTGCCTTATCTATTTCTATATCATTATGTTTTCCAAACAAGTAGGTTAAGTGGGCTAGGTTATTTAAGATAGGTTATATTTTGGTAAATGTTAATTGTTTTTATATCGGCAATGTCAATGTTCAGATCGATCAGGCTGTTAGCCTTGAAAGGTGGTGTACGATTGTCTCTTATCTACAGTTCAGTGATACTTAGGTCATTGAGAGAAGAATCATTGTTCTTTGGAGAATAACTAAGAAACTTGGAACTTTTAAACTTATTTTTAGCTATGTTGAATAACGATCTTACTGAATAATTTAAAAGTGTGCGTAAACTAAGATTTTAGTAGTTGTGTACTATAGACCAAAGTCAAACTTCAGTGCAACCTAATTTTTTATTAAGTGATGGTAAGTTTATAACTAAAATTACTGCTATTTGTGTGAAAATGTGTTAGCACGAATGGAAGCATTACTCAAGGTCAAGACATAACGCTCAAATATGAGAGATATGTTAACCGTGAAATAAGCACATTTAGCGTGCTCAAAGTTTGTATGAATGTAGTTTATTTCTAAGAGAAGTAAACATGTTTCACTGTGGTTGTCGCTTTAAGGGTTCAATACATCATATAATTCGTTAACTTAAAAACCAAAGCCAGCGTTCAAGCGGGTAATTCTAAATTGATAAATGACAAGTTCAGTATATAATAGCAAATAATGTGAAGAATTGAGGTGCTGATTTAGACTATTATACATATAGATAGTAATGCAGGAGATAAATGCTGATGACACAACTGTAAAAATACTTCGTTGCAATAGTGTTTGTTTGGAACTAAAAGAGAAGTTAAGCAAACACTAAACCTAGTGGCAAAAGAAATACAAGTGTAATTAGAATACTACTGATGTACAGAACAAAACTAGCGACAAATAGAAGTTTCGAACGTAATATTAAAAGTTCGGTATTAGAATAATGTTAATAAGTTCTCTAATTAAAATTAGCACTGGAAAGCGAATTTACATAAAGCATGGACTAATGTTTTTTGACAAAATCTCTTAGGTTAGAAAACTGCGTTATTACCAGCCATTGGACAAACATAAACGATGTTATTATTCAAAAAAGCTACAGTGTTACTCTTTACCTGTATTTTACCTGCAGAATAAATGAGATAATGTTTAACCAATTTTTACACTACTCAACTGCATACCTGTATATCTACCTATGATTCATCTATCTATTTATCCCTAATCTATCTATCTGTCAATCTATGATTTACCTATCTACCCCTGATCTATCTGCCTATCTACCAACATATCTATCTATCTATCTATATATATATATATATATATATTCATCACTCTAGCTATTTATCTGCTTTTATCCATCTATCAATCTATCCATAAACCTATTTATCTATTAATTCACTTATCTATTTATCTATCTATCTATCTATTATTCTATCTATGTCTTCTTGATTTAGCGATCTATTCTTGGTCTATTTATCTATCTATCTATTCATCTGTGTGGCTTTTCTTCTCTCTGTCTTTCTGTTTATCTAATTGTTAATGTCTTTTCTATTTGTTTGTTTGCTTTTTACTCACCTATCATTGTATCCAGTATTCTTTCAGTATTCATAGTATTTCGAGTACAAATTAGATTGCTTTCACTAATTGTAGTTTGGAAAAAACTTTATTACAGATAGATTATGATAACATTTAACAACTTATTAAGTTATGAAACATCCTGTTAATCTTAACGAATGATGCTGTACCGTAATCACTTCAACTTACTCTTACATAACACTCACTTGTAAAGACTTAGTATTTAAATTGCCAATGATTGTCTAATATTTATAAAGTAATCTAATCCAGGTATCACTACGCACTTTTAACAGTTTGAATGTAACAACAGATGAACCGCATAACAAAGATCTGTTGTCTTTGAAGTCTTTGGTTGCATGGCATTTTGTCGAGTATTGTAAACATAATGTAAGACTACATGATACTACTAATCTAATACATTTAAATAACTTAGCAGCAAATAATTATTACTGAAGCTGAATGTAATAACTATCTCTAACAGATTCTTATTAGGCTTACAGTGTAAAATGTCAAAGTACATATCTAATTACTATGTGCATTATATAGCCTTTTATTAAACTAGATTATGATTTGTTGTAAAATCTAAGAATACGTCTTCAGTTCAACTTGAAATCCAATTGATTCATATACACGATACATCATAGTATTGCTGTTTACATAGTGATCTTAATAAGTAAACCTTGGTTATTGATTCCAGTGTTTTCTTAATTTTCATAGTTAATTTACATAACCAGTAATTTACTCCACTCTGATTGATTCTCAGCTATGTCGCCCAGTGTCTGAAGCCACTGATTGCAAATATCACTTGAACCTTAACCAGGTGTTTTGTATCTACTAATATGATTTTACAAACTGATACCTTATTTTAGTTTGGCTGCCTCTATCTTCCATCTTGCCCCTAACCAAGCCAGCATTGGTCGTCAAGGCAGGTAGTGTTAGGATGTATGCAAAACTCACTACCAACCACACCACCCAAAATTACCAATCGAATAACATGGTTATTAATAAGGTTCAGAGAACTAACTTCAATCTACAAGATCTGTGTCGAGCAATGATTGATGATTTAAATGAATATATGATCATATTAACTTTGCATATAAATGCTTATTATGCTGTCAAGAAACAAACTATTCATATTTTTGAAGAGCTGCTTAATTTTATATGATTCGTTTACTGAACTTTTAAAGAGGGTAGAGCATTTGTATCAGCTTTTCAAATTCATGATCAGTTATCATATAATTACAATAAACTCACGATTGACAAACTCCTTAAAGTAATTAATGAGAAGATGGAGCCAGTGCAGTGCAAGCATTCCAGGTGTAACTCAGCTATCCATTTATAACAATGAATGAGATGGCGCAAATATTTTACAAATTGACTGAATTAGAAACACTGGTTAATGGGAGCCAGCTCAGGGGTCTAATAGTAAAATAATAATCCGGGAGCAAAAGAATTCTAGTTTTGGTCGCTGATGGTGTTATGGGTAAACGCTCACCAGAAGACTCACACTACCAACAAATGGCTGTCTAGTGCTTATCGATGGTCTGATTCAAATCACTGCGTAATATCAAATTATTACTCGACAATCTCTACAAAGAATCAATTGCAATAATAGCATGCAGTGCAACCTAACGACCAACTAAAATGCAAGGATTATATTCATGAAGTCTCTTCATCCGTTAAACAAGGGTGACAAGCTTGATTCGTAACTGATTTCGTTAGACTAGAAATTCGCTGCCATTTTTTACCATCCTGTCTCTCATTGAGAAAAACGTTATCAAGGGACTATAAATAAATCCTATATAAGATTACACTTCAGCTAGATATTTATAGTTATCAATATGATTTAGTGGCAACGAAAAAATGACTACACATATTCTAATCCCTAACCTTAACTCCTAATAGTTGACTATAATTCCATTTCATTTACTTAAAATTGGTAACCGTCCAGTGACTACTTCCTTGAACTATTGCAAATTTCATTTGACTTTTGCAATATCTAACACTTTACCCTAGTAGGGTCATTGTTATAGTTACTGAAACTGATCAACAAGGTATGGATATTTCATGTGATTAACTTGTCATCTATATACTACTTTTGTTTTAATAAATTATGTCTATTGTAGAACTATTTCAGAAACGTCATCATGGCTATGACAGGTTCAGTCTAATTTATACTCTGATAGAATGAATCTTTGAACACCAAGCAAAATAGACATAGAATGTTGTAGAGAATGTTAGATGTCGATTCAATTTTATGAATTGGTGTGACTTTTACTAGGCTGATCACTGGGAAGAACTGGGTAGCCGTAGTATTATAATGTAACACTATTCAGCAATGGTTCATTAACGACGTTAGCAGAAACTGAATCGATTCAATTTTGGCTGGTCTCAATATATCCGGGTATACATGAGATAATAATTATAACAACAGTTGCTTTATTCAATAGTATGTTTAATAAAATTTAAATTTCCTCCATTCCATGTGTCAGTAACCTACTCGTTTTCTATGAATATATCTGGAAAGATAAATTTATATATGTGTCATCCGTTGTCATTGGTGATAACTGTCTTACTCAGGACAATACTAAACAACACCAGTCACGACTTATTACTAAAACTTTTGGAATGTCTTGAATTTCGAACTCTACTACTGGATACTGACCCTGTGGTTAAGAGTGTTAGGCATTAGCCAACATTTGGCTCTTGAGTGCATTATAATTAGATGTTTCATACTAAGACTAAACATTTGTTTAATGCTCTCTGGTTTTTAATAGTATACCGTCAACATCAATCTGTAATGACATCAATCAACCAATACTCAATGCTTATCATCTAGATTCAATTACAACAATCAACTGACTGGTTATTAACTTTAGGATGTTTCTAAATCACTAGTCCAAAGTCGTGACAGGTTGTGTTCAGGATTTCTAGAGTGACATTTTTGTTTGTATATGTAATGACAGAAAAATAAGACGACGGCAATATGTGCTTATATGTAAACTTCAAGTAACGGTTACAGAAAAGGTGAAAGCCTTTACTGTAGATAATATTTTGTATTTTGGTCCCTTATTTCTATTTCCACCGGCTTTGACAACTTTTTCATGGTGTTAAACATGTGCTAAGTACATAACAATTATACATTTACTTATATGCATGAATTTTAATGTGATGTCGCGTCTTGCTAAGAGATATACAAAGTAGCTGATACGAATGAGAATGGTAGTGCATATCTAAAAAAATAGCACTAAATTGCTGTTTGCATGATTTCAAATTTGCGTCTACAACCGTGTTCATAATGACGTCATAGTTCATATCACACACTGTACTAACAGCTTCCAATATTCTATGCAACACTATATAGACACTTTTCAAACGCTTGGGAGAAAGTATTGGGAGATAATATAAAATAATTATTAATAAACAAGAACTGGCAAATTGTAATAATAACATCTTTGATAACATCACAATTACGGTATTGTTTCACGCAAAATATGTAAAGCGAAAGAGCTTCCTTGATACGTACGAAGTCGAAGAGGGATCGGAAGTAAAATCAACACCGTCATAATTTTGACTATATTCCAAAATCATTACACACTACTACTACTACTACTACATTATTCACTTGTTTATCTGTTTGGTTTAATGTTAATATAGTTGAATAATTAGAGATAATTTTAAGTAATATATTCAGGTTGTTTCAATCATGTGTTCTCTATGTAATAAATTCATACTGTCTATGTTTGAAATCTATTTTAGCTAAAGTGAATTCAACATTTAAATTACAAGAACCAAATTTCAGAAGTTTATATACTGCATAACATACTGAATTGATTTATTTGATTATTAAATATTTACTTCATTTTTATTAAACTACTATTATGTATGCACAGTAGTCTGTAAAACAATTGAAAGATAAAATCCATTTTGTACTCACCTTGACTAACTTCTAGTGAGTGTTTCATTATGATGAAGAGAGTGAGATTTTATATCTGTCTCATTAAAACAGAATAGGAACTTATTGGGATACTTATGATGAAGCCAATATACTTGTTGATAACATTGATAACAATAAGCAACAATGATGAGCATGTATTTGATGATTTCCTACGTAAAGTGATATATTGTTTTGTCTATGTAATGAAAATACTACTTATCAAATAAAGGTATGTGTATATATTGGTTATTTTACCCCTAATAGTTTATTCAATCAATCTATCAAACCCTATTACCACTCATGAAGTATAAGTCACTGACCAGCATCCTCCAATTAATTTTGTCTTCGGAGTTCATTTCCTTCGCTAGTTTTGTTCACTCCATTAAGTTCGTCTCCAGGTTTTGGCACGATGTACTCTTTTTGTCTTTTTATTTTACTTTGGTCTTAAAAATTTTCCGTCTAGGCTTTCGTTATGATACAGTTAGATCATTTTTCCAATATGTGTCCTACAATTCTAGAGTCTTTTCCTATTTTCATCCTCGACTGGAGGTTGGCTGGACCTTAACTACAATTAGATGTTGCCGATAGTATTTGATCAAACCGTCTAAAATATATTGTATAGATAACTGTTTATCAGTAATAATAGTTTATTCGAAGGTACCAATTTGTACATGAGGGCCTACCGGTTTACAGATATAATTTGAATATTACTTGTTTCAAGAAGTGCTTTGATGGGGTAAAGGTTACGGGCTTCACGTTACATGAAGATATTAACTAGTTACAGGGTCAACGATAACAAGGTTTCAAATTTACAGTAGTTAGGCACAAGAGGTATATTTTGCATATTAAACCTCCGACAAACAAGTGCGCGCTTTTCGTCTGTGGTGCTGTATTTCCAGGAGATGGTCTAGAAGGCAGAATGACCATAAAGACTATCCAGAAACGGGATAAGGCTGAGAATTTGAATTCTTGTTGGAAAAGCCAATCTATTTGGATTTGTTTCAAGCAATGTGTTATTTATGCATTAAATGCATTCCTAACCAGTTTTTGCAGTAACGAAAGCAAACCACAAACGCTGGGAGACAATGACATAGAAGAATATATGAAATGAGAAAA
Source organism: Schistosoma mekongi (assembly GCA_034768735.1). Taxonomy (NCBI): domain Eukaryota; kingdom Metazoa; phylum Platyhelminthes; class Trematoda; order Strigeidida; family Schistosomatidae; genus Schistosoma; species Schistosoma mekongi. The sequence goes on along the minus strand of CM068311.1, from coordinate 3,436,392 downwards.
TGGATTTAATTAGTGGCAGCAAATTAATCAGTTGTAATCCAGAAGCTTCATTTTTCGTTTTTTTCTACTACGACGTACATGAATGTAGATTATTCAGTTTTTTATATCTAATAACTGGTTGATTCGAGTTTAAGCTGTATGTTGTCGAAGACTTGGTACAAGTATCCAAACCAATTAATCTCACTATTGATGTCACAACTACTTCTGCTACTTTGCTATTCATCCATATTTCTATAGTAATGATATGTACTGGAGATCAATTTGATGAACATACGTGTCAGAATGTAAGCGATAAACGACTAGTTAAATAAATGAAATTAGAACTGTGCATTATTAGCTGATGGAAATATTAATGACTAAGCAGTAGTGTTCACTGAAGTAAAGAGAGAATGTTAAAACCTTCTAATGTATAATTAAAATGTTGAAAACTTTAGCAAAGCATTGAAACACGTATGCTGTAACAATGTGAGATCGTTCACTAAGTTTTAGTAATTAGAATAGTTCCTACTTAAGATTCAATGAATATGAGTGTAAATGAATAATGAATGGTGAATGACAATTGAGATTGGACGATTAATCATGTGACAGCGGCGTGAGACTTTGTGTTTTATAATGAACAAACTTACTGTACACACCATCTTTCAAGGACTAGGTGATATCCAACTCTATTTCACATGACATAGCATTGGCAAATAATCATTTTAGGGAGCATGTAAGTAATTAGGTATAAATAACTAGCAATTGATCCTACATTGTAGTCTACCCTAATTGGTGTAAACGATTGATTAATTTGTAATCAATTCACGTCCTCAACGGTTACTATCTATTTTTGTTATATGAGAATCCAGATTGAGTTTGAAATGCACACTGAGTTAATTGTGAACATTTTGGTAGGTGAGTCAATCATGTTGGCAGGAAGCTGTAAAAATGCCTACAAAGTGGTTGATGTGAAATAGTTTAATAAAAATTTGTGTTTGCAACCCCTGAATTATGAATATAGATATACAGTTAACTTGATGAACGATCAAAACCCTCAATATCATCTAAATTTTCTTAAACAAATTGTCCTGAGTTAGATAAGCACTAAAAAATAGTAATCGATAATGAGATGGGCGGCCAATTCTCTGGAATATGCCCTAGATACTGATTTTATAGGATTCCTTGAAAGGTGCAATGTTATACTAAATCATACTATACTCTAGCTTTAGGCTGATGATAGATGACGCTTTCTTAAATAGTTAAACATTTTACCAGATCGCATGTTGTCTGTCACATGTATATCAGTCCGAGTAATCCAAACAAACGAATAATGTAAGCTTTTAAAAGAAGGAAAACATTAATTTAAACCAATATCAACTGAAATGTTTATTATTAATTTCATAGCACCAAGACATGATCAATAAGGTAGATACTTTCATTGTGCCTTACAAAGAATGTATTCAATTAACGTCGGGTGTCAATCGATAATAAAATCAATTAAGGCCGGAGCGTTAAGTGATGCGGTTGTATTGTAGATTGTCGTGGGTTATAATTGCAACCATGTAACATCAACACATATAAAATGGTCACGAGTAAATTTATTTAACAACCAATGTACACATGTTGAATTGAAGATAAGGTACCCACATTAGTAATAACAATATGATCAACCAAATAAATGAATCACACTAACAAAAATATCAAAAATCGATGTAGTCACATTGGAAGATCTTAAAAAAAATCAACATTGTCAATAAGTCCATCAAAAATCACGCTTATTGAACGCATCATCTATTTAATTACAGTAAGTAATGTGGACTAGTGCACGAAAGAAAACGTAAATCATACACTGTTAAACAGTGACAAATGTGTATGTTCAAATCAAACATGTTTATATGAGATGGTTGAAAAATGAGCATAAAATTGCATAACAAGTGAGCGTTACTAAATAGTACAGAGAAATTTGTCAAACAGAAATGAACTCAGTTAGAAGCAGATACCACACTCTACTTGTTATGAATAACCGCCAACCTGTATAACTTCTAGAGTTCTAGTGAATGGAATTGACGAGTTTAAGGTATATAATTACTTATCAATGCGAATAAATGAAGTATCGCAAATAAGTTGCAAACTCCATAAACGTGATCATTTTTAATTTATTATTAAATGTCATTTATTTGAGTAAATGTAGAGTACGACTGTCAGTGAAAGTAATTGTCTCTGGCTAACAACTAGGCGGCCATTCATCCAGTATGATGAATAACGATTTTAATGAAACAAGTAGGGATAGATTATTTTCCTGAATTTGATGTATACACTAAATCAATCAGACGAAAACAGAAAGCATTTGATCAAGATGGAGAGATGACAAAGCAGAATTAGGAGAAACAGTTTATTGAGAAAAATCAATGTAAGAATACCTTTAGTGAATGACAGGTCAACAAGAATAATAAACGGAAATCTGGTAAATAACTAATGTAGATAATAAAGAAGATGCACTTTATTTATTTATCATTTAATTCTAACACAGTATTATTTCATTATTAATTTACTAATGAATGGAATGTTTGTTTATGTGGTATTCAGTCGTATGATGTGCTCAACAAACACTCCAAGGTCAAATAAACAATGTACTGTTGTTTTCATAGTTAGAAAATACAACCGATATTCTCTTATCATAAGTACACGTTTTCACAAATTACATTCTCTAATGTTGTAGAAATATCAGTGAATATCATCTACTTATAATCAGACTGACAAAGTTTCGTCATTTTACTAATGAACAGAAATTCTTGCCTTTTAAATAATCAGACAACAAATCTTTTTCAAAGTATACTTTTACGTGAAATTTACAACTTTCAGTAACTAACCTTATAATAAGTATTTGCTTGTTATCAATACGTAGAGTCTGATTGATTTGATAAGTTATACGAAGGGGTAGACAAATTCCATTCACGTATTCTCTAATTACGTTGAATATTCTAATGAGATTTCAGTTTCATTTTACCAAATAGACTTTTATTATTTGGTAAGAGTGGTTGATTTAGTGATCTGTTTGGTCATTTTAATGAGGATGTGAACTGACGTAGGCTGTTCACTGATAATTATAGTAATGGTATTTGTCTATATATACAGAGCTGTATTCTCAATATTATAACATCTTCAGACAAGTAGCAACATACAGCTGTGATCAGTCGAGTTTCTCCGAATCGCGTGTTCATATCGGACAAATATTCAGTGAGTATGTTTATTATTTAATATCTATGATTACTATTTTTCAATTGAATTTGTTAACATAATGTTGTGATTTGTTTTGATCAAGTTAAACTGTCCTGTTGTCTAATTATTTATGCTTATTTTAGTTGTTGTATATGAATGTAGTATAACACACTGATTACTGTGATGTAATAAGAACCGACTGGATATGGCTTGAGGATTAACAAACACAATGTAGATTATGCTTGAGATAGCAGATTTAAAAATACAGTTTCAAGCATTAAACACTGTGTTAATTATCAATTCTGTAAATACTGTCAACTTGTATAAATTTTATTTACTAGCCTATAACCAAAACTGTTTACATAGTAAGTGACTAAAAATCTCATTGTTAGATTGATAGGGAAGTCGAGGTAATAAATTTAGTCAGTAACATTTACTGTAGCTGTACATTTTATGCTATAGCAATTTATGGAATTTTTTCAGAGTATTGTTAGGTGTACATTTTTGTTTTTAATTTAATTATCGTTCCATATTTATTGTTGAAGACGAGAAACCATCATGATATTTAGTTCCTTTACATACACCTCATATTTGACAACAGTAATAACGACAAATTTATCTTAATATGAACAGATGTTACGAAACTCGACTGGCCAACACTGTTTGATTATTCCGGCCTAGATAATAAACATCTGTAGAGATGTTTATCACATAGTAAATAATTTTTTAGTCTTTCAGCAGTTGATCTGGAACTGTTGTTTCATTGAAACGTCGACTGTAGTAGTAGTGCTTAGACTTTCAAATGAATCTCAAAAGCACACAAATAGAATAATGTTTACCTAGATATCTTTTGAAACGGAAACTATTCACAAAGATTCTGTCGTATTGATGTAGGGTAGATAATTAAAGACATACAATTATTCTCAGTTAATGCAAAAAAAGACTTTCAATCTGGTTACATTACTACATAGAGGGCAACTGCTTTAGTTATCTGACATGCTGTCTCAGATTATTCATATACAATTAAAATTTACCTAAACTATAATTCAGAAATTATTGGCTTTATGCATCCAAATACCATGGCAACAAGGTACATATCCCAAGTCAATATCAACCAATAGAATTAACATAGTATACATAACCTACTAGTGGATTGAACATAATAATGGTGCTGAATTACATTCAAGGGTAAATGATTGCCATTTCATTAAAGACCACATCGATTGCAAACTATTTTATCAGAGAAGGTGCTATGATGTGAGATTGGCTACTTGACGACGAAAGTAGATATTCCGTCATGAATAGTATTGATTTACTTTTCACTACATACTGCTTATTGCACTAACAACTTTGTTCATTGTAGAGAAATGCGAATGATTAATTTAGTAAATATTCCAACAGTGATACTTTTGCTTCAGTTACTTCAAATTCAGTCTCAAATTGGCGAGGAAAACGTAGAAAGTAGAACATCTAGTGATTCCATTCTACAAAATTACACTGGTGAGTTCTTTGATTAATTATTTAGTGATTTTATGGCGCACATTTATATTTCCAATAAAAAGATCTAAATTAACATTTCCTGTCGTGTATTTAACGTTTAACTTCATTATGGAATAATAAACTGGATAGACATATACAATCATTCATTTACATTACACATGTGTATTATGTGGACCACAAATTTGCTTTGGCACATAACTAAATGTCTATATGAAGGTAGAATTACCCGTTAATACTAAAACGGTAGACGTTATGCAGATAAACGTTTCACTGTAATAGAGATGTAGTTACTAAATTGATCACATGAATATAGTGTGGCCATGTAATGTAGGCACATGTTTTATAAAAACAGAGATCACGATGCAATCGTCAACAGAATAGCCACCTGTTTGATTAATTAAAGGGTTATGTGGATATTGTAATACACTTATAACTAGTTGAATTATTTTGACTGACAAAAATGCCATACACTTTTGAATGACTTGCCAAATGAGTTGATACATAACCTATTACTGTTGAGGGGTTGACGTCTACGAGACGAAACATTTACTTAGTTCAGCAATATAATTTTTTTACGATCATATCAAATAGACATCTCTCATAGAAAGGCAAAATATACTCACTTGTTAACATCATCATTTGCATCAGCTGGATGCTCACTCTAACTAATATCAATTAGGTAATATGTTGTAGTTTGTGGTCAAATTGGTGCTTAGGATAAATCCAATTTGTGCATAATAATGTCGTTGTGTTGCAGGCACCGTTGACTCACACCCAGTTGGAGTGTTGTTGACTGAAGTCTCCATCTATATAATACAATACATATATCATTTAGTATGTAACTAAACGTAGAGAACCAACTACAAAGATATATGTGATCAAAAACTAATTGACTGAATTCATTAACCACTAGTAGTTTGTGATGTACAAAACAATTTTCTCGACATTTTCCCATTTTTCAGTGATAATAGTGGAAATTGAAGGTGCGCGGTTAAGAAATACGACGGCAAAGAATAAGGTCGATTGGGTTCCGAACTACGAAAATTCAACTTCGCAAGAATACATTCAACTTTATAATCTCTTCTGTGAACTAGTATGTTTACTTCTAACCTGTCATTAAATACAGTTTATAATAATGTGAATAATAGGCATGATGTTAGATGAATAGTTTTGGTGTTTACTATTGTAACACAACTACGTCAGTGGCATAAGAATAACAAATAACTAAAGTACTCTGAGTTGTTGCTACACTATACTCGTCGTAACCTAGTTCACTTTTTGCTTATATTAAGATAGCATGGAAGTAGAAATGTATAGGAGTCAACCTAGTTGGATAAAAATGTGCAAGACATGTTAATGAGTTGAAGCCTCATTTATCAAACATTTTGTCAATATAAATTTGGGACAAAAAATAGTTTTGTATGATAAAATGAGCACTAAATAAGACGGTGTTGTTTAGTTTGGCCTTGTATAATAAAAGACTAATATAAAAAAACAATTAGTCTTGATATCATAAATCAGAGTAACGTGAAAAATCCTAATTACAATACAATGATTTTGCATTTTGTATCAAGTTGTGATGAATGTGAAACATTTCTATTTTGTCACTTTTATTCAGTTTCTTTCCTTGGCAAATAGTACAGTTCCTCAAGGGTCAGATGGTGGGAAATGCTTGAAAGTCAGCTTTGCTCCAGCCGATAGAAACCAATATAATAAACGATTTGATTCAGCTGTTGTTGGGCAGTCAACACTAACATTTAAATACCCGGTTGTACTAGATGTAATTATTGACACGTTAAAAAGTGACTTAGAAAGCAAGTATGAATCAGCCCGACCTCAGTCTATTTTGAAAGCAAATAATGCCAAATTCAATGGTAAGTACTGTATTTTATGTTACTTTATTGTGTCCTTTTGTCCGTGAATATGAGTTTAGTGGACTGTTACTGAAAGTGTGAACTATTAAATCGTGTTCATAAAATGTGAAACCTGGATTGTAATATTCATATTCATATGACCAGTCTACAATCCTACCACTTAATTTAACGAATTAACATCATAACATTCACTTGGAAGATGATAAATAGAAAACTACGTACATGAGTCAGTTATCTATTCAATCATAAATGATAAATGTACATATAGTTTAATCCAAGTGAACAACCTTCATAGGAATTAAAGTTATCTCGTTTAGTGGAACATCTACCAACATATAAGGAGTTGAATAGACAGATGCATGTGGTGAGTATTGATTGCGATTGAGTGTTAGCTGCATGTCAACTCACATCGTGACAAACTGTAAATATGTGACCATAAGGAATGTGAGATATAGCAATGATTATCATTGATTGTACGTTTTGTGAGTAGTGTGTTATTTCATCACGAATACTATCAGTGGTCATTCTATTTTTATCATTTTTATCTCTACAAGTACTGCAATAAATCACACAATGATGATATTCAGTCTGTTTACATTAATTGTACGATCAAACAAGTAAATTAAGCAACCAGTAGTTCATAACGTACATTCTGCATGTATTTCCACTAATTTTAATAATCACTGAAAAATAGCATACTTCCTTGTTAAATAAATATTTACACTGAGAAGAACTAGTGGATTGCAATAGAAAATTAACACTGAAAGTTACAGCATGATGACCAAAATAAAAATCACCTACAGTTTAACTTATTCCATAATAAAAAGGGATAAAAATCGGATACTAACAAGTTGTTAGTAGATAGATTGTGTAATCATTAGTCAGAAGTAGAAGTTGTATAACAAAGATCTTTAAAAAGGATTGCAAACTTGAGCGTTTTGAACAGTAGTTCTGTCATAAGTTTAATAGATTTAAACAACTAAGAGGAAATTTACAATTCAAAGCAAATCAACTTTAATTTACAAGTACAAACTCTCACGACAAGTTGATAATAATATATTTCGCAGTGCATTATTGAGGTAAATAATTCAATTTTGCATAGTCGACTGGTGTTTCAGTACCTTAATCCAAAGCAATTGAACTTCATGATGGCAATCCAAATAGTACCTATACCACGAATGTGTAAGCGATAATAAACAGGCCTTATTAAGTAAGTGTAGTTTGTAGTGATGCAAAAATAACTAAAAACGTCCATTGTACTTGCACATTTTTAATCCGTGTCATGTTATACATTTCATTAGTTTTCGTACAAACAGAAACAAGGGTGATTCCATTAGAACAACCAACAACTGTACTGTTGTCAAAAATCACAAACGAACACACAGGTGAGTTACAAAATTTTGATATCCTGATATATATATATATATATTGATACCTTTTATATTGATACCTTTTTTCCGTTATATTTTACTTAATTCGTTCTACACGTAACTACCTACGAAGTGAATTACTCATCTAGTCACTTCACTGCCAACTTCTATACTTGCTGATATTCCTTTCTGTTCTTAATGCTGACAAGTTAAGTAAGCAGCCGACGTGTTCACGTGTATCCGTTTATACAAAAATGCCAATAATCTATTTTATGTCATCTGTTCGTTTGCATAATACAGTTTATCAGGGTTAGGCTTTGATCTTATTCAACTTGTATAGTTTATTATTTCAATTATAATTCATACCATGCATATAATTGTAATCAACTAACCCTAACTATTTTAGTAGCATGATATTTACAGTAATGGAACTGTACTTGTAGTGATTTTGCATGATACAACTGTCTGTTTTAAACACAGCCAAATTCAATTTTGGTAAAAATTTCCCAATTTTTAACATGTTTTAATCAATAATAGACATAAATTACGGCTTAGTTTGATATAAAGTAATCCACTTCATCATGATTACGCAAAAAAATATGAAGTAACAAATAAAATCTAAAATTTTTTTAAATTAACAATATGGAATTAATAAGTAAATATAAGGTTGAACACTGCAATACCAGACTAAGAAATTAGGCATAAGAAGCAAAACCAATAGAAATATTTGTGAATCATTGACTAAGTAAATAAAGAGTGTAACATATGCCCAACAAATAACTTACATAAAACGATATGTTTGCCTATATAAAAGTACTAAGAATAAAAGATAATAAACGCCAAAAAATTAAACAACAAAAACAACAGACTAACGAAAAAAAAACGTCTAATCGGCAAAGGTAACGGATAAATATTGATAAGAAGGTACGATAGTAAGAATAAAATAATTATTCTCAAATATATGCAAATGAAGAAGTAGTGAAAACGTTTCCAATTACTAGACGAATTTTGGCGTAATATAAATTCTTAGACAGGAAAATTTACAGTTTACATTAAGATTCGACCCATAATTACAATTTCACATAAAATGAGAAATATTTCCTTACGTAATCGACTCACTTCGAAATATATAAACAATGATGAGTATATATTTGATGTGGGTAGACAATCGACATTGGAATAGTCGGGTGAAGTAGAGGGAGGTAAACTTGTTGAAGTGATGAAATATGCTTGAATGTGTGCATATAGAGACGCTGTCACATCACAACAGCCACATATTTGATGAAATTGCTTGATTAGGCAAATCCCATCGTGATGCAACGATTACCTAGGAACATTGACTACACATAATGATTTAAAATTTGTGAAATGTTATTTTATTTGTTTATTGAAGCAACTGAGAATTCCGAAGACAAAACAGAAGAAGGATCATCAACAGCGTCATCAACAATTTTAACATTCGGAATTATTCGTAAGATTACATTTCTTTGATATAACACTTAACATTGATATTCATTAGTAGTAGGTATATGTCAGATTGAGAATGAAATAAACAATCCAGTGGTTCCTTGTAATTCGAGGTATAAACAAATGGTAGGATAATAGATCAGAGTAAAGGATTGGCATTCGTCTATTCGGCTTATGGATTAGGAGATACGACACGAGAGGTGGGAAATTCTTTTCAAATGTATACAAATGGAGTCGCGGTTAACTCGTTTCAACTGCCTTGTTGAATATTTGCGTAGTATTAGCTTACAGCATACTTGAATTTAACTGACTCATCTTGATGCATTGATCTATTTTCTTTCCAATTGTGAAGATGAACCAGATATTAATGCCGGTGGACACTCAACCTCGAATGATTCTAATATTTCATCTGTCAATACCACCCATCAAGATCGACGTAAGTGGAACAAACTATGAATTCTTATACTGGGAAATTTTTAGTTTACATTAAGAATCGAGCCATAATTACAATTTTACATAAAATGAGAAATATTTCCTTACGTAATCGACTCACTTCGAAATATATAAACAATGATGAGTATATATTTGATGTGGGTAGACAATCGACATTGGAATAGTCGGGTGAAGTAGAGGGAGGTAAACTTGTTGAAGTGATGAAATATGCTTGAATGTGTGCATAAAGCGAAGCTGTCACATCACAACAGCCACATATTTGATGAAATTGCTTGATTAGGCAAATCCCATCGTGATGCAACGATTACCTAGGAACATTGACAACACATAATGATTTAAAATTTGTGAAATGTTATTTTATTTGTTTATTGAAGCAACTGAGAAATCCGAAGACAAAACAGAAGAAGGATCATCAACAGCGTCATCAACGAATCTATCACTCGGAGCTATTCGTAAGACTACATTTCTTCGATATAACACTTAACATTGATATTCATTAGTAGTAGGTATATGTCAGATTGAGAATGAAATAAACAATCCAGTGGTTCCTTGTAATTCGAGGTATAAACAAATGGTAGGATAATAGATCAGAGTGAAGGATTGGCATTCGTCTATTCGGCTTATGGATTAGGAGATACGACACGAGAGGTGGGAATTCTTTTCAAATGTATACAAATGGAGTCGCGGTTAACTCGTTTCAACTGCCTTGTTGAATATTTGCGTAGCATTAGCTTACAGCATACTTGAATTTAACTGACTCATCTTGATGCATTGATCTATTTTCTTTCCAATTGTGAAGATGAACCAGATATTAATGCCGGTGGACACTCAACCTCGAATGATTCTAATATTTCATCTGTCAATACCACCCATCAAGATCGACGTAAGTGGAACAAACTATGAATTCTTATACTGGGAAATTTTTAGTTTACATTAAGAATCGAGCCATAATTACAATTTCACATAAAATGAGAAATATTTCCTTACGTAATCGACTCACTTCGAAATATATAAACAATGATGAGTTTATATTTGATATGGGTAGACAATCGACATTGGGATAGTCGGGTGAAGTAGAGGGAGGTAAACTTGTTGAAGTGATGAAATATGCTTGAATGTGTGCATATAGAGACGCTGTCACATCACAACAGCCACATATTTGATGAAATTGCTTGATTAGGCAAATCCCATCGTGATGCAACGATTACCTAGGAACATTGACTACATATAATGATTTAAAATTTGTGAAATGTTATTTTATTTGTTTATTGAAGCAACTGAGAATTCCGCAGAAAAAACAGAAGAAGGATCATCAACAGCGTCATCAACAATTTTAACATTCGGAATTATTCGTAAGATTACATTTCTTCGATATAACACTTAACATTGATATCATTAGTAGTAGGTATATGTCAGATTGAGAATGAAATAAACAATCCAGTGGTTCCTTGTAATTCGAGGTATAAACAAATGGTAGGATAATAGATCAGAGTGAAGGATTGGCATTCGTCTATTCGGCTTATGGATTAGGAGATACGACACGAGAGGTGGGAAATTCTTTTCAAATGTATACAAATGGAGTCGCGGTTAACTCGTTTCAACTGCCTTGTTGAATATTTGCGTAGCATTAGCTTACAGCATACTTGAATTTAACTGACTCATCTTGATGCATTGATCTATTTTCTTTCCAATTGTGAAGATGAACCAGATATTAATGCCGGTGGACACTCAACCTCGAATGATTCTAATATTTCATCTGTCAATACCACCCATCAAGATCGACGTAAGTGGAACAAACTATGAATTCTTATACTGGGAAATTTTTAGTTTACATTAAGAATCGAGCCATAATTACAATTTCACATAAAATGAGAAATATTTCCTTACGTAATCGACTCACTTCGAAATATATAAACAATGATGAGTTTATATTTGATATGGGTAGACAATCGACATTGGATAGTCGGGTGAAGTAGAGGGAGGTAAACTTGTTGAAGTGATGAAATATGCTTGAATGTGTGCATATAGAGACGCTGTCACATCAACAACAGCCACATATTTGATGAAATTGCTTGATTAGGCAAATCCCATCGTGATGCAACGATTACCTAGGAACATTGACTACATATAATGATTTAAAATTTGTGAAATGTTATTTTATTTGTTTATTGAAGCAACTGAGAATTCCGCAGAAAAAACAGAAGAAGGATCATCAACAGCGTCATCAACAATTTTAACATTCGGAATTATTCGTAAGATTACATTTCTTCGATATAACACTTAACATTGATATTCATTAGTAGTAGGTATATGTCAGATTGAGAATGAAATAAACAATCCAGTGGTTCCTTGTAATTCGAGGTATAAACAAATGGTAGGATAATAGATCAGAGTGAAGGATTGGCATTCGTCTATTCGGCTTATGGATTAGGAGATACGACACGAGAGGTGGGAAATTCTTTTCAAATGTATACAATGGAGTCGCGGTTAACTCGTTTCAACTGCCTTGTTGAATATTTGCGTAGTATTAGCTTACAGCATACTTGAATTTAACTGACTCATCTTGATGCATTGATCTATTTTCTTTCCAATTGTGAAGATGAACCAGATATTAATGCCGGTGGACACTCAACCTCGAATGATTCTAATATTTCATCTGTCAATACCACCCATCAAGATCGACGTAAGTGGAACAAACTATGAATTCTTATACTGGGAAATTTTTAGTTTACATTAAGAATCGAGCCATAATTACAATTTCACATAAAATGAGAAATATTTCCTTACGTAATCGACTCACTTCGAAATATATAAACAATGATGAGTTATATTTGATGTGGGTAGACAATCGACATTGGGATAGTCGGGTGAAGTAGAGGGAGGTAAACTTGTTGAAGTGATGAAATATGCTTGAATGTGTGCATATAGAGACGCTGTCACATCACAACAGCCACATATTTGATGAAATTGCTTGATTAGGCAAATCCCATCGTGATGCAACGATTACCTAGGAACATTGACTACATATAATGATTTAAAATTTGTGAAATGTTATTTTATTTGTTTATTGAAGCAACTGAGAATTCCGCAGAAAAAACAGAAGAAGGATCATCAACAGCGTCATCAACAATTTTAACATTCGGAATTATTCGTAAGATTACATTTCTTCGATATAACACTTAACATTGATATTCATTAGTAGTAGGTATATGTCAGATTGAGAATGAAATAAACAATCCAGTGGTTCCTTGTAATTCGAGGTATAAACAAATGGTAGGATAATAGATCAGAGTGAAGGATTGGCATTCGTCTATTCGGCTTATGGATTAGGAATACGACACGAGAGGTGGGAAATTCTTTTCAAATGTATACAATGGAGTCGCGGTTAACTCGTTTCAACTGCCTTGTTGAATATTTGCGTAGTATTAGCTACAGCCTACTTGAATTTAACATGACTCATCTTGATGCATTGAATCTATTTTCTTTCAATTGTGAAGATGAACCAGATATTATGCCGGTGGCACACTCAAACCTCGAATGATTCTAATATTTCATCTGTCAATACCACCCATCAAGATCGACGTAAGTGGAACAAACTATGAATTCTTAGTACTGGGGAAATTTTTAGTTTACATTAAGAATCGAGCCATAATACAATTTCAGCATAAAATGAGAAATATTTCCTTACGTAATCGACTCACTTCGAAATATATAAACAATGATGAGTATATATTTGATGTGGGTAGACAATCGACATTGGGATAGTCGGGTGAAGTAGAGGGAGGTAAACTTGTTGCTGTTTTTTTTTTTTTTTTTTTTTTTTTTTTTTTTTTTTTTTTTTTTTTTTTTTTTTTTTTTTTTTTTTTTTTTTTTTTTTTTTTTTTTTTTTTTTTTTTTTTTTTTTTTTTTTTTTTTTTTTTTTTTTTTTTTTTTTTTTTTTTTTTTTTTTTTTTTTTTTTTTTTTTTTTTTTTTTTTTTTTTTTTTTTTTTTTTTTTTTTTTTTTTTTTTTTTTTTTTTTTTTTTTTTTTTTTTTTTTTTTTTTTTTTTTTTTTTTTTTTTTTTTTTTTTTTTTTTTTTTTTTTTTTTTTTTTTTTTTTTTTTTTTTTTTTTTTTTTTTTTTTTTTTTTTTTTTTTTTTTTTTTTTTTTTTTTTTTTTTTTTTTTTTTTTTTTTTTTTTTTTTTTTTTTTTTTTTTTTTTTTTTTTTTTTTTTTTTTTTTTTTTTTTTTTTTTTTTTTTTTTTTTTTTTTTTTTTTTTTTTTTTTTTTTTTTTTTTTTTTTTTTTTTTTTTTTTTTTTTTTTTTTTTTTTTTTTTTTTTTTTTTTTTTTTTTTTTTTTTTTTTTTTTTTTTTTTTTTTTTTTTTTTTTTTTTTTTTTTTTTTTTTTTTTTTTTTTTTTTTTTTTTTTTTTTTTTTTTTTTTTTTTTTTTTTTTTTTTTTTTTTTTTTTTTTTTTTTTTTTTTTTTTTTTTTTTTTTTTTTTTTTTTTTTTTTTTTTTTTTTTTTTTTTTTTTTTTTTTTTTTTTTTTTTTTTTTTTTTTTTTTTTTTTTTTTTTTTTTTTTTTTTTTTTTTTTTTTTTTTTTTTTTTTTTTTTTTTTTTTTTTTTTTTTTTTTTTTTTTTTTTTTTTTTTTTTTTTTTTTTTTTTTTTTTTTTTTTTTTTTTTTTTTTTTTTTTTTTTTTTTTTTTTTTTTTTTTTTTTTTTTTTTTTTTTTTTTTTTTTTTTTTTTTTTTTTTTTTTTTTTTTTTTTTTTTTTTTTTTTTTTTTTTTTTTTTTTTTTTTTTTTTTTTTTTTTTTTTTTTTTTTTTTTTTTTTTTTTTTTTTTTTTTTTTTTTTTTTTTTTTTTTTTTTTTTTTTTTTTTTTTTTTTTTTTTTTTTTTTTTTTTTTTTTTTTTTTTTTTTTTTTTTTTTTTTTTTTTTTTTTTTTTTTTTTTTTTTTTTTTTTTTTTTTTTTTTTTTTTTTTTTTTTTTTTTTTTTTTTTTTTTTTTTTTTTTTTTTTTTTTTTTTTTTTTTTTTTTTTTTTTTTTTTTTTTTTTTTTTTTTTTTTTTTTTTTTTTTTTTTTTTTTTTTTTTTTTTTTTTTTTTTTTTTTTTTTTTTTTTTTTTTTTTTTTTTTTTTTTTTTTTTTTTTTTTTTTTTTTTTTTTTTTTTTTTTTTTTTTTTTTTTTTTTTTTTTTTTTTTTTTTTTTTTTTTTTTTTTTTTTTTTTTTTTTTTTTTTTTTTTTTTTTTTTTTTTTTTTTTTTTTTTTTTTTTTTTTTTTTTTTTTTTTTTTTTTTTTTTTTTTTTTTTTTTTTTTTTTTTTTTTTTTTTTTTTTTTTTTTTTTTTTTTTTTTTTTTTTTTTTTTTTTTTTTTTTTTTTTTTTTTTTTTTTTTTTTTTTTTTTTTTTTTTTTTTTTTTTTTTTTTTTTTTTTTTTTTTTTTTTTTTTTTTTTTTTTTTTTTTTTTTTTTTTTTTTTTTTTTTTTTTTTTTTTTTTTTTTTTTTTTTTTTTTTTTTTTTTTTTTTTTTTTTTTTTTTTTTTTTTTTTTTTTTTTTTTTTTTTTTTTTTTTTTTTTTTTTTTTTTTTTTTTTTTTTTTTTTTTTTTTTTTTTTTTTTTTTTTTTTTTTTTTTTTTTTTTTTTTTTTTTTTTTTTTTTTTTTTTTTTTTTTTTTTTTTTTTTTTTTTTTTTTTTTTTTTTTTTTTTTTTTTTTTTTTTTTTTTTTTTTTTTTTTTTTTTTTTTTTTTTTTTTTTTTTTTTTTTTTTTTTTTTTTTTTTTTTTTTTTTTTTTTTTTGTTTTATCTGTGATAAAGTGTTTGTCATTGAGTGATGTAAAATAAGGTCAGCTCTTCTCAGAAAAGTTATAACTGGCAATGTTACTTCAATGTGTCTATATATTGATTATGTATTCTGTTAACCGAATCAAGTGAAAGTAGAGAGTAATGTTAATGTATTATATTCTCATTTAGTGCGCCACATTGAATCCAGAATGATTGTATTATCTGTTGAATAGATGAATCGGTTAAAGTAGTACTGTTGAATTTTACATTTTGATAAGAGTTAAATAAGCAGTTTGAACAAATTAACCTAATTTCAATGCAATTTAAAAGTGATTTTGGTTAAATATGAAAATATAAAATTAGTGTTCCTTAGCTTAGATCTACTTGTATATTGTGAAGCAAACTCTATGAAGAACATTATTTTGGAACTAATATTCTGTTAGCTTACGTTACATGAAATGCTAACCACATTAATAAGTGTCATAATAATATGACTGACAAGTAAAATCCAAGAAGCGCGTTTCGTCCTATTTAGGAATCATCGGCTGGATGTACCTGAATCCAAATGCTAATATTTACAGTAGGATTCGAACTTAATCTGTTTAGTGTTAAAGGTCCCTGCGTTTACCAAAAGACTACTGAATTTAGACAGTAACACTTGTGCAACGGGCCCACCAGCCTATGTGGTTTGGTTTAAATTGTTTCAAGTGGGTTAGATGTGAAAGTGTATAGCTTTTAGTCGAGGATAACTATCTGTTATTACCAAAATAGTGCTAAGTTCAATGATTCTCAATGCATCTGCGTTACAAAAGACTACTGAATTTAGACAGTAACACTTGTGCAACGGGCCCACCAGCCTATGTGGTTTGGTTTAAATTGTTTCAAGTGGGTTAGATGTGAAAGTGTATAGCTTTTAGTCGAGGATAACTATCTGTTATTACCAAAATAGTGCTAAGTTCAATGACTTCTCAATGCATCTGCGTTACAAAAGACTACTGAATTTAGACAGTAACACTTGTGCAACGGGCCCACCAGCCTATGTGGTTTGGTTTAAATTGTTTCAAGTGGGTTAGATGTGAAAGTGTATAGCTTTTAGTCGAGGATAACTATCTGTTATTACCAAAATAGTGCTAAGTTCAATGACTTCTCAATGCATCTGCGTTACAAAAGACTACTGAATTTAGACAGTAACACTTGTGCAACGGGCCCACCAGCCTATGTGGTTTGGTTTAAATTGTTTCAAGTGGGTTAGATGTGAAAGTGTATAGCTTTTAGTCGAGGATAACTATCTGTTATTACCAAAATAGTGCTAAGTTCAATGACTTCTCAATGCATCTGCGTTACAAAAGACTACTGAATTTAGACAGTAACACTTGTGCAACGGGCCCACCAGCCTATGTGGTTTGGTTTAAATTGTTTCAAGTGGGTTAGATGTGAAAAGTGTTTGTCATTGAGTGATGTAAAATAAGGTCAGCTCTTCTCAGAAAAGTTATAACTGGCAATGTTACTTCAATGTGTCTATATATTGATTATGTATTCTGTTAACCGAATCAAGTGAAAGTAGAGAGTAATGTTAATGTATTATATTCTCATTTAGTGCGCCACATTGAATCCAGAATGATTGTATTATCTGTTGAATAGATGAATCGGTTAAAGTAGTACTGTTGAATTTTACATTTTGATAAGAGTTAAATAAGCAGTTTGAACAAATTAACCTAATTTCAATGCAATTTAAAAGTGATTTTGGTTAAATATGAAAATATAAAATTAGTGTTCCTTAGCTTAGATCTACTTGTATATTGTGAAGCAAACTCTATGAAGAACATTATTTTGGAACTAATATTCTGTTAGCTTACGTTACATGAAATGCTAACCACATTAATAAGTGTCATAATAATATGACTGACAAGTAAAATCCAAGAAGCGCGTTTCGTCCTATTTAGGAATCATCGGCTGGATGTACCTGAATCCAAATGCTAATATTTACAGTAGGATTCGAACTTAATCTGTTTAGTGTTAAAGGTCCCTGCGTTTACCAAAAGACTACTGAATTTAGACAGTAACACTTGTGCAACGGGCCCACCAGCCTATGTGGTTTGGTTTAAATTGTTTCAAGTGGGTTAGATGTGAAAGTGTATAGCTTTTAGTCGAGGATAACTATCTGTTATTACCAAAATAGTGCTAAGTTCAATGACTTCTCAATGCATCTGCGTTAACACCTCAAGTGGCTAAAGTGGATCTATTGAATTGTCATATGTACGAACTAAATGAATTCTAAATGACTGTAATTATATCCACTTTTAGTATTACGTTGATTGAATACATGTTATATAACGTGGCTAAAGTTAACAATATTGAACGGGATTGCGTATTTAAAAGCATTATAATTATAGTTTCCTTTTTATTGTTCCATATAAATTTCCATCACAAATCCGCTTTAACAAAAAATAATCATGAACGATATAGACGACACAGTGGTTTGTCTTAGTGAGTTTTTTGAGTACACCAACTTTATGTACTTGCACAATAAAGATTTGTTAAAAGTGGTATAGGTAAAGTCCGAATTGATTATTTCTGACTTTAGTAAGGTCGTTAATGTCACTTTACATGTCCAATCAGCTTAACACAATTTGTTCTGTTTATTATCTCTTACCATCTTCGTCGTAATTTCAAAAATATATTGTTCTAAGGTTTATATTAGGTCTTTACATGAAAAAAATATATTAATGATAAATTATAATAAAGAATGGAATCGAATTTAATGTTTAACAAATCAGTTTCCGTCCACTGCATCAAACAATTGGATATCAATAAAATACGTAATTAAAATTCGGGATAAACTAAGTTTAAGGAAATAATTTGTTTATTCAATAACAACCACCGTTCCATCCACTGTTTAAGTACATATCGTTCGAAGCGCTTTTTATTACATGCGTTTACCTCTCGGTAGATTTCGATGTAACTTATTTTTTATCTACGCATCTTTTAGCAAGATATGATAAGCAGCGAAACATTTTCACACAACTGACATTTTTTTGCAAGTACATAAAACCGTTTTGCAAATATTTTCCAGCTGTGATGGTGCTATTATCAGTCAAGTAGATAAGCGTTATGGTAAAATGCAAGTAAACATTAACATTGTAGCTTTTCTGGATAATAACATCGATTGTGCCTGCCCAAAGGCTGGTAATAACGTAGTTTTCTAACCTAAGAGATTTTGTCAAGAAAAATTAGTCCATGCTTCATGTAAAGTCGCTTTTCAGAGCTAATTTCAATTAAAGAACTTATTAACATTATCCTAATATTGAACTTTTAATATTACGTTCAAAACTTTTGTTTGTCACCAGTTTTGTTCTATACGTAAGTAGTATCCTAATTACCCTTGTATTTCTTTTACCACACGGTTTAGTGTTTGCTTAACGTCTCTCTCAGTTCCGAATAAATACTATTGCAATGCAGTATTTTTAGAGTTGTGTCATCAGCATTTATCGCCTGTATTACTATCTATATGTATAATAGTCTAAATCAGCAACTCAATTCGCTATATTATTTGCTATTACATAAATAAAGTTTTTATTCTCAAGTATCATTGTGTTCATGAGAGCATGCTAGTTTACAGGCATAATCTGAATGATATAAGTATACATACATACAAGTATTTCGACCAAGTGTTACCGTCAGGACTTTCATAAAATATAAAGATATGCATTGAAAACCAAACCAATTGCAACAAATTTCACAGTATTAGGACACCAATTATATGTGTTGTAGCATGGTGCATATATGACAAAGTACCGCGCGCTCCTTGACAAATACGTTACAGTTCCAAAAAACGGCTGAGGGTTAGCAGATTGGATCACTGTGCATGTTCAGAAGCGAGATAGAACCAAGGGTACTTGGAACTTGGGTGTTGAGAAGAAGGCAATAGTTTTATGCTAGTAAGTTCCATACTTGTCTTGCACATAATTTTCTACAACTAGAAGAAAGACAAAAGAAGGGAGAACACAAAACAACAGCACTGGTATTCCGGGGTTAACAAAGATAATGGGCAGGATTAGTATTTATGCTTCTGACATACGATTTATGCTTATAGGCTGATTATAATGGAAGAACACTATCATATGGCAAAGACAGGTGAGTGGTGCTTACACGTTCAGAGTCCCTATTATTTTGCTAGTGGAGTAAGAAAAAATAGTTGGTGTAAACATTTTTAACGAGATTTCAGAAGAGATGAAATTACTAACATGCCGTACAAATAAAGGAAGTGAATCTGTTTCCCGAATGGCTTGAGGCAAATGGTTCCAGATTCTCGAGAATTTATTTGTAAAATAATTCAGTGAAACTAAACTACACCGCTAACCTTGAGGTACCTTTTAGCCAATGAGAATGCACTGGTAGATAAAATCATTATTTATTATGGAAAACGATATTTTATAAAACAATTACACATGATTTATGAACTTTCGGAGGTTGGGGACGATTTCATTGGGTTTAAATACCAAGACAGGCGGCGTAGTTTAGTTTTACCAATAATTCATATAGAGAGCAGATTTAGAATGCGATATTTTTATTTTCGAGGCTGAATTGCGTAAGTTATAGCATGAGGGTTCCTCGAGCTGAATTGTATTAGGCGATGAGAACGCTAATTTGTTTATTTTATCTTAATCACATACTACTCATTTACAATAAGCGTTGTGAAGAAACCATTTTGGGCTTCATCAGTTGAGTATAATAATTCAATAAATCAAATTAGTATTAAGAGTATAAACGCTAATGTAATGTAGGACGTGTAAATAAAAAAGGAAAAAAAGAAAAAAACGAAAATGAAAAAGAAGAAAAAGAAAAAAAAAGAATAATTCTAAAGAGTTCAATGCGTAGTCGTAGCTTAGACTTTGCATAAATAGGTTTGTTAGCCAACTAATAAACCCAATATAATTAAAAGGTCAAGTTGTAATCAAAATTTAGAATCGGTTTATAAGTGATGACAGAAGACAGATAATAATAATAATAAAGTACATTGGAACAGGGCGGAAATATGCACTAATAAATATGTAAAATTTATAGAGAATTATAGTAATGGAGAGATCAAACAGTGTGGTGAAATTGTGTATTGTCACTCAGGTGATATTGGAAGGGTGGATAATAATAATAATAATAATAATAATAAAGTAGATAGATAATAATAATGTTATTAACAATGATAATAATAAAGTAGACAGATAATAATTATAATACTAATAATAAAGTAGATTGGGACACAGTGAAAGTATGCACTATTAACCATATAAAATACATAGAGTTATATTAATGGAGAGGTCATACAGTGCAATCAACAGTGTGATGAAATTACGAATTTTCACTCAAGTGATATTAAAGGGGTGAAATTTCTGAATAAAGAAATGTGCTTGCGTGTGTGTACATGAATAAGTATATGGTGTTGAAAATCAATGGATAATTACAGTATGGATTCAATGTGAATAGGATTATTAGGCAACTAATGAATCCAACATAATTAAGAGGTCAAATTGTCATCGAAGTAGTGAATTGGTGTATAATTGATGATAGAAGATGGATAAGATTAATTGTCGGTGTAATCAAATTATCAGTTTTCACATAAGTGAATTAAGGTGTATGCGTGTAGATTGGAGCAATATGAAAATAAGCATTATTAATTATGATTCCTTAGGCATATGGTGTATTATGAATATATTTGATAAATTTTGAAACTGTTTATACGGAGCTGGGACCATGTTTATATATATGATCAGTTATTTCAGGGTAGTTGAGGAGGTTACACAGACCTTCACCTGAGAGGTATCCTTGAAGTAATGTTTTGAACATGGCTAACGACTTGCTGTGGCGGATATGCTTGGGAAGTTTATTCCATAGAGTCGCATATCTCACTGTGATAAAGCTCTGGCGTAACTGAGTGCGACATCGCTGGATAGTAATAGTATTTTCCTTATTACGTAGGTTATGTGTGGAGGCGTAGAGGATGGGCTGTGATGCCGACGCGTAAGTTGCGCCACTAATAAGGTGGTACATGAGAGTAAGGTTTAGTTTTAAGCGTCGGAGCCAAAGGGGTTCTGGCTTTAGTTTATCGCATCGTTGGCGATAAGTTTGTGTACTGTAGTCACCTAATAAGCTCTTAGTAAATGTTCGTTGAATGCGCTCGATTTTCATCAAATCTAAGCGTCTACAGTTGCTGTAGAGTAGACAACCGTAGTCTACTATTGGACGAACACACTTTGTGTATAGTAATATTTTTGAGTGTAAATTGAGAAAATTTTTTCTTATAAACCCAGTTAACTTCCTCGCTTTGGAAGCTTGAAATGCAACATGCTCCGAGAAGTTAATGCTATCAGTATATCTTAGCCCCAAATCTTGAACCACGCTTAGAGGTTTTATTTGCACTACGCATAGGTGGAGATGCCATATTTTGGTCCATTCTGATAAGTTATCAATTTCATTTGGTATTATTTTAGTAATAGTGTTTTTATTTGTAGTGGGTGGGAATAAATAGGCAACCTTTAGATCATCTGCAAAGAGGAAGATTTTACCATGCACAAATTGCTGGCACACATCGTTGATGAAGAGGAGAAAGAGCAATGGTCCAATTACGCTTCCTTGTACAACTCCGCTAGATACATTTACTGGCTTTGAGTAGCTAGAGCCGATTCTTACAATTTGGCGGCGCCCTGTGAGGAATGATTTAAACCAACTTAATAGTGGATTTCGTATGCCATAGGAGTGTAGTTTTGAGAGGAGAAGGTTGTGGGGGACACAATCAAATGCTTTACTGAAGTCAAAATAAAGTACAATAGTTGAGAAACCTTTGTCTCTTCCAAGTGTTATATAATCAAAAATTCCAAGTGGCATGTAGCACAAGAGCGTTTTTCCAAGATGGGAAGTATTCCATAGAGTCGCTATCTCATGTGATAAAGCTCTGGCGTAATGAGTGCGACATCGTGGATAGTAATAGTATTTTCCTTAGTACGTAGGTTATGTGTGGAGGCGTAGAGGATGGGCTGTGATGCCGCGCGTTAAGTTGGCGCACTAATAAGGTTGGTACATGAGAGTAAGGTTTAGTTTTAAGCGTCGGAGCCAAGGGGTTCTGGCTTTAGTTTATAGCATCGTTGGCGATAAGTTGTGTACTGTAGTCACCTAATAAGCTCTAGTAAATGTTCGTTGAATGCGGCTCGATTTTCATCAAATCTAAGCGTCTACAGTTGCTGTAGAGTAGACAACCGTAGTCTACTATTGGACGAACACACTTTGTGTATAGTAATATTTTTGAGTGTAAATTGAGAAAATTTTTTCTTATAAACCCAGTTAACTTCCTCGCTTTGGAAGCTTGAAATGCAACATGCTCCGAGAAGTTAATGCTATCAGTATATCTTAGCCCCAAATCTTGAACCACGCTTAGAGGTTTTATTTGCACTACGCATAGGTGGAGATGCCATATTTTGGTCCATTCTGATAAGTTATCAATTTCATTTGGTATTATTTTAGTAATAGTGTTTTTATTTGTAGTGGGTGGGAATAAATAGGCAACCTTTAGATCATCTGCAAAGAGGAAGATTTTACCATGCACAAATTGCTGGCACACATCGTTGATGAAGAGGAGAAAGAGCAATGGTCCAATTACGCTTCCTTGTACAACTCCGCTAGATACATTTACTGGCTTTGAGTAGCTAGAGCCGATTCTTACAATTTGGCGGCGCCCTGTGAGGAATGATTTAAACCAACTTAATAGTGGATTTCGTATGCCATAGGAGTGTAGTTTTGAGAGGAGAAGGTTGTGGGGGACACAATCAAATGCTTTACTGAAGTCAAAATAAAGTACAATAGTTGAGAAACCTTTGTCTCTTCCAAGTGTTATATAATCAAAAAATTCCAAGTGGCATGTAGCACAAGAGCGTTTTTCCATGAACCCATGTTGAGATGGATTGATCAGATTTTCCGAAAGTAAGAATGATGACAACTGTTTATGAATGACTTTCTCCATGATTCTGGACAGCGCGGATGTCGTATTAATTGACCTGTAGTTTTCTATAACGTTGCGTGATCCATTTTTGAATCGCGGAGTTATGAACGATGTTTTCCACATGGCTGGATAATGCCCTTTGTCTATAGATAAAGTAAAAGGTTTCAGGCAGAGAAGTGCCACCTCCACTAGTGTTTTGCCTATCAGTTCGGAAGAGGGTATAATTATCGATATTAATTGTGTCGTCTAATATAGTTGGTTTACACCAAGTTTCGGTAATCAGTACCACACTGGGTTTGGTAATGATCATAATAGATTTGAGGTAATTGATTTTGTTTATAAGTGACCTAGCATTAATTGAGACGACGAGCAACTGTGACCTTTCGTGATGTGTAAGGTGCTGCAACAGAACACGTGTTTTGAACGAGTTGGGTGTCATAGCATTAATTGAGATGAATGACTTTGAACTGTCATCGGGTTGGGTACCTGATGTTTTAATCGATACGGCCAGTCGGTTTATTGATAGGTTGGCTGATGTTTGTGTCTCTGAGTGGATCTTTGATGGTGTATCTTGGGTTGTCTCGTCTATCAAAGTTGCGTCTGGAGTAGTAGGGTAGCTGCAAGCAGTGGAAGCAGTTTTATAATATTTGTAGTGAATCCTAGTGTGGATGAGGTTGCCGGTTGGGGAACCGGCGTGATTGCAAAAAGAAAAAATGGTTCTGTCTCGTACGGTTTAATACTTTATAAAAGAAGATTAGGTCTAATTTTAGCCATTGCCTCCATAAGGTATCTAGTCCTAACTTATTGCATCTTGCTTTATAGTCTACAGTACAATCAGCCTGAAGAATACGAAGAGTATAGCGACGTTGCACAGACTCCAGTCTGAGTTTATACATAGTCGAAACATTACTGAGAATGAAGGTACAGTATTCTAGCAAAGGTCTAACACAAACTTTATATAGCAGAATACGAGAATCGTTGCTATAAAAGTTACGTAGTATACAACCTAGTAGTCGATGGGACTTAGATGTCTGCATATTGACCTGTTCTGTAAAAGACAGGTTATAAGTGTACCTTGGTCCTAAGTCAACTACTGACTGAAGCCTAGATAACTTACTGCCGTTTATGGAGAGATCAAAATTGAGGCGCTTATCTCTAAAACATATCCAACCACATTTAGAAGCATTAAGATCTAACTTCCATTTTGAGCACCATACTGTGACCTTGTTGAGCTCGGCAGTGACGCCACTGAATGTATGTGCAAATTCGTGAGGGAGGAATGAGTACGCTATTTTGAGATCATCTGCGTATAGAAAGGGTCTACCTATGCTGCGGCATTTGCATGTATCGTTTATGTGAGCTATAAAGAGCAATGGGCCTAAGACACTTCCTTGTATAACACCACTTGTAACCGGTTCGGCCTTCGAAAGATTGGAATTAAATTCAACTATTTGATGTCCATTACTGAGGAAAGAGTTTAACCATGCAAGTAATGGATTCCTAATCCCATAAGAGGAGAGTTTTCCTACAAGAAGCTTGTGGTTAACCATATCAAAGGCTTTAGATATGTTCAAGTACAATACTAATACCAAGTGCCCAAGGCTTCGGTTAGTAAAGAGTAAATTAAAGAATTCAAAGTGACAAGTCATACAGGACCTAGTTTTGAGGAAACCATGTTGGGAATTAAAGATGAGTTTTTCGGAGAGTAAATAATCAGACATTTGCTCGCATACTATTTTTTCCATTATTCTAGAGATAACCGGGGTGATATTTATAGGCTTATAGTTATGCAGGTTTGTCCTGTCACCTGATTTAAATTGAGGGCTTATGTATGAGGTTTTCCATCGATTAGGGTAAGATCCTGTTGTTAATGAAAGGTCAGACAGTTTTAATAGGATTAATGGTAAATTAGGTCCTCCGAGTTTGAAGTAAATGGATGCTATGCCATCTACTCCATAGCTACTTGACGTCCTAAGTGAGTTTATGAATTTACAAATATTGTCATAAGTGAAAATAACGGATTCCATATGGTTTGTAGCTGATTTGATAGTGTCTACTTCATTGTCATCCTGGATTATACCTCTGTTAGCGAAGAAATCGCTGAACAGGTTAGTTATGATATTATGGTCGGTAATCATTAATCCATCTCGTAAAATGCAATGAGTATCACTATTCCGAGAAGGTTTGAGATGCTTATTGAACAACTGTACCAGGTTTTGTATCTTGGAGCTACTGTGCATTGCTGATAGTTCTTCGTTAATAGCCTTTAACTTGTGGATTTCCTTTACTTGATTGAAGGTCATGGTAATTTCAATAAGTGCTGAGAAGTCATTTGACTTAAGATAACTCTTCTGTAAACGTCTTACCTTCTAACGGTAATGAAGTGGTATATACAAATCATTTGATTTAATTATATGGTTTAGTTTGATAGGTGCAATCCTATCTAAACATGAGTTATTAACTTGATAAAAAATACCTAGTGCATCTGTAAGACTACTAGATAAGAAAAGATTGTCCCAGTCAGAGCAACTTAGAAGAGTGTGCAGAACATTCCAGTCCACATTTTTATAATTTCGATATTGTCTAGTTTTTTGTAATTTATGAATATTGGAGTGACTAAAATCAAAAGGAAGAGCGCATAGGACTATTTTGGGGTCACTGCTTCCGAGCTTTTTGCTAACTTGAAGTGACAGAGGAGTGACATGGTGACAGAAAAGTAGGTCAAGAGTGTTATGATTTCTAGTGGGAGTGTGTACACACTGTGTCCAACAGTGCATGTCTAATGTAGCAAGAAGGTTTTCTTTATCGTATGACAGTCCTCTGCCAACATTCCAGTCTATCCTAGGATGGTTAAAGTCTCCTGCAATGACTTTCGCATTATAAGTTAGAGCAGAGGTATGTATAAAGGCATTAATAATGTTGTTATCTACAGTAGTCGAGGTGTTAGGAGTTCTGTATATACAACCAAAGAGTAAACTATGGTTCAGGCTATAGACTGATATCCAGACCGACTTTGGTACCTTACCGAGTATTTCGTCATCGACTTTATTAGATGACAAACAAACACACGCATATTAGACAACCGCCACCCCGTTTATATTCCCTATTGCCGCGATATAACATATAGTCCTGAATGGCTAATTCTGAGTCAGTAACTGAGGAGGAACACCATGTTTCTGTGATAAATATTAAAGAAGGTTTAGCTAATAAAGCTATAGTTCTTAGGGTTATTTTATTAAGTGAGCGGGCATCAATTACTAAAAAGTTTAGAAATGAAGAGTGGATTGTGACGAATCGAATAAAATCGTTATCTAAGTCGTTCGTGTTTCGAATAACTAGATGTTGGTAATTACTTAAGACGCTTTTGTTTGCCGGATATGGGATGGTAGCAACATTTTTCCTTAGTGTTGATATGGGTCGTGATTTGGGGCATTCACGATTGGCACGAATTGTTGGTTCAAGATGGATAGTAGAGGTAGTGGATGAAAGTGGAAAGGGTTGTAAAATGTTGGATGAGGATGCGCTTAAAGAGGATATAAGTGAGCATATGTGACTTTTGGTTCACAATAGTTGGATAGTACGTCATGAGTTCTAGACATATAGTCATGAGCAGAAACGTTTGATATAGGGAGCTGTCTCGGTATCAAATTTTCAAGTCTATATGGCCATCTATATTGGTGATAGAGATAATCTCCATGGTTGTAGTGATTCGTACTACTATTTGGTTGGGGTAGAGGGGGTGTAAGTGGGAAAGGGTGACTCCCGCGTATAGGATTGTCTTTCTGGGACATAAGTATTTGTTACTCTGATGCAGCCGGGTGTGTCGCCTTATAACTTTTAGAGTAATCATGAGAATTAACGTGAGGATAGAAGAGAAATCGTTTGCTGCCACACTGAGTATTAACTTTTAGTTTAGGTGGTTGAGATTTAGTCTGCCTAAGTTTACGGGATTTGTTGTTGATTTTATTGTCTAACTTGTTAAGGTTACGACTGTTCTTAGGCTTGTATCTACTGATAGTTTGAGGTGCGTTGTCTGATGT
Source organism: Schistosoma mekongi (assembly GCA_034768735.1). Classification (NCBI taxonomy): domain Eukaryota; kingdom Metazoa; phylum Platyhelminthes; class Trematoda; order Strigeidida; family Schistosomatidae; genus Schistosoma; species Schistosoma mekongi. The sequence goes on along the minus strand of CM068311.1, from coordinate 3,408,748 downwards.
CAAGGAGAAGAATCTATTCCTAGTGGATAGGTATTTATAACTATCGTCGAACTGACGTTTGAGTTCCTTTTCAGTTTTTACAGTGAGGAAATATCTTGCAGTGCATGACATTTTCTCGTGCGTCACATTAGTTGGAGAGATATTCGTGCCCAATAGGGGAGTGATGTTTAAATCTACAGCGTCGGTAGCAATTTCTGTTGCTAGTGACGTAGTCTGTGCGATTATGTCAAGTGAAATAATCGGTCTATTTAAACTATGTGGTCCCCCCCTTTTTTTTAGTTTAGTCGGCGGGGTTGATGGTTCCAATGGTATGTCACCTTCATCACAGTCTACTGTAGGGCTGGCTTTGTAGAGGGTGTTCTGGTTTATTTGTTCATGTTTGGGTTCCTTTAGATTAGGAGCTGTGGCGTTGCACCTGTTACGAGCTTTGCGTTGTAGTAGTGTTTTATCAGAAACTATTAGTACATTCTTGTACTCACTGCTGGTTCTTACACGATTTCCTGACTTGACAAATTCCATGGAATCCTGTGTAGACTTAAAATAAAATAGGACTGGGCAGCTACTTCGCCAGTTTTTTCCTCAGTTTCCTGCATTCACAAGGCACTTGGGGCATGCCAAAAGCCCTTATGAGTTATCTTTACCTTATTAATAGGGGAATTGTCAGGAATGTTGTAAACTATGGCTTTATGAAGCGAGTTAATGCGCTTTACTAATTCAGTAGAGATGAAATCGAGGAAGACTTCAGCCTGTCTTACTTTTCTACGTCGATGTCATTGTGCTTACCAAAAGGTATGATATAGGGGCTATTTCTTGTAAGACATACTGAATATTGATGAGTGTCAATTTAATGTTGTCAACTTCCATTTTGTAGGTGGCAATATCACTATTCTAATCGGCAATGTTAACGACCTTAACAAGTGGTGTGCGACCGTGGGCTAGTTGCTGATTGGTGATAAATGTATTGTTGGCGGATATTTCAGAATGTGCAGGGCAAGCGCCATTAAATATTGGTCGCTGTGAATGTGGTTGCATTTCTAATGGGTTAAGAGGAGTAAAACTAGTGAAAGGGATATTGCTCGGTTTAGGAAGATTAGTATTAAGTTTAGAGCGTTTGGCCTTAATGAGTGACATTTCGTTATCCTAAGATACTATAAGGTTGTGAGTGGAGTTAGGTAATACTGCGGGAGTACTACTAAGGGCGTTATATAATGTAAAACGTGTAAGATATCGCAAAAAATACAAAATAGACAAGCCACGTGGAAAAACGTTACCGTATTCTGAGTTGTCATTTACTTGTCATTTACCAATTCAGAATTACCCGCTTCGATGCTGGCTCTGGTTTTCTAAGTAACAGGATTATATGATGTATTGAACCCTTAAAGCGACAACCACAGTGAAACATGTTTACTTCTCTTAGAAATAAACTACATTCATACAAACTTTGAACACGCTAAATATGCTTATTTTACGGTTAGCATATCTCCCACATTTGAGCGTTACGTCTTGACCTTGAGTAATGCTTTCATTCATGCTAACACATTTTCACACAAATAGCAGTAATTTTAGTTATAAACTTACCATCACTTAATAAGAAATTAGGTTGCACTGAAGTTTGACTTTGGTCTATCGTACACAACTACTAAAATCACAGTATACGCACACCTCCAAATTATTCAGTAAGATCGTTATTCAACGTAGCTCAAAATAAATTTAAAAAGCCCACCTTGCATCCACCCTAGATTGCAAGCGCTTTAAAAAATCAACAAACTATATTAGATCTGTTTGGGGGGTTTGTGGAGATAGATAATTGTCAATGTTGGTATCACGGATTGATGTGAATCAGACAAAAATTGATCACTTGGAAGCACTGGAGAGCTGTTTCGTCCTAGTATGGGACTCCTCAGCAGTGCGCATCCACGACATCAGCAAAGACCGAACGCAGGACCCTCTGGCTCTGCGGCGAACGCTTTACCATTGGACCACTGAGTAGGCTCCTAACAGTTGATATTTACAATTTGGTCAGTTCGTCATATCTTTCCCAACCTTTGATTGTGAATTCAAATATATGTTAAAAGATGCTGATAAAACGCCCCTACAACGTAGATCCCTCAATCGTTAAGGCACCGTTGCACTTAACATTAAAGATTCTAAATTAGAACTAACCACTCCAAACAAATTTACCAAAACAAATCCATTAATACACTCTAGTAGTAGTACAACACCATCTAGACTACCCACTCTACACGAGGCAAAATTTACTTTCATATTTACCTAAGAACAAACTTCTTGCTCTTTCTTAACCTGCATTCTTGAAAACTAAGTCGTGTGAAACATGCTTGTTAGACTACCTAGATGACACAACTACACAACCTGACAGATGGCTCCTAATGTTCGGTTTATTTCAAGACTTCAGCAAACCTTTTGACAAAGTCCCTCATAAGCAACTGCTTATTGGACTAAAATCATGCGAAGTCACAGACCAACTATACTCATGGCTTGCACCTTTCCTGGAAGGAAGACAACAAACAGTATGATTTAATAACAGTCTATCATCACCTAAACCAATTACCAGCGGCGTTAAACAAAAATGCGCCCTGGATCCACAATTGTTATATAAATGACATAAATAACGTTACAAAACATAACCAACCGTATTTATATACAGACGATCACAAGATTGTATATACTTTTAGACCGGTTTCGTTAGAAGAATGTATGACTTTAATTCAAAAGTACCTCTATAGCTTAACTGCCTGAATCCAAAAATGAAAACTACCACTTAACTACAGTAAATGTGAAATCATGCACATTGGTAACTAGAACCGCCTGTGCACAATTTATTTAAGTGGATCGAGGGTTTAAACACTCCAGTCAACAAGCGACTTAGACATTATGTATTCCGGTCACTTGAAGTTAACGAAACACGCCCCATCTACAATAACCAAAGCTGAAAAAAATTAACAGGCTTCCTTCTTAAAAACGTCTATGCAGCGGTTAACCTTACATTTTTTCCAAGATGTGTAAGACTTACACTCGAGTTCTGCTTACTTATCTCAAGCATAAGTAGCATAGATAGAATACGTGTAGTAAGTGCACAAAGAAGTCTCACACGTCAAATTTTGGCAACTAAAAGTAACATGGACTAAACGACTAGATGTCAATCATTCTCTGCAGAACTAAGACATAACTTATTATCCTTATATAAAAAATTGACAGAAAATCATTGTCAGCCTTTTCTCCCTCATGGAACCAAACGCCTAAATACGATCTTTGGAACTACGAAGCAAAATTACTTTTCAATAACCACCAAACAAAATATCATTGTAAGTTCTTTATCGTATTCTACAGCAAACTTGGAATAAACTACCATAAGATATTCGCACTACTAAATCTATCCTAAGATTCAAACAACTGATCGCCACATATCTAGAATCTAAAGATTTATACAAAATCTTCGACAACCTACTACTTAACCTCGAACTAATCATTAATGGCTTATTAGGAATTTGAAACTGCAAACATTACAATCGTGTACGTTGCTGTTAACAAAAACAGGAAAAACAGAGATTATGGTTTAAAACTGATTATTTTACAACTACTAACTAAATTCGTTTATTGTTCTTTCTGTTCTAATATATTGTTCTATGTCACCGTCTCCCCGAACTTATGGGTTGCACTAGTAAGAAGTTGGTTTTCTTCAAGCAACTTCCCAAACAACCACCCAAACAACCAACTATGTGTAAATAAAGGCGAACTCGGTGTAAATAAAGGCGAACAAAGTGTGAATTTGAGATAATTCGCCTTTAGATAGTATATATAGGCGTACGTCTACAAATTTACACTTTAGGTAGACTATTTAGGTCTACTTGATTGACAAGTGACGGATCAACACATACCAAAATTACTAAAGACTGTAACCGTCGAAAATCGCGCTCAAATTCTATTTTGATTCCTATTGGTTGATTTTTTTAGGTAGTTAGAGGCAAATTCAGGAAATATACCACTCGGTGTCAAGCCCTGTTAACAAATTACGACATTACCCAAACAACCAGTAAAGTGTAAATAAAGGCGAATTTCAATGGCGAACAAAGTGTAGATAAAGACAACAATGTAACATTTTACGCCTGTCCGGTTTAAATAAATAGACATGTCTATTTACTTACTAATTGACCTCCTATAATTTGTCTGCTTTCACAGCAGTACATTTCAGAGTCGTGACCTGGGCATACTTTGATGCGTCACCTGTCTATAAAGTCAGCCTAAATAGTCTACCTAAAGTGCAAATTTGTAGACATACGCCTAAATAGTCAATCTAAAGGCGAATCATTGATAATTCACACCTTGTTCGCCTTGACTTAAACTGAGCTTGCCTTTATTTATACACAGTTGGTTGTTTCGGTTTGGTACGTTCAAACAGATTAGAATGTTGTTTGTCTTTAATTCTTGTCTGTTAAACCGATAGTATGACATTTGAATACTTTTGGACGGTTTCAAACGTCATTTCGTCATAACTACTATACGTAATATGTATTGCTGCAGTTAAATACATTCACACTATTTCACATGTCCTTTTCATACAGCTGTATGCTAGCAGTAATATTTTTAGACAGTACATAGCTTTATCAAACAATCGAATGAAATGTCTATTTGGTGACACCCAGATGATCAATTATGTAATTTATAAATGTCATCTCTAAATGCAGCCTTGCTGAACCTCGGATTATTGACTTAACCTTTATATGCACAATACCAAATGTTGCCCAGTATTTAAGTTTACTGAATCAAGAACCAATCAACATCAAGTATGTCTGATAGTGCTTTGTCTAAGCATGGTATAAATTCAACTGGTTTATAATGACTCCCATCGTTAAGTATTGTTATAATTTGGCTGGATGTTGCCTGAAAACAACTTGCCGAGTGCTAGCTCTAGTATTGTCGTGGGCTGATCGTCCAACTTAGGTGAAGTTTTCCGACGAATCATGCTGTCTCGAACGTTTCATACTTGAATACAGTTTCATCAGGCACTGGAGGAGTTCGTGAGTGTGTGTTATTAAAATCAAGTAACCTATTTCAGGAGTCGAACACTTACTATGTTGTCACTTCAAGTCGTTACCTAGACAGGTCCGGTGACATAAAGTATCAGTATGCGCTATACCAATGCACGTTCGGCATCTTACGTACTCCTCAGGGTGCTGGACCTTGTAATAAGGGAGAAGTTTGTTTGCTCTTATGATATTTTTGCTCTATTAGGTGTAAGTATTTCGGTTGACAGTCAAAAATAAGAATGTGGTACTTTCCAGCTGGATATGAAATATCACACTTCCAGACAGCATAACCATCCATGCACTACCACCTTTATGGAAACGGATTACTCGAGACGTTGATTGTGCGATGCTGAGCATAGTGTTATCCAACATTTTGTCGAGAGGAACACGGACCTTCTCGAAGTTATGGGTCTGGCGTATGCAGAACTAGGTAAAGTCCTCCTTTACAGTGACATTACAAATATTAGGACAAAGGTCTACGAAGATAAGATTTGTGTATGTGTAAATTGTCCAGGTATTGGTAATCTTAATGACCTTATACGACGTTCGAGTACAATTGGGAAGGTTGAGGTCATTCGGGACGGTAATGGTAATATTTCAAAAATCATCTTTGCACGGAACGACATGGTAAGTCTTTACGGAATGTTCCCAGAGGTTATTGGTATAGATTCCACATATAAAACCGATAAAATTGGGTATGCCTTATCTAGTATTTTTTATAAAAACGTATATGTGGCCTTTGTATTAATTTTTAATAACTGATGGTTTTGGCAGAGAACGAAGTGTATTATTTGCATTGACGCAAACCAAAAAACGAACAGACAAAAAGCAGATTCTCCAGTCGTTCAAAAATATAATGGGTGACACATCGAAAACAACTACTTTTACTGTTGACTGTGCACCTGGACAACTTCGTGCTCTAAACGGAGAGTTCCCAAGCGCCTCGATCATTCTATGCTTGTTTTACGTATGTCAAAGCTTCCGGAAGAAAGTAAGCTCATTATATGGAAAACAGCTACCGTTTATTTTTCAAACCCACTTGTCAAAAAATGGTTGTATCGAATGGCTCATACGCGTAGTTACGCCACGTATGTTACCTAATGTTAAATTATTGTCTAGATTTTGGCATTGCGTCCGGATTATAGACCTTATGGATCGGGCTGCTGGCGCATATATACACGAGCAATCCAAGCAATTGATGCCTGATGATTAGGTTTTCTGTAATGCATAGTTGGTCCGGCGTTGAGATGTTGATGATGGTGTGTTGTGTCCGGTTGTAGGAAGCGATGTATGTGGTAGAGATGTGGAGCAGTTGATTGTGAGTCGGTGATGGCAGTGGTGGTGGTTGGTGTTGATGTGATGATGTTGAGTGATAATTGTGTTGTTTGATTTTCATTATTTGCTGGCAATGTTTCTGTTTCTGTGTATTGAATATTTTCTGTATTTTCCTCCGTTGTTCCTATTTTTAAAATACATATATATTTATTTGCTGTTTACGTTTTTTTTTACTAATTTTTCTTGTTCCTACCTTTTTTTTGTTTCCTTTTTTACGTTGTTAATTTAAATTTTTCTTTTTACTTTTTATTTTAATTTATATTTTATTATTTATTATTTTTTCTTTATTTCTTTATTATATCTATTTTTATTTGGCTTTTTTTTTTTATTTGTCTCTATTTATCTACTACTTATGTCTACTGTACTTTTTTTCCTTATGTCGTATTTCTTTTCTTTAATTTTTTTTATCTAATCTATTTTTCTTTGCTTAATATGCGTTATTTAGAATTTAATTTAGCGTATATTTTGTATTCTTAATTTTTTTTCTATTATTCCATGTATATTCTCTTTTTTCACCTCATCTAATGTTCAATTCTAGTTTATTTTC
>CM068311.1:2962678-3394591 GCA_034768735.1 Schistosoma mekongi | reverse complement strand
TCCTAAGGCTGGTATAACTTGGGACCTCTGTAGCATGTATGTAATCCAGATCTTGTACAAATCTGTATTAACGGGACTTGTTGACGCGAAGCGTAGTCAGAATTGGTTCTAAGTTACCTCTATACTGCATCGTATTCTTTTAGCTCTAGGTATTGCACCAGAGGCGGGGTTAATGTCTTAAATGGGTTTTAATGCGGTTTGATTTTTAGGCTATTACCTTTTTATTCTTTCTTGACACGTTTCAAGATAGTAATATTCCTTTTAAGGTATTAAAAGGATATAATATGAGGATAGATCGTTACGGACAGTCAGGAGTGGCCGAAAGAAGGGACCTGGCACTCAACCGTCACTGTAAACTAATTAATCGAATTCTGACTAGTAGAGATCTCCACTTAGGTAGCACTAACCAATTCATAGACAATCCGCTAACACTAATGGTAGCAATTTCCAGCAAAACAATAAGATGATATGCCCTATCGAGTGTTTTGGGGAAATATAAGGGAGTCATACGTACAGGACAGTTGCACCTTGTTGAGAGCTCAACTACACAGTACTGTCAACAAGATAGTATGGGCGGATCTGTTCGGTAAAATGCCATGCAGATTTACAGTGAATTATTGAATAACACGGTGATTATTTCCCTGACAAGGATCAGGGATGAGTGTGAGAATATTGCGTCCGGCCATCCATTTTGCATACCCTTTTGAATTAAGGTGGGACCACACTGCCATGTGAGAGGTCAGCAACTTGAATTGATGATATCAGAGATTTCAAGTTACGTCATAGTTCATAATTGAGGAATGCACATTTGGAAATAATCAGAATTTCCAGGGAGTTTTCAAGATCTGAAGACCATACCTAGGTACTTAATATGTTTCGAGTAGATCCAACTTAACTAATGGCTTGCACCTTTCCTGGAAGGAAGACAAACAAAAGTTGATTTAATAACAGTCTATCATCACCTAAACCATTACCAGCGGCGTTAAACAAAAATGCGCCCTGGATCCACAATTGTTATATAAATGACAAAAATACGTTACAAAACATAAACCAACCGTATTTATATACAGACGATCACAAGCTTGTATATACTTTAGACCGGTTTCGTTAGAAGAATGTATGACTTTAATCAAAAAAGTACCCTATAGACTTCACTGCCTGAATCCAAAAATGAAAACTACCACTAACTACAGTAAATGTGAAATCATGCCAGGTAACTAGAAACCGCCTGTGAACAATTTATTTAAGTGGATCGAGGGTTTAAACACTCAGTCAACAAGCGGACTAGACCATTATTGTATTCCGGTCACTTGAAGTTAACGAACAGCCCCCTCTACAATAACCAAAGCTGAAAAAAATTAACAGGCTTCCTTCTTAAAAACGTCTATGCACGGTAACCTACAGTTTCAAGGATGTGTAAGACTACACGCGAGACATTCATCACCAACTTACTTATTCAAGATAAGTAGCATAGATAGAATACGTGTAGTAAGTGCACAAAGAAGTCTCACACGCAAATTTGGCAACTAAAAGTAACATGGACTAAACGACTAGATGTCAATCATTCTCTGCAGAACTTTAAACATTAAATATTATCTTATAAAAAATTGACAGAAAATCATTGTCAGCCTTTTCTCCCTCATGGAACCAACGCCTAATACGCCTTTGGAACTACGAAGCAAATTACTTTTCAATAACCACCAAACAAAATATCATTGTAATTCCTTATCGTATCTACAGCAATTGGAATTAAAATACCATAAGATATTCGCACTACTAAATCTATCCTAAGATTCACACAACTGATCGCCACATATCTAGAATCTAAAGATTTATACAAAATCTTCGACAACCTCTACTTAACCTCGAATAATCATTAATGGCTATTAGGAATTGAAACTGCAAACATTACAATCGTGTACGTTGCTGTTAACAAACAGGAAAAAAAACAGAGATTATGGTTAAAACTGATTATTTTACAACTACAAATAAATTCGTTTATTGTTCTTTCTGTTCTAATATATTGTTCTATGTCACCGTCTCCCGAACTTATGGTTGCACTAGTAAGAAGTTGGTTTTCGAAGCAACTTCACAAAACAACCACCCAAAAACAAACCAACTATGTGTAAATAAAGGCGAACCCTCGGTGTAAATAAAGGCGAACAAAGTGTGAATTTGAGATAATTCGCCTTAGATAGATATATAGGCGTACGTCTACAAATTTACACTTTAGGTAGACTATTTAGGCTACTTGATGACAGTGAAGGAACAATTCAAACACCAAAATTAATAAAGACTGTAACCGTCGAAAATCGCGCTCAAATTCTATTTTGATTCCTATTGGTTGATTTTTTTAGGTAGTTGAGGCAAATTCAGGAAATATACCACTCGGTGTCAGCCCTGTTAACAAATTACGACATTACCCAAACAACCAGTAAAGTGTAAATAAAGGCGAATTTCAATGGCGAACAAAGTGTAGATAAAGACAACAATGTAACATTTACGCCTGTCCGGTTTAAATAAATAGACATGTCTATTTATTACTAATTGACCTCCTATAATTTGTCTGCTTTCACAGCAGTACATTCAGAGTCGTGACTGGGACATTACTGTGATGCGTCAACTGTCTATAAAGTCAGCCTAAATAGTCTACCTAAAGTGCAAATTTGTAGACTACGCCTAAATAGTCAATCTAAAGGCGATAATGGATAAGCACACCTTGTGCGCCTTGACTTAAACTGAGCTTGCCTTTATTTATACACAGTTGGTTGTTTCGGTTTGGTACGTTCAAACAGATTAGAATGTTGTTTGTCTTTAATTCTTGTCTGTTAAACCGATAGTATGACATTTGAATACTTTTGGACGGTTTCAAACGTCATTTCGTCATAACTACTATACGTAATATGTATTGCTGCAGTTAAATACATTCACACTATTCAATGTCCTTTTCATACAGCTGTATGCTAGCAGTAATATTTTTAGACAGTACATAGCTTTATCAAACAATCGAATGAAATGTCTATTTGGTGACACCCAGATGATCAATTATGTAATTTATAAATGTCATCTCTAAATGCAGCCTTGCTGAACCTCGGATTATTGACTTAACCTTTATATGCACAATACCAAATGTTGCCCAGTATTTAAGTTACTGAAGACAAGAAACAAATTCAACAATCAAGTATGTCTGATGTGCTTGTGTCTAAGAATGGTATAAAATTCCAATGGGTGATAATGACTCCCCTCGTCAGTATGTTTAATTTGGCTGGATGTTGCCTGAAAACACTTGCGAGTTGCTGCTTCGTATTTCGTGGGATGATCGTCCAACTTAGGTGAAGTTTTCCGACGAATCATGCTGTCTCGAACGTTTCATACTTGAATACAGTTTCATCAGGCACTGGAGGAGTTCGTGAGTGTGTGTTATTAAAATCAAGTAACCTATTTCAGGAGTCGAACACTTACTATGTTGTCACTTCAAGTCGTTACCTAGACAGGTCCGGTGACATAAAGTATCAGTATGCGCTATACCAATGCACGTTCGGCATCTTACGTACTCTCCTGGGTTGGACCTGTAATAAGGGAGAAGTTTGTTTGCTCTTATGATATTTTTGCTCTATTAGGTGTAAGTATTTCGGTTGACAGTCAAAAATAAGAATGTGGTACTTTCCAGCTGGATATGAAATATCACACTTCCAGACAGCATACCACCATGCCCTACACTTTATGGAAAAGATTACTCGAGACGTTGATTGTGCGATGCTGAGCATAGTGTTATCCAACATTTTGTCGAGAGGAACACGGACCTTCTCGAAGTTATGGGTCTGGCGTATGCAGAACTAGGTAAAGTCCTCCTTTACAGTGACATTACAAATATTAGGACAAAGGTCTACGAAGATAAGATTTGTGTATGTGTAAATTGTCCAGGTATTGGTAATCTTAATGACCTTATACGACGTTCGAGGTACCAAGTGGGTTTTTTTTTTTTTTTTTTTTTTTTTTTTTTTTTTTTTTTTTTTTTTTTTTTTTTTTTTTTTTTTTTTTTTTTTTTTTTTTTTTTTTTTTTTTTTTTTTTTTTTTTTTTTTTTTTTTTTTTTTTTTTTTTTTTTTTTTTTTTTTTTTTTTTTTTTTTTTTTTTTTTTTTTTTTTTTTTTTTTTTTTTTTTTTTTTTTTTTTTTTTTTTTTTTTTTTTTTTTTTTTTTTTTTTTTTTTTTTTTTTTTTTTTTTTTTTTTTTTTTTTTTTTTTTTTTTTTTTTTTTTTTTTTTTTTTTTTTTTTTTTTTTTTTTTTTTTTTTTTTTTTTTTTTTTTTTTTTTTTTTTTTTTTTTTTTTTTTTTTTTTTTTTTTTTTTTTTTTTTTTTTTTTTTTTTTTTTTTTTTTTTTTTTTTTTTTTTTTTTTTTTTTTTTTTTTTTTTTTTTTTTTTTTTTTTTTTTTTTTTTTTTTTTTTTTTTTTTTTTTTTTTTTTTTTTTTTTTTTTTTTTTTTTTTTTTTTTTTTTTTTTTTTTTTTTTTTTTTTTTTTTTTTTTTTTTTTTTTTTTTTTTTTTTTTTTTTTTTTTTTTTTTTTTTTTTTTTTTTTTTTTTTTTTTTTTTTTTTTTTTTTTTTTTTTTTTTTTTTTTTTTTTTTTTTTTTTTTTTTTTTTTTTTTTTTTTTTTTTTTTTTTTTTTTTTTTTTTTTTTTTTTTTTTTTTTTTTTTTTTTTTTTTTTTTTTTTTTTTTTTTTTTTTTTTTTTTTTTTTTTTTTTTTTTTTTTTTTTTTTTTTTTTTTTTTTTTTTTTTTTTTTTTTTTTTTTTTTTTTTTTTTTTTTTTTTTTTTTTTTTTTTTTTTTTTTTTTTTTTTTTTTTTTTTTTTTTTTTTTTTTTTTTTTTTTTTTTTTTTTTTTTTTTTTTTTTTTTTTTTTTTTTTTTTTTTTTTTTTTTTTTTTTTTTTTTTTTTTTTTTTTTTTTTTTTTTTTTTTTTTTTTTTTTTTTTTTTTTTTTTTTTTTTTTTTTTTTTTTTTTTTTTTTTTTTTTTTTTTTTTTTTTTTTTTTTTTTTTTTTTTTTTTTTTTTTTTTTTTTTTTTTTTTTTTTTTTTTTTTTTTTTTTTTTTTTTTTTTTTTTTTTTTTTTTTTTTTTTTTTTTTTTTTTTTTTTTTTTTTTTTTTTTTTTTTTTTTTTTTTTTTTTTTTTTTTTTTTTTTTTTTTTTTTTTTTTTTTTTTTTTTTTTTTTTTTTTTTTTTTTTTTTTTTTTTTTTTTTTTTTTTTTTTTTTTTTTTTTTTTTTTTTTTTTTTTTTTTTTTTTTTTTTTTTTTTTTTTTTTTTTTTTTTTTTTTTTTTTTTTTTTTTTTTTTTTTTTTTTTTTTTTTTTTTTTTTTTTTTTTTTTTTTTTTTTTTTTTTTTTTTTTTTTTTTTTTTTTTTTTTTTTTTTTTTTTTTTTTTTTTTTTTTTTTTTTTTTTTTTTTTTTTTTTTTTTTTTTTTTTTTTTTTTTTTTTTTTTTTTTTTTTTTTTTTTTTTTTTTTTTTTTTTTTTTTTTTTTTTTTTTTTTTTTTTTTTTTTTTTTTTTTTTTTTTTTTTTTTTTTTTTTTTTTTTTTTTTTTTTTTTTTTTTTTTTTTTTTTTTTTTTTTTTTTTTTTTTTTTTTTTTTTTTTTTTTTTTTTTTTTTTTTTTTTTTTTTTTTTTTTTTTTTTTTTTTTTTTTTTTTTTTTTTTTTTTTTTTTTTTTTTTTTTTTTTTTTTTTTTTTTTTTTTTTTTTTTTTTTTTTTCTTTTACATATTTTTTTAATTTGTAATAACTTTCAAATAAACTAATTCGTCACATAATGTTGTCCTTATCTCCTCTAATGGCTTGACTGCTATATTGTAAGCAAATCCTCAGATTTCCGAGGAGTATTTATTTTAAGTGGTGCTTGGTACAGTGGGGTTATGCTGTTAAAATATCATTCACTCGTAGTGTATGCATTCGAAAAATCAGTATTTTTTCGACAGCAACACCAAGTAAGCTAAAGTCAAGTTTTCTTCAAGCTACATTCATTACAAGGCCGTAGACTGTTTAGAAATAGCCACTTATAGCCATTACAACGAGACGGAAAATATGCGCGATAAACTGTGCTAAGGAAAACTAATGAAAGGCCTAGCTGATATCACATCTTTTGAAACAATCTCATGTGCATGTAGAGTTCCACTGTCATATTTTTAAGTGCGGAAATACCGATAGCTAAGTGACCTTTGCTTTTCAAAGTATTCATAGACACAATAGGCGGTATTCATTAAATCAGCAAATTTATCACCGTGAAGCATATGCAACGTACGTTAATAAAGGATTATCTCATATGAGGCTCATTACTTCTTTAAATTACTAACTATATTAAGCCTAACCAGTATTCATTAAATTGATTGTAATTAAACTAACTTGAATTTTATAGTTACAATACAATTGTAAAACATAATGTAGTGGTCTTACTACGAGAAACTCATTGACATTTCGAGGTGGTGGGGATACTGCTTTATTTATCACTTGTACTACGAATTGTAGTACGAAGACTTTTTACGTCCGTCCTTTTAAATTGCAGAATTTTTTACTATATCCTCACCAATCACTACAATAGTTTATTTTGCAGTCCTTAAGACAACAGTGACGTATATTTGGTTGAAGAGAACTAGTAATCGCATTGTTATCAATAAATCCGTAGGCAGTTATACATTTTATATATATTAGATATATATTTTAGATGCTCAAAGAAATTGGTTGCTTGGCTTTCATGAAAAATGTGGTTATTTTCAAATCAAAGTTTCTATACATGAAATAACACTTTGCTTCTTGCCTCTAATTGATATGCCGAGCACCTAATGAAGATTGGCTATCTTCGGGAACTGTGATTTAGAACATTATTTCATTTATTATAACTGTGGACAGTGTTGTCATTTTATTTCTATGACCGTTACGTTCCCCTTGCCCGGTTCTCTCATTTAGTGTATTGATTCTTTATGTATTGTTTATTATTACGGGCTACGTTTACCTATGTGTGTACGAGTTCTCCCCATTCACTACCAATATTTCTTTTGTTCTGTATCAATGTTAGATTTCCGATTGGCTTACTGTGTGGTCTGGTTTTATGTATATATAAATGCATGATTAAAATATAACAGGACCTTGGACCTTGGACCTTGCTCTCTTAGTCTTCCTGTTCTCAATTCTTGGTTGTCCTATTATCGGCCTACGGGGGTGAATGGGTTTAGGTCAATCGTGCATTCTTAGCTAGGCACGCATCGTATTGGTATTCGCGTCCACCAACCAAAATCATCACCCTCGTCCTTCTTTTCATTCACGTCATAACACTAATAAACAAGTAAGGGACTTAATATTTCAATAATCCCTTGTTTTTTTCAAACGACCAGATAAAAAGTGACACTAGCCTCTGTTATGTTCAGAGCTTCTTTATCAGTTATGTCTTTTATTAGAGCAGTGGCAATTTAGTTATTATTAGCTCAACTCAACGATTTGTTTGCGTAGTAAGCATAATGACTGGACAAAACATCAAACAGGGTTCAAAGTAAGCATTAGGAATGGTCTACTTCTAATTAGCTTGTGTTTACTTAAGGATAATACTTGTGGAAATCCTTCAGCAGGCTAAACTGCTGAATCCGGTTTTAATATATCTTTGAAGACTTATTCAGACTTTCAGTAATCACCTTAAGTAAGTTCACCACTGATCTTAGCCATCAACTGTCGATTGACATTAGTAAGTCTGCACTGCAAGACACTCATAACGATATTCGTAGTCATCTAGTAAGGCATACGTAAGTTCTTCTTCTTTTTCTGTTTGCAAAACTTTTACGACATACTTGACGGCAAATTAATTTCTGCACTTTGGTGACCTTGGCTCGTCGCACTGTGATCGTACTCATGGTTGTTTCGTCTTATTTTTTTGATATGCCGAGCACCTGAAGAAGATTGATAAATAAATAAATAAATAAATAAATAAATAAATAAATAAATAAATAAATAAATAAATAAATAAATAAATAAATAAATAAATAAATAAATAAATAAATAAATAAATAAATAAATAAATAAATAAATAAATAAATAAATAAATAAATAAATAAATAAATAAATAAATAAATAAATAAATAAATAAATAAATAAATAAATAAATAAATAAATAAATAAATAAATAAATAAATAAATAAATAAATAAATAAATAAATAAATAAATAAATAAATAAATAAATAAATAAATAAATAAATAAATAAATAAATAAATAAATAAATAAATAAATAAATAAATAAATAAATAAATAAATAAATAAATAAATAAATAAATAAATAAATAAATAAATAAATAAATAAATAAATAAATAAATAAGCCTAATTGGTTGACCGTGTGGTCAGGCTTTGTTTATATATAGAGGGATGTGTGAAATATAATATGATTTAGCCCGGTTGGTCAATCGTCATGTGTTCTATTTGCAACTATGGACCGAGTGGGAATGGGGCAGAGGCGCATATATCGACTAGACACTTAAATCGCGTTGAGATATCAGCGATTTTTCCAAGCGTCATAACATTTTTGTGTTGCAAACTGTTTGCCCCTCTCTTAGGTATCGTTTCGCGAGTCGCTGACTGAATTTATTGTCTAATTTTATATCGACGAGACTGAACTTCCTAAGTTACAGTTTAACAAAGCAAAATCCATTGTCTAATAAACAACAGTGAAGTTGTTATGTGCAGTGATTTCTCCCTAGAATGTTGCTTGATGACCTAAAATGACCAAGAATTTTAGTTAACTACAATTTAGCATTCGATATATTTAATGATATAAAATAAATAAATAAATAAATAAATAAATAAATAAATAAATAAATAAATAAATAAATAAATAAATAAATAAATAAATAAATAAATAAATAAATAAATAAATAAATAAATAAATAAATAAATAAATAAATAAATAAATAAATAAATAAATAAATAAATAAATAAATAAATAAATAAATAAATAAATAAATAAATAAATAAATAAATAAATAAATAAATAAATAAATAAATAAATAAATAAATAAATAAATAAATAAATAAATAAATAAATAAATAAATAAATAAATAAATAAATAAATAAATAAATAAATAAATAAATAAATAAATAAATAAATAAATAAATAAATAAATAAATAAAAAAAAAAAAAAAAAAAAAAAAAAAAAAAAAAAAAAAAAAAAAAAAAAAAAAAAAAAAAAAAAAAAAAAAAAAAAAAAAAAAAAAAAAAAAAAAAAAAAAAAAAAAAAAAAAAAAAAAAAAAAAAAAAAAAAAAAAAAAAAAAAAAAAAAAAAAAAAAAAAAAAAAAAAAAAAAAAAAAAAAAAAAAAAAAAAAAAAAAAAAAAAAAAAAAAAAAAAAAAAAAAAAAAAAAAAAAAAAAAAAAAAAAAAAAAAAAAAAAAAAAAAAAAAAAAAAAAAAAAAAAAAAAAAAAAAAAAAAAAAAAAAAAAAAAAAAAAAAAAAAAAAAAAAAAAAAAAAAAAAAAAAAAAAAAAAAAAAAAAAAAAAAAAAAAAAAAAAAAAAAAAAAAAAAAAAAAAAAAAAAAAAAAAAAAAAAAAAAAAAAAAAAAAAAAAAAAAAAAAAAAAAAAAAAAAAAAAAAAAAAAAAAAAAAAAAAAAAAAAAAAAAAAAAAAAAAAAAAAAAAAAAAAAAAAAAAAAAAAAAAAAAAAAAAAAAAAAAAAAAAAAAAAAAAAAAAAAAAAAAAAAAAAAAAAAAAAAAAAAAAAAAAAAAAAAAAAAAAAAAAAAAAAAAAAAAAAAAAAAAAAAAAAAAAAAAAAAAAAAAAAAAAAAAAAAAAAAAAAAAAAAAAAAAAAAAAAAAAAAAAAAAAAAAAAAAAAAAAAAAAAAAAAAAAAAAAAAAAAAAAAAAAAAAAAAAAAAAAAAAAAAAAAAAAAAAAAAAAAAAAAAAAAAAAAAAAAAAAAAAAAAAAAAAAAAAAAAAAAAAAAAAAAAAAAAAAAAAAAAAAAAAAAAAAAAAAAAAAAAAAAAAAAAAAAAAAAAAAAAAAAAAAAAAAAAAAAAAAAAAAAAAAAAAAAAAAAAAAAAAAAAAAAAAAAAAAAAAAAAAAAAAAAAAAAAAAAAAAAAAAAAAAAAAAAAAAAAAAAAAAAAAAAAAAAAAAAAAAAAAAAAAAAAAAAAAAAAAAAAAAAAAAAAAAAAAAAAAAAAAAAAAAAAAAAAAAAAAAAAAAAAAAAAAAAAAAAAAAAAAAAAAAAAAAAAAAAAAAAAAAAAAAAAAAAAAAAAAAAAAAAAAAAAAAAAAAAAAAAAAAAAAAAAAAAAAAAAAAAAAAAAAAAAAAGAGAAAAAAGGATTTTTTTGTGTAGTGCACAGGTATAAGGGTGACCTAGATCATGATCCGAATGATTGTAAGTCGTTGTTTCTAGCAAGTGAATTGTAGATGAACGTTTAATGGTTTATTGATATATTTTACTCAGACAGGTAGTGACGTTGCGTCTTTGATGTCCAATCTTTTTCAGATATTAAGGGGGCCTATTACTTCTAGTGTGTCTGAATACGTGGCTTCATCAACCAGGAAGCTAATATCTCTGAGAGCTGTATTAAGTAGCTTGCAAAATACTGGAAGATTATCTGCCATGCGTACTGCTGCTGGCAGTTTGTTCCATATTTGACCATACCTAATCAAATAAAAGTTTGCGCGAGCTTTTGTTTTGTAATTTTCAATTTTAACTTGAGAGATCTTATTTCTCAGATAATAGTCCCGAGTGTAGGTACGGTATGCAATATTAATTGAGGTGTAGGTCATATCATGCAGCAGTTTATAAAAAAGGATTAAGTTTGTTCTCAGTCTTCTTTTCCATAGAGGTTGAAGTCCGAGCATGTGACATCTAGTTTTGTAGTCTATTTTAGAATTACCTTTAATCATCTGCCGTGTTAAGTAGCGTTGCACACTCTCTACTCTGATTTTGTCACTTGTTCGTAGATCGCTAAATAGGAAGGAACAGTACTCAAGTGTAGGTCTTACACATATTTTGTACAGACTGAGTCTTGACTCATTTTGATGAAAGTTTCTTAGAATGAAGCCTAGGAGCCGTCGTGATTTAGACAGTTTGGCAGAAATGTGTTCAGAAAAGTTAATGTTGTGGGAATATTGTATGCCTAGGTCGGTTACCGTATTAAGTTTAGGGAGTTTGTGGTTGCTAAGTACAAGTTGAACTTCAAGTTTTGGGTCCCCCACGCACATCCACCCACATTTCTCAGTATTGAATTCCAGACACCACTTGGAGCACCATTTACCTAGTTTGTTTAGCTCGTCCTGCATATTTTCGATGCAATGTGCCACATCATTTTTGTCAGTCTTATAGACCACTTTCAAGTCGTCAGCATAGAGATATGGATTCCCTGTTATAAAGCACCTGCATATGCTATTGATATATATAATGAAGAGTAAGGGCCCTAGAACACTGCCTTGCACAACCCCGCTGGTTATAGGTCGTGGTGTTGACGTTACAGTGCCTACCTTCGTTATCTGATATCGGTTTGTGAGAAATGATTTGAACCACCCTAGGAGTGGATTAGTGATTCCTATGGACTGCAGTTTGCAGATGAGGAGATTGTGTGGTACCCTGTCAAAAGCTTTTTGTATGTCAAAGTATAGTATTATCACTAACTTTTTCTGGTCACGGTTTCGAGTAATTTCGTCAAAGAAATCAATGAGGCATGTGGCGCATGACCTCCTTTTGAGAAAGCCATGCTGGGATGCACTAATTAAGCCTCCATTTAGTAGGTAGTCAGATGTTTGATCTTTGACTACCTTCTCCATTACTCGTGAGATCACTGGCGTGATATTAATTGGTCGATAGTTTTGGACCAGGTTCCTTGCGCCTGTCTTATGTTTAGGGAGTACGTAGGTGGATTTCCAGATTTCAGGATAAGTTTCAACTTCTAGGGAGAGTGTGAACATTTTAAGTAGGAGAATAGGTATGTCTGGTCCAGCATGCTTATAGAAGATTGATGGGATATTATCGGTCCCTGAGCTATTATTAGGCTTAAGCGTATTTATAGCTTCATTGATATTTTTTAAGCTAAATAGTATAGTACTTAGCGTTGTGTTGCATATCCTATCTACACTGATGTCCGGCGTTTGAATTGTGTTTTCGTTATTCGCGAACCTTTCGCTGAGAAGTTCGCATATAACTCGTGGGTCATCGTAGGTTACCCCATTTTGCAGTATTGAGTGAATACTATAATCTTCAGTTTTATTTAAGCGTTTTTCTAATAGATAGCACAGGTTTAGGGACTTAGATGCGCCATTGAGTGCTATATATTCCTCATCTTTCAGACGAGTTTCATGTTTACATCTTACTTGTTCTAGCAAACAGTGTATTTGATTCAGAGCGGTGAAGTCATTTGAGATGAAGTACCTTTTCCTTAGTTTACGCAGTTTGGACTTAGCTTGAGTGTTGATGTAAGGGGATATTGCTTTGTAGCCCATCTTTTTTGGCGCTATAGTGTCAATTAGGGGCTTTATCGTACGGTAGAATATTTCTAGTGTTTCAGCAATGCTGCCACTAGCAAAGAATTTGGCCCATTCAGAGCATCTAACTTGATTTTGAAAGATGCTCCAGTCAGCATGGACAAAGTCTTGATACTGAAAACGCTTACAGGTCGTCCTATGCTCTCTACCTTTCACAAGAAATGGAAGAGTGCATAGGACTGTGTTGTGGTCACTGTTGTGGAGTTTTAAGCCATATTCTATGGATATCGGCGTTATATTATGACAGAATATCAAGTCGAGGGTGTTGTTGTTTCTTGTGGGTAAATGCACATGTTGTTTCCAGCCGTGTATATTGATATATTTAATTATACTCTCATAAAATGTCGGGCTAGAGAATGTGCGCCAATCGACACCTAGGAGATTGAAGTCTCCACAGATCATTTTATGGTCGAGGCTGAGGGTAGCAGCATGCCCGAATGATGCAATTATTGAGGCGTCTACTAATTTGGGAGTGTTTGGAGCCCTATATATGCAACCTAGTAGTAATTGGTAGTTATTTACATGTACTTTTAGCCATATCGAGTCAGGTACTGTGTTGAGGACTTCATCATCGATATTTTCCACCTTTATAGTCTTTGATACGTTAATTAGAGAGTATTTTAATTTAATTGTTGCTTCCTTGTTTTTAAATACAAAGTTCAGGTTGGATCAATATTTGGCTACTTAGAGTTTGTAGTGTAGGTTAAGATCCCTCTGTTTAGCATGAAGTGAAGCATATAAGCTTATTGATAAAAAAATGGAGATTAGAAGATTAAAATCTGCTTAAAAATATATAAACAACCAGTTTCCAAAATGACTCGATAATGCATAACATGCGCGAAAACCGGAAACCCAGTGTTTAACCACATACGCGATAACTCATACGTGACCTTGATCATCCTATAGTCTCTTTCAACACATACCCAGGTCACGACCTTCATACGTGTCGCTGTCAAGACATTACGTGCAGATATAAAACACAAATGAATACCAAAATAATTTAAATTTGTAACTGTAAGTTACACAATTAAGATACATTTACACAAGTGACAGCGTTCACGAACAGGTACTTTGAGCATGTATTTCCTTCACTAATCTATTACACTACGGCACATTTCAATTTTACGCCATGCATGTGGTTAATGGGTTTTGTGCTTAGCGCCTTCACCGCGACGAATCCTTTCTGCTGCTGTTACACTAGATGATAGAGTTATGAGACGTAAAATATCAGACAATCTGGCTATCTTGCCTTGTCACAGAACAACGAATTACCTTGGTGTTAAGAGAATGCGTATCGCGTTTTCGGGGAAACACAAATTAGTTTCCAATCACCAAGTCATCGTTAAAGACACAGATATTGGTAATTGTATCATCCATATATAAACTTCATTAAACCTGCAGTTATTGCATCTGAAAACAGACTAGAGCTTCCAAGGTCTATTTTAAATGTGTCCAACAAGCCAGCTGTCACAAGGCCGATGGGTGAGAGCAGTAGGAAATTCGTTTTATTTTACTTACACTGATTTATAGGTACCACGCTTAATAGTAGTGCTTCAGGCAAAACTTTAACTTTGAAAGAAAAGATGAATGCAAATGTTATGAATATGATGAAGGATGGTGACATCACAATAAAGAAGGCTGACAGCATTTTAAATCTTTTCCTAATTTACCCGCTTGACATGCAAGCAAGCGTTCGAAGTATACTGAGAACGTGCTGCATAGCAAAGCTTCTTGGCTGCGCGTATACTAACATTTAGGATTAATGATGAACCTATTCAGATATAGAGAACTTTGGTTAAAAAAATTTACGTTCACTTCATTAGAGGTGCATATAAATGTAGACGGCTTATCTCTATCTGGAAGATCTAGTCAACAATTATGGTCAATATTAGAGCCTATTATTATTCCCAGAATTAACCTTTATGATAGGTAGATATGGTGGAAATACCAAGCCGCAATTATTGTTTTGTGAAATTGGATTACAATATACATAACATCCTGAATATATTTACGGTTTTGTCTTAAAACATTGTTGAATTGATGTGGCTCTTGAAAATAGCAGTCAAAGAATCAGGGACAAACCGATTTTAAACTGTGTTTACGAGTCTGCAATTTTCTATGTCAGCGAAAGAGGAACTTTAATTACTAGAGACGTCCCTAGTTTAAGAAATTAGAAGAGATAGTTTTGTTAGAGTTTATTTTGTTGTGATACAATTTTGTTTTAAGTGTCATTGGTCAGCAGACTAATGTGTAAAGACTGCAAGACTTTGATGAAGTACATTCTGGGATACATTTTGCAACATAAACTTGCCATAAACTTTACTTTATTTGGCACTAGACATAATAGATCTATTTCGACTTTAAAGTTTTATAGACCTATCAAATGTGAGACAACGGTAGTATAGTCCTAAATTACTAGATGTTCTGACGTCAAAATTCTTGTAGATAATAACTGAGAAAAGTTTTTTCAGGATTTACAATGCAGTGATACAGGGTTTTACATGACGCAGAAGACAAACTCAACAAGCGGTATATCCGTAACTTGGAATCTGTAAGTTGCCGTTTAGACTCCTAACGTATTACCAGAAAATGACGATAACCGACGAGATCTGCAATAATTTGCTATTCCTAACACTCAAATAAAAACATTCCGTATGACAATTATCTTTATACTTAAGTGATTTCTCACGAAATTACGTTTGCGTGAATTAGAGTGCAGTTCAAATGGAGCTCCACTATTATTACTTACATAATGCTAATCACTATATTTATTTTCCTAGCAAGTTGTCGTGGAGGGGTAGTAGATACTTATAAATACGGTTACGAATTTGAATGTTGACAGTATACGGCTGATTTTTCGAACTAAGTATATTTGCAATCTAACTGTTTACTAATAAATACTGTACAAACAAAGTTGTGAATTTTCATTTACATTTAGTGATTTGTGAGCGTATATTGTTTAAGTAAGCGTTTACAGTAGTTGATGGAAACAAGATGTTTGTGCGAAAAGTAGACTATGCATTAACTGTGAATAGTTAGAGGGCTTAGCTATGCAAACGTAGGCGTAAAGTAAACTATACTGCGTAAATTTATGCAAAACGTAGACTACACAGTGTAAGTAAGGGCAAAACATTTACTATAATGCGTAAATTAGGCGAAAAGTAGACTACACAGTAAAAACAAAAGAACAAGCATATATTATTTATTACGCAATAAAGTGTAAACTTGTAAACTCATCTAGTCGAACCAGACATATTATAAGAAGCAGAGGTGTCAATAAATAGAGATGTCTATTTATTTTCACCTGACATGCGGAAAAGCTCAAAGAGTTGCATACTTTGCTCACCAATAAATTATTGCCTTTATTTACAATTTACGGGTTGTTTGGGTTACTCTAAACGCTGGCTAGGAAAGTAACCAATGCACCGATAACTCCTGCTCAAGACCAACCCACATAGATTGGCTCTCTTAACCGAATTTTAAATTCTCAGCCTTATCCCGTTTCTGGATAGTCCCTGTTGTTTGTTCGGATTACTCACGGCAATTTCCTGGGATTACGGCGCCACAGACCAAAAGCATGCGGTTGATTTTCAAAAGTGTTCCGCAATACAAAATATACTTCAAGTACCATAGTACCGTAAACTGTTAAGTTCGTTACCTTTGGCTTTTTAATTAATTAATTTTTCCACATAGCGTGAATTACATAACAGTGACTCTGTCAAAACCCTATTGAGAACAAGCCATATCATTCTGATCATGCCTGTAAACCAGTATACTCTCATGTGCAGAATGCTGCCTGAGAATATAATATTATCATTTACATTTTGATTGTTTATTTCGGTGTATTAGCATAGTGTATTTCATGGCCACTACATTTTTTGGTAAACTCGTTTTTATGTGTTGTTATATAATAGTTTACACATTTGCTATTTGGCATCACAACGTTTTCACATATATACTTTATCTTTGTTTTATATTCTCTCGGCCACTATAATGTTTCATAACTTACCTTATAGACTGTTAACATTTTAACTAGTATCTAAAATACAGCTGTTAGCCGTACATATATTTAGAAATATCTACTCAGATAACCTGTATTCCCGGCATCTTTAATAAAACATCTTCCGTTACAATAATCAAAATCTGAGGAATGGTAAAGTAATAATAAACATTTCATACATTAATCATAATTTATTCATAGTTTGTGAATCTGGACGATTGTTATATGCCACTTACTGTACAATGTTGTAGAGAATACAGGCCATTCAAGATCAATCAAACTTCCGAGAGGAATATCGGCATACATGTGAATGTGCATTAAATAAACAACTGTTAAAAATAATGATAACTCTGACATTTTTACATGGATTCCCTACTCAGTTCATTTCACAAATTACTTGGCTCATAAAACGTTAACAACAAATTGTCTAGTTCAATTACTGATTGTATATTCTATGTATTAGTGAACTAAAATCCACTAAATATTTGGAACATGTTATTGATAATTTCTGATTAATGATTCATTGATTGTTGTCGGCTCCAAGCGCAACTTTGTTTTATAAATGAATAAAATTATAAAGTTTATTTGACGTGTTGTTTAATGTGTTTCTATGATGCATGTTAAATTAAAAATTGTGCATTATACGAGTAGATTGGTAAATACATGAACATCTTAAGCAGATTTACATACAGTATCGTAAGAAACATGTTTTGTATCTTGTTAGCTTTGTATAAGACTGTAGTAGTCAGTAATGTCAATCTGTATCTTTTCTCATTAAGACATATTTGTTGTCAGACACAAAGAGATAGAGGTGATTAGTTCTACGATGGTTTCTCACCTTTATTTTAAAGTATGGAATACAAATCATGTATTATTCACCAAACTTAAAACATTATTTATGGCAAGTCACTATGAAACGTGGATAAATTCTCTTATTCTAAATTCTAGACGTTTGCCATCATATGATAGTGAGTAAAATTACTACATGTCGAGAGAAGTAATGTCAAATTATTAAGCAAACAGTACTTAATACTACACTTTTAATAAGCAAACTCCGGTATACTCAACATTGTGCTTTTTGTTCCTCAAGTCTGATTAACCTGTTATATCACATTTATTCACAGAAATATGGCGTTTGTGAAACAGTAGACAAGTAAAAACTTCAACGTGTTCGAGGTAAATCATGGCAAGTAACATTGAGTTTGTCACCAAGTTTGTGCACAAATTAATGACTGTTAATGTGAAATAATAAATAAGCTTGCCCTAAACCTTTTCGATATAAAGACGTTTACGAGACTCTGCCCCGGAAACTTTTCTGCGCGAAAATTACAAATTTAAATTTAAATAAATCAATCATAAAAACAGCAGGTTTGCCATAAGAATTCTTGGGATCTGATATTTCCAACAATTCAATGACCAATAAATTAGATGACGCCATTAAGATAATATAGATATACAAAGTGGTTGTTAAATATGCAATTATAGGCTACTGAATAGCTGAAATTATTATGTAATTTGAATATAATGCCTAAATGTTCTTGTTAAGGTCTCATAATATCATGACTATGTAAACCCAGAAAGTAAATGTTTAAAAAATGACATTAGGTAATAAGAGGTATAGGTAAGTAAAAGGTTGTTGACGATCAATGAAATCACAGTTTGTAAATCTCATAACCTAAGCAGCTCAAAGACAAGACAAATTATATTCAAAAGTGAAAGTCATCAAGTGTTTATATTGAGTTCTCTGAGTTGGATGGGTTTAACTATCTAATACTCATTATCATTCTGAATGACATTATTTCTGACTGAAGTCAGCTATACGAATTTCTCCTCATATGACTAATAGCCTGTTATATCGACCGTGAATATGATTAGGTACTGTTGGCACTCGTCATTTTTTTGACATTCATATGGTTTCCCTTCTTTCTTTATCTGTCTCATTGAATGGTTATTTAGTACTTATTCTGATTGGCTAATAAATTAAACATGTTTCAGTTGACTGTCCCAATATTAAGTTTCCTAAAAATACCCTGATCTTTTTGACTTTTCCTATGTCCAAAATCACCAGATCTTCCAAGTTAAATGTATCTGTTATATCATGGAAAGAACTGTTTGAAATATCAACGTCACTGTATGTCTGCCTGATGCCCACTCGATTCTAAACCAGAATAAGAGAACACAAACTTGAAGAACCAACCACGCAGGATCATATTGTATTTCAGGCATTTGTTGATATATACATACTATCAGACCACACACTGAACCAATTAAGAATTTTACATTAATACAAAACAAAGGAGATAGTGGCAGTAAATAAGAGTAACTTGTACACAACTAATTATCTGTACTTCATAATAAGCAGCAATATACTAACAGCAAATATACTAAAGGGGAGGATAGGGTAAAAAGTTGTAACAATTATAAAAATAAAATCTTTAGACTACTTGCTGTTAAATTAATTGAACCAGTATTGTAAAACATATTTTGGAGAGTTTATTACTTTTCGTTGGTCGTCCAACATAACAGTGTCCATAACCATCAGTATTCACTATTCTAAGTGATGATGTGTAGTGGTGTTCAACGGTCGATTACTGCTTTTGTAAATATAGATGAAGAGGTTGGATAGTTTGTCCTATGTAATGTTAAACACATTTTCTGTAGTTAATGACAACAAGTATATCCTGTTCATTCTGTCATATAGTGGAAGGGGTGTACTGAATTGTGCTTGTACTATTTGGAACAACAATTAAAAGTAGGATTTGAATTAGATTGTAACTAGTAACAAGAATCTAGAATCCATGTTGTACTCTACTTTTTTAAGACTTATAAGCTGAGTGTGCCAGTATTGGGTGTAAACATCAACACTGGGATGCAGGTACATTCGGCTGATGAGTTTCAAAAATCAGATAAATCCTGCATCCCACATTTCGTTTATCAGTCACAATCCAACTCAAATGATATTTGTAAATTATTGCTGTATTGAAGTTCTCAAAATGCAACTGGAAGATACAACTGTATCCTGATTAGAGATTCTGATTTGTTTGGAAATTTTTCAAAGAAGCATACAATGGATCAATTTGTATGCTTTCACTTAAAGATTAGTTTGTCTGACGTTGATGTAACAAGCCAGATAGATAGAATAATCAGTTTAATTGAAATCATATAGACACTAGTCAGTAACCAGGATATAACAACAATGAAGCATACAATCACATTTTCTTTCTCATAGAATGACATCTTCAGATACATTTCAATTGATTCCAATCCTGATTTCAATTCTGTTCATTCAAATTACTTACTATTGTTTGATATATCAATTTTTTATATCAGTGTGATTAGGAATTGTAATATATTGAATAGGTTGACTGATTGGCCATTCAGTAAGTATGAAAAATTGTGTGGATCACGATAATTGCCAAACAGTGCTTAAACACTCGTATATTTATACATAGATTAAACCTGACCACACATCACACCGATAGAGAGAATAACATCTAATCAAAACAAGAACAATAACGACTAAGGACTAAGAGTGCAGGTACATGATTAATTGATCATAGTTCCTAAATAACAAACGATATGACAACAGTTCCTGACTCTAATGGGACGTTAGAATAAATGAGGTTGGCAACATGATAATCATAAAAATAAAATAACCGATGTACACATACTATTTAAGTTCGTTTTTGTCTGGTAAGTGTAATTCAGGACGCGCGTTTCGTCGTATTCGGGACCCATCGGCTGGATGTGTCTACATCCCAATGTTGATATTTACACTGGAATTCGAACTCAGTTCGTTTCATGTCAAACGCTATCGCATTCACCTTTAGACTAGTGAGTCCAAACAGCCACAGAACAAATCAACTAGAAAATACAAGTTAATCTCAATTTACATATACTCAAAATAAATGAGATAGGCATCTGAAAACACAGTTCAGTTCAAATATAACAAAAAAGTAATATGATCTACTTATTCAAAATGAGTAGTATTGTTTAGTAACAAATTCAGGCAATTAATTTGTATATTTTGTCATCTTTCTAAATTTCTAATAATGATATATATAGAATATTTGAAGAGATAGTTGAATTCTGTGTTCGAACTAAAGGTGATATACCTATATCATTTCTATTGGGATTATTTATATCTGGTATTATATCACGTTGGTATCAAATGTATTTATATATCCCGTGGATGAATCAAATAGCACTTCAAATTGCTGTAAGTCACCTTTTTACATGATTTCACTAGTTTAACGATATGATGAAATTGGTCTGATTAGAAAACATTATTGTAGTCAATGTAGACATTTACATGCGAAATACGATAATAGATGCCAACAATTCTATACTGTAGGCATGATTGAAGAAAAATATGAACTTTTAAGTGAAATATGGATAATCACTGGCAAAAGTTGGTTAACATTAAAACTCATTTCTACACAAATTCGAAAGAAAAGAGTAATCTTACTTTGTCAGGATGGTTTTAAAGTAGACTTTTATTAGCCAGTGGAAAGATATAGTATGATACTATACTGATGGTGGTTATGACTTCAGAAGATTATTATGACTGAAAGTATACGATACACATCGATTTGACCATGTACGATGATTTTCTAGCTATAATCTAATTTGACTTATACATATTAATTATCAGTATATTGAAGTATTTCTATCAAAATAAATATATATCAATGGAGATTGTTCACTTTCAGACTCATATAACATTATCAATAAGTCATATATATATGCTGTTAAATTATATTTCATTCTTATATATCATATATTATATTCCGTTTCTACGTAGTCATGTATCAATGGAAAAAGTGAAGATGGTTCAAGAAAAATTCGTTTAACAATAATGCGATATATGAATTTAGCATGGGTATTAATGATGAAAAGAATTTCAGATCAGATAGCATGTCGTTTTATAAAAAATGATGATATTGGCAGTGTACCAAGTGTTTTAGGACCTATATTACCTAAACGTAAATCAACAAATCATAAACATTTAATAAGTAGAAATACATGTCAACCATGGTCAATTGATGCTAGTGAAGTTGTACGTACAACACCGTCAAAATCAATTTTACAACAACAAATTTCACAAACACAATATTCATCACCAATAAAATTAGATAGTCCATTTAATAGTATATATGCACAACCACAAACACCTAATTCATCAGATATCCATACACCTTTAGCACCATTAGCAACTGATGAAGAATGTGGTGCATTACCAGATGCATTTGAAGCAGCTGATGTTGTTGAATTAAGAGAAACACTTAGAGCATTCAATCAAGATCAGAGTAAGTAAAAAGGAATGTTCATCAGTTATCCTTATTTATACATTTTTATTGAAGCTACTTAGGATATATAGATGCATTTCAGAAAACAGAAGACTGATGTAACGTTCCCATTCTCTTTGAATAAGCTTCAGAAACGGATCAATATACGCCTAGGTGAAATCACTAGATATCTCGTCCTAAGTCGAAACGTTTTGACATTCAGATTCAACAAGCCAACCATATAATCCATTACGATATCATTATTTACCGTAACTAGTAGATTGTGTTTACGTGATTACTTAGTCTACGCACTAAACTTACCAGTTAGTTCTTCAATGAAATATCCAACTGGTGTCATTAATGAGTTAACATTCTCATTCTAACATGATTGACCATCTTTGTCACAATTTAAACTATATCATCAAAAACCCCGATCAAATCACTGTTTAGTAAATAATTATTAGTGGACACATTGTTTAGACAGAAAGGCCTGAATATTATTTATGATACACTATGCCCATACATAGTGGGATTCAATTACTATTCTGGTCCTAGTGACTGTTCAGGAGCTGTATTGATCAACCAATCAATGCCAGTTACCCTATGTGCAGCATAGGCTGACCACCAGCGTTCTCCAACCAAATCTGTCCTGAGCTTTCTTTTCCAGCTCTTCACAAGTGCAATCCATTCTCTTTATGCCTGTCTTCAGTTCCCAAAACGCGATGTGTTCCCGGGTTTTCCTCTTTTATTTGACTTTAGGATTCCACGTTAGTGCATGTCTTGTCATACAGTATGATGATTTCCTGGTTGGAAGTTGATTAGTTCTCTGCTATAGTCGGTTGATGTTTATGGTATCTGCTTAACAAATCCGAATTACCTTATGAAGACCGTTGTTTATAATTAATTATATCTTAACGATCACATTCATAACCATTGAATGATAAGTTAATAGTAACATCTTAACTAATTATAGCATTAATCATATAGTGAATATGTGAGTAGTAATATATTAAAGTATGATACACGTATGAATCAACTATGTTGCCTCAGTTCTCTTAAGATTTTAAATACATCTACATAATGTTACCTTATCACTCCAAATAACTAAATGGTGTTTACTTCTCATGCTTTGCATGTATTCCACAGAAGATTGGATTAGTACTTTTTACTTATACTAACCAGTTGATTACAGATGTCGACAACTTTACTGTCGTATGCAAACACACACATACACAAAGACGTCATTATTCTCTTAGGAAAAAGAATTGAATTTTGATATTCACCGATAGCTATTCAATACTCTGCAGTTTCCTCGAAATTTGAGGCGTATACTTGAAGAAATCCTAGTAACACAATCTCATTGAATAATATCACGTATCACGTGAAACAAACATGTCATTCACAAAATATCTTTTTGAACGATGAAATGGAATATCATCAAATCCTTACACAAAGATAAGTAGATAGTGATAACATGAGATGACGAAAAAGATTACTACGACTGTCATGAACAAAAATGAATTATGAAGTGAAAGACAGTAAACATCGAACCACCGGACCTTCTAGAAAAATATAGTTAAAGAATAAAGTTGAATCTGAGACAAGAATACTCTTCAACAAAACTATGCCTGTCAATGGTATTCCACTTTGATTTACTTTATATCACAAATGTTATATACCATCCTATAAAGCTAGTGTGGTTTGTCGAGAAATCAACAAATATGGCACCACTTTAAGGTCTATAAGTAGACTTCACAAACACTATAATGCATACATTTTCGAAATATCCTAACATTAAAGTGAAAGCAATTTGAGTAATGAGAATGTATGTGGATCTTCTCGTTGATTTGTTATGGGCTGAATTTCACCAGTCTCTAATGCCATTTGTGTATTATGAATGGATTGCCTCAATATAGCGGTAGTTCATATGCATCGTTTGCACTAAATAACCTGAAAGATTAAAATACATTCTGATTATATATACATACCTCTTGCACAGTTGTGACTATCTCGACTTAGTAGACTGGTAGTGTACACTCCATCTTACGAAGACAGTTGTTTAAAAATACCTGTGTTTTCTAAATAATGCTTTTCGTATTTCTCCAAGTTTTAACTCCATACAAAAGAACGTCTTCACGTCTTTCATATTGACTTACAGTTTGTTTGAGTCCCAGATGTTTCTTTGTTGTACAAATGCTGCACTTGCATTACCAATTTGTGCTTTCACATCCGAATCAGACCATCCTTGTTGGTCAATGATGCTACCCAAGTATATAAAGGTTTCCACATCCTCCAGGATTTCACCGTCAAGTGTAATTGGATTAATGTTTGTTGTTTTGCATCGAAGAATCTTGATTTTTCCTTTGTGTATGTTGAGTCGTAACTCCGCCTGTAGCCCCTAGGGTTGCTGCCGGTCCCAAGCCCGGATAAAGGAGGAGGGTTGGGCATGGGGCTAGCAACCCCATCCCGTAAAACAGCAAATGTGCTAAAAAAACGCTAACCAGTAAAAACCTTTATAACCATTTTCACTCTGCCCTGGGAGTTGGAAGGTATGTTATGACGCCTCATGGTGAAAGCCGAGTTTCTTCGGAAGCCACGAGGCCGATGTCTCTTCTGACAACCAGAGCAACCATTAGTATAGGTACGTGGAATGTCCGCACGCTGTGGGAAACAGGGAGGACCATGCAAATAGCTGAAGAAATGAAAAGATACAACCTGAAGATACTTGGACTAAGCGAAACGCATTGGGTGCAAGCTGGACAGCAACGGTTATCCTCGGGAAATGTGCTTTTATACTCCGGCCACGAAGAAGAAAACGCCCCACACACACAAGGAGTAGCATTGGTGTTATCCCAAGATGCATGGAAGTCTCTTATAAGATGGGAACCTCATGGACCTAGGATCATCACAGCATCCTTCAAGACGAAGAAGGAAGGGATTGCAATGAATGTCATCCAGTGCTACGCACCCACCAACGACAGCCACGAAGACGACAAAGACCAGTTCTATGCGAGGCTGCAGTCAATCATCGAGAAATGTTCAGCCAAGGACCTGACTATTCTAATGGGCGACTTCAACGCCAAGGTCGGAGTGGATAACACCGGGTATGAAGACATCATGGGACAACATGGAGTGGGAGAAAGGAATGATAACGGTGAGAGGTTCGTGAACTTATGTGCCTTCAACAAAATGATTATAGGTGGCACCATTTTCTCCCACAAACGTATACACAAAATTACATGGATTTCACCGGACCACATCACGGAGAACCAAATCGACCACATCTGCATCAATAAGAGGTTTAGAAGGACCATGGAAGACGTAAGAGCAAGGAGAGGAGCCGACATAGCTTCAGATCACCATTTGGTGGTAACTAAAATGAAACTGAAGCTGAGGAAGCACTGGACAACTGGAGCAGCAGTATTACACAAGTTTAATACAGCCCTTCTCCGTGATACTAACAAACGCAACGAATTCAAATTAATTCTCAGCAACAAGTTTCAGGCATTTCATAATCTACTAGAAAAAGGTGGAACTAATATGGAAGACAACTGGAAAGAGATTAAGGGAACAATAACCTCAACATGTCAGGAGGTTTTGGGTCTCAAGAAACAACACCAAAAAGAGTGGATTTCTGTTAGAACTCTGGACAAGATCCAAGAAAGGAGGAACAGAAAGACAGCGATCAATAACAGTCGGACAAGAGCAGAGAAAGCCAAGGCACAGGCCGAATACACCGAAGTCAACAAGCAAGTGAAGAGGAGCATCAGGTTGGATAAACGGAAGTTTGTTGAGGATCTAGCAATGACAGCGGAAAAAGCTGCAAGAGAAGGAAATATGAGGTTCTTATATGATACAACGAAGAAGTTAGCTGGGAAATTCAACAAGCCAGAACGGCCAATCAAGAACAAGGCTGGCAAACCAATCACTGAAGTGCATGAACAACGGAACAGGTGGGTAGAGCACTTCCAAGAACTCTTGAATAGACCAGCCCCACTGAACCCACCAGTCATCGAAGCAGCAGCCACGGATCTCCCTATAAGCACAGACCCACCAACAGTCGAAGAAATCAAAATGGCCATCAGACAGCTCAAGAGTGGCAAGTCAGCAGGACCAGACAACATACCAGCAGAGGCACTGAAGACAGATATAGAAGCAACTTCAAAGATACTCCACATTCTCTTCAGGAAGATTTGAGAGGAAGAACAAGTTCCAGCAGACTGGAAAGAAGGGTACCTCATCAAGATACCAAAGAAAGGCGATCTCAGCAATTGTGAGAACTACAGAGGCATTACTCTACTTTCAGTACCAGGAAAGGTCTTCAACAGAGTGTTATTAAACAGATTAAAGGGCCCAGTCGACGGCCAACTCCGAGATCAACAGGCTGGATTCCGTAAAGATCGATCATGTACCGATCAAATCGCCACTCTACGGTTCATTGTTGAACAATCAATTGAATGGAATTCACCACTTTACATCAACTTCATCGACTATGAAAAGGCATTCGACAGCGTGGATAGGAGAATATTATGGAGCCTTCTACGACATTACGGCGTACCCGAGAAGATAGTCAACATCATACGAAATTCTTACGACGGACTACATTGTAAAATCGTGCATGGAGGTCAGCTCACAGATTCATTCGAAGTGAAGACCGGTGTTAGACAAGGCTGCTTACTCTCGCCCTTCCTCTTCCTACTGGTCATCGACTGGATCATGAAGACTGCAACATCTGAAGGCACTCTCGGAATACAATGGACAACATCGACGAAACTAGATGACTTGGACTTTGCAGATGACCTAGCTCTTCTTTCTCACACACATCATCAAATGCAGAAGAAGACCAACAATATAGCAGCAGCCTCAGCAGCAGTAGGCCTCAACATACACAAAGGGAAAAGCAAGATCCTCCGATACAAAACAACAAACTCTAACCCAATTACACTTGACGGAGAAATTCTGGAAGACGTTGAAACCTTTACATATTTGGGCAGCATCATCGACAAACACGGAGGGTCTGATTCGGATGTGAAGGCGCGGATTGGTAAGGCACGGGCAGCATTTTTACAGCTGAAAAACATCTGGAACTCAAACCAACTGTCAGTCAATATAAAAGTCAAAATTTTCAACACAAATGTGAAGACAGTCCTGTTGTATGGAGCTGAAACTTGGAGAACTACAAAAAGTACCCTACAGAAGTTACAAGTATTTATAAACAACTGCCTGCGTAGGATTCTTCGGATCTGTTGGCCAGATACCATCAACAACAACCTGTTGTGGCAGAGAACTAATCAACTTCCAGTTGAGGAAGAAATTAGGAAAAGACGCTGGAGATGGATTGGACACACACTGAGGAAACCATCAAACTGTGTCACAAGACAAGCACTGACTTGGAATCCTAAAGGCCACAGAAACAGAGGAAGGCCCAAGAACACATTGCGTCGGGAATTGGAAACAGACATGAAGAGAATGAACAGCACTTGGGAAGAGCTAGAACGGAAAGCCCAGGACAGAGTTGGCTGGAGAATGCTGGTGGGCGGTCTATGCTCCACTTGGAGTAACAGGCATTGATTGATTGATTGATGTTGAGTCGTACAGCTGTTAAGGCTGCTGCCATATTGTTCGCCTTTAATTGCATATGATGCTATATGTGGGATAGATGACCTAATTCATCTGCAATGTCCAAGCCATCTAGTTGCATCGATGTTGCCCATTGTATTCCGAGAGTGTCTTAAAATATTGCAGTCTCCATGATCCAGCCGATGACCAGTAGGAAGAGGAAGGTCGAGAGTAAGCAGCCTTGTCTGACACTGGTCTTCACTTCGAATGAATCTGTGAGCTGACCTCCTTGCACGATTTTACAATGTAGTGCGTCGTAAGAATCCCGTATGATGTTGACTATCTTTTCGAGTACGTCATAATGCCGTAGGAGGCTTCATAATATTTTTCTATCACCTCTGCCTGATGGTTTTTCATAGTCGAGGAATTTGGTGTAGAGTGGTGCATTTCATTTAATTGATCGCTCAACAAAGAACCGTATAGTAGCGAATTGGTCGGTACACGATTGGTCTATACGGAATCTGGCCTGCAGGTCTCGGAGTTGTGTGTCGACTGAGACTTATATTATGTTTAATAACCTTATGTTAAAGATTTTTCCTGGTACTGAAAGAAGAGTAATGCCTCTGTAGTTCTCGTAATTGCTATGATCTTCTTTCTTTGGTATCTCGATGAAGTACTCTTCTCTCCAGTCTGCTGGCACTTGTTCTTCTTCTAGATCTTTCTAAGGAGAATGTGGAGTATATGTAAAGTTGCTTCTATATATGCCTTCAGCACCTCTGCTAGTTTGCTTTCTGGTCCTGTTGACTTATCACTCTTGATCTGTCCGAAGGCCATGAGCTGTTTGCTATGAAGGAAATTACGTCTGATACTCACCTTTGATTCATTATTCACTTGTAACTGAACACATTGTGACATTCGTACTTTGCTTATCAATCACTTAAAATTTTGTATATCTTCTATAATCATTTCAAATAGATGTTGTAAAGATTGTTAAATGTTAGTTTGATATGACGTATAAGTCTGAACTGGTCAACGGCTGACCACTAGGAAACACTGAACAGTTGCTTTGTCCTTGTATGATACTCATCAGCACTGCATACCCACGACTATATCAGGAACTGAACCTCAGGCCTGCTTGAAATCCCAGGCTACCTTTTTTACCAATGTCTTAACAAGTTATTTTTCCGTTTTCTGTTTTGTTTTAATTGCCCAATCATGTCCCGAAATCGCATTGTGTACTCCGCGCATTTATAAAAAGTGTACGATCTATCATGTGCAATGAAGTTAGATCTAAACGCAAACATCATGGTGGCTGGCAGCACGCGTTAAAAAGAATCAATATTCATCAAATGTTTATCTTCTGGCAGAACGCAACGCTGCTATATCAGGATTCAAGCACGTAAAGGGAAGTATAAATGCTCAATTACTCCATATTTAGCACATGTTCTATGTGATGAAAAGTTTGTGAGAACCGATCTAATCAGAAATCTGTGCTCTTGAAAATACGGACTGTTATGAAATGCAAAGACTCCTGTTCCTTATGTTACTGTTATTTTGTTGTTGTTATTAGCAATATAAAATATGTATCTTTTTTATCAGATGTTGACATGGTAAAAAAGTAACTTGTCGAGACATTGTATGCTGAAAAAACTTATATTGTACTAAAAATATTATTAAATAAAGCTATTATTATTATGATTATTAAAAAGCCAATTAGCTCTGTAACTAGAGCTTCATGGTAAGGCAAGTTAGTCGGGTCCCAACGATTGATATTACTGATTCAATCAATTCTTAATACTTATGGGTGACCCGATCCATTGCCATTATTGGATAACTGCCCCACATTTGACTTGGCTAAACTCCATTTATCACTTCTTCCCTTATGGGGTCGTAGACATGTAATACCTCAGAGTCCCATATTGGGACGAAACAGCTGTTCAGTGCTTTCTGGTAATCAATGGTTGTCTAGTTCAAATCGATTCTTGAAACCAAATTGACATACATGAAATCATTCAATATTTTCAGATTTTTAAAAGAACTAAACATTCAAAACATTCACCGTAGTATCTCCTTATATTGTAATTCCTTTTTTAAATCTAAATACAGCATGAGTAGTTGCGATATTTCATAAAATACGCCCGGTAAAGTTTATTAGTGACCTGACAGTTTACGTTGGATTCAAAAAGCCATAATGAAGTGTATTTGTGTACTTACTTCATTTGATTGAATTAGTCACCGATTGATGTTGGAAGGGTACTACTAAAAACCAGTAGGCACTTAGGCAGCCGTTTCATCCTAGTGCGGGGTTCCTCAGATGTAATCTCACGACAATCATCCATTGCCACTGGTGATAACCGTCCTACTCCCGACAAATTTAAACTCTACTAGTCACGACTTGTCGAAAGCACTTCTGGAACATTCTGGAGTAAGTCACAAGTAAGCCACACTTATGGTAAATACGGTTAGGTTTTAAGCAACTGGAAGCCCCTGGTGAGGAGTCAGGGGTGCACACTGCATTGAGGTTCCACATTAGAACAAAACAGCTGTTCAGTTCTCAATCGTTTTCAGTGGTACGCTGCCAATACCATTTTACAACATATTCGATCTAATAAAAATGCCGATCTTCATAAAAATAATCAACTTTTACTTTTGTGTTTTTTTCCGTATTAGAAGTTAAAAGTTCATTTGGTGTATTAATTACAGAAACAGAAATTTCATCATTTGAACGTATAGCAGCTGATTGGTTTCGACGTACGAAAACTAATTATACACCAGAATATTGGATACCTATGCAATGGGCTCAAAGATTAACTTTAAAAGCATTAGAAAGTGGTTATATTACTGATCCTAAAGTAGCATTTTATACTGTCGAAGTATGTTATTCATTGTAGTTTTGAATGATTACTAGACTAGTCATTATTACATAGCTCTTATTTATAGAAGAAAACAGTATTACAACTAATTCTCTTAATAGTCGTCCAAACTAATTTCGTATTATGAATTGAAATGAATTAGACAACTAATAAAGGGCCAGAGTCACCACTACTAAAAAAGTGTTTAAACTCCTGTGTCAGACATCTTGGAAGTAAACATTAAATCCAACAACATTTACAACATGCAGCCACAATCAATATCAACACATATATGACCTAATAAAAGTAGTAATTTGTGAGATTGTAGTGAGATAATGGAACCGATAGAACTCAGTGTTACCAAGTATACGTTAAGCACATAGTGCTGGTATTGAAACATTTTATCTAAATAAATCGGGAATTGATTGAATCTACTAATATCTAAAGTTAGATTCCGACCAACACAGTTGTTGTTAGTCGTGAAAACTGCATATCCGGGAAAATGAACATGGTAGCTTTTGATATGAAACGAACTGAGTTAGAGTTTCTTTGTCAACATTAATATTGATATAAAAGCGCATCCAGTTTATAAATCCCAAGTGGGATGAGATACAAAATGCACACATGTTCCAGGTTTAGTTTTATACATGGATACATACACATACATAATATTTTGATACAGCAGTAAATAAGTTGTACTGGAATATGATAGTTATTGTCCGTTGTCCAGCTATAATTACTTGAATGGATTATAAGAAAGCATTTAAATTTTCTAAATTATTTAAAAGCAGCTCATATCTGACCAAGATTTTAAGTTTCACAACGTTCACTTTTGGCATATTGAAGAATGATGCTTTTTGATAAGTTAACTTGTTAAGTATGTATTGCCTAATATGATTTACTCATTCTTATTAAGACTATCATTCAATAAGGGTTACAATTAGAGTGAGCTTATAATTACCTGTCAATCCGTTGCACAATTGCGACTTTCTGGACTCAGTAGTTTAGTAGTGAACGTGGTAACATTTGGCCCGAAACGGACTGAGGTTTAATCACGGTGTGAACATTAACATTCGAATGTAGGTACATCCAACCAACAAGTAACAGATTGGGCAGAAATACGTATCCTAAATTCCTTATGTCAGTCACAATCCAACTTAAATAATGGACTACAATTGTTCTCAGTTTAATAATCTACAAGGAACTTCAATTACCTCGATATGAGTAACTTAATGACTTTAATTCATCTCTTATTAGCAATAATCAGTTACTATTCATTCGAAAATATCTGATATTAAAGAAAGTGACAATCGGTAATCTGAATGTGAGTAACTAACTTAAAGTCTTAGAGTTAACGACAGTAACATGAATAGTTGTTAGTTAACAGTATTCCATACCATAAATCATTAGTACATACATACGTATTTCCATTTTTCTTTCTTCCTATTACAGAATATTGGGAGAGTTAGGTAAAAAATGCACAATTTACAAGTTTACAGTACTATTATGAATCCATTAGTGTATACACAAGTAAGTGGAAAAAGTTTTTATTACTAATTCTTATGTTTACAATAACCGTAGTAAGCAATTAGTCTACAGTTATCCAGTTGTGAAATGGCTATTTTAATCATGGGAATTGATATTTTGTGTTTTATTTGATTGAATACATCACAGATTGATGTTGGTAGGGTATCACTGAAAAGAATGGAGCACTGGACACCTGTTTAACTCTAGTGTGAAACTCCTCAGCAATGAGCACACTAGATTCCGCACCAGTTATCCAATGTACTGCCAAGATTTTACTTGAACTACAATCTAGACACAGTCAATTCAGTACGACAGAATAACTTAGCAACATACAACATAATTAAAGTTATATTCATACACCGTAAGTAACTTAACAACATAATGATTAAAACGTATCCTAGCTTGGTAAAGAGGATCACAATTTTCAATATATTCGGCAATTGAACGGTCACAATGTAAATGAAGGAAACAGATATTTGAAAGATTTTGGCATTTGAGCAATACTTCAAATTAGACCTTTAATATCATTGCTGTCTACAGTAAAGTATAGAAACAAGCTAAAATGTGTTTTAATACATTCATTTAGAATAACTAGTATAGACAAATCATGAACAATCTAAAAGATTAGAAACAATCAGAAATACACTTAAAATCAATAGTTAATGCCACTGTATATTACAAATTGATTAAAGTAGAAATTCTATAATTGAACTGCACTGATGTTTAAGTAGTCGGCTGAACACTTGGAAGTCATGGGTTTGATTCCCAGCTGGGATCAAGGGTGAGTACGACTGTGGAGTTTCATGCTATAACTAAATAGCTGTCCAACAATTAGTTGTTTTCGCTTGCATGCAACCAACGGCTGTTTGTAATGAGCAGTAATAGTTAAACTTAATAGGTTTCTTCATAGAACAACCTCAATTCACCAGTAATAGTCAACTCACCAGTAACTAACTTCAAGTTGTTCGTGAAGTTCTAGATAAAAGTTATAATCTATGAATTTTTAGACATGTTTAGAGTAATAGAGTTATTATTAAGGGCACTCACTGACTTTTGTTTTATATGATTGGTTGATGGAATTCAGAATTCCACCACTAAACGCCTGTTAACTGATACTAATGTGTATGCAATCAACATAATGCCAGAACGTTCTTGGTTTGTTTTCCTGGAGACTTAACGCTCACTGTGAAAAGTCATATATTACGATGCAATAATTGTCCATTGTTCTACGATTCTCAATGGAACAACACAAGTAACTAACAATCTTTTCGAATACAGGTGTCATATATTATTTGCAGGAATTTAGTCCTTCCAAAACCGGCGTGTTTGTTCTATATCACAATACGTTGTTGTTGACACCTTACCAGCTTATCAGAAGTATCTTGTGTAGATACGATTTTTGGTTCCCCAAGTTTCATCTTTATGCAATGGAATTGTGTTAATGTCTGTGGTGAAAATTGTGAATTTCGTATTGTTAACAGTTGCTTTTGAGTTCTGGGTGGCTTTTGATTGTAAAAATGCAGTATTTCTATG
Source organism: Schistosoma mekongi (assembly GCA_034768735.1). Lineage (NCBI taxonomy): Eukaryota > Metazoa > Platyhelminthes > Trematoda > Strigeidida > Schistosomatidae > Schistosoma > Schistosoma mekongi. Next base: position 3,361,337 of record CM068311.1, on the reverse strand, counting down.
CTAATCCATTTCTTCACATCTACATTTGATCCTCCATGTTTTGTTATTAATGTTGCCTAGATATGTAAAAGATTTCGCATCATACAGAGCTTCTTTGCCAACTGTGATTTAGTTAGTGTTTGTTGTGTTATATGTAAGGGTGTTATTTTTCCCTTGTGTATGTCGACGCCTAATTCTGATTGCAGAGGCTGCCGTTATTCTGTCTGTTTGCTCTGTGTGAGATAGAAGGGCTGGATTATCTTCAACATCAAAATTGATTAGCTGCATCCAAGTTTTCTATTGTATTGTGTGCCTCCCCAGAGATGTAGAGGTTTTCATAATCCAGTCAGTCACCAGCAGATAAATAAACAATACGAGTAAGCAGCTCTGTCTGACACCGGTCTTTACTTCGAATTTGACCTGCGAACAGCCCTTCTTGCGCGAATTTGTAGTGACGTCCGTCGTATGAATTCCATTGGATATCAAGCATCTTTTCAGGTGCGCCATAGTATCAAAAAAGACTGCATAGTTTTGTTCCGCCTACGCCATCGAATATTGCTCATGGTAGAAGAGAAGCGATGAGTAGCACTCAGTCGATCGTTAAACAATTATCTATAGTTTTTCGATTTGGTTGGTACTTTAGTAGTGCTTACAACATCTGGCCTTTTATGTTTGCAAATTTAGGAGTCTAATGAGTGTTTAGTTTGGTGAAACAACACTTTGTCAGAGTCTTTTTGTGGTAATGATGGTAGAGTAATGTCATTGTAGTTGCCACACTTGTTAACGTTTCCTTTCTCTTGTATCTTCATGAAGCATCCTTCCATCCATTGTGTTGGTACTTGCTTCTTGTCCCAAATCTTTTTAAAGTGAATATGAAAAATCCTTGCCGTTACTTCTATGTCGGATTTCAGTGCTTCAGCTAGAATGTTGTCTGGACATGTTGCTTTGTCACTATTTACTTATCTGATGGCTGTGCTGCACTTTACTTTGCGTTCTAACTGCAGAAACTAACGTGGTGAGAACATAATGCACATAGATTAAGCATGTATATGATGAGTCCTGGCGACTTCGCTCATGTCTAGTTTCGACAGTGTTGTGGCGAGTTGGACATCGATGGGTTTACCTTCTAGGTAAGCTGCTTTGAGGCGGTCGATGCTGACGTTCTCCTCGTGTCCATTTTTATCGATCGTATAGTACTTTGTTTCACGTTTAAAGACCTTGTATGGTCCTTCGTAAGTCGCGTCAAGAGGTCGGCGTATAGCGTCGTGACGTATAAATCGTGTGTATTATATTTCAAAGCGGGTTGGATGAATGTGTCTGTGGATTGTTGTCGAGTTTGGACTATCTTAACTAAACGCATAGCATTTGTAAGCCGGTTCACGTAGAAATTTATATCCAGGTTTGTCGAGGTGGAAGCAGTTTCCACAAACTCACCTGTTAGTCGAAGAGTCGTTCCGTAAACTAGTTCAGACACGCTACACCCGACATCTTTTACCATGCTTCGGATACTGAGTAAGACTAGTGACAAAACTTCTGTCCACTGCGGGATGTTTGTAGCTGAAGGTGATGCTTTCAGCTGTCGATGAAATCTTTCTACCAAACCGTTAGATTGTGGATGGTAGGCTGTTGTTCGGAAGCGCATCGCTCCAAGAAGTTTTGTCAGAGAGTGGAACAATCCAGATTCAAACTGACGTCTACGTTCTGTCGTTATCGAAGATGGACAACCAAAATTTAATATCCATCGTTCGACGAAAGCGCGAGCAATTGTTTCAGTAGTGGGTCTTTTAAGAGAATCGCTTCTGGCCAGCGTGTAAAATGGTCCACGCATGTCAAAAGATAAGAAAATCCATTTGATTCTGTTAAGGGTCCTACCAAATCAAGGTGGACATGGTCAAATCGAGCGTCGGGTGTTGGGAAAGTGCGAAGAGGACATTTATTGTGCTGAATTACTTTGCTCTTTTGGCAGGCCATACAGGAGCGTGTCCATTCTTTGATGTCTTTATTCATCCTTGGCCAGCAGAATATCTGGGCAATCAGTTTAGACGTAGCACGAACTCCAAAGTGAGAGAGATTGTGCAGTGTGTCGAAGATGATTCGTCGATAACTCTTGGGAACGATTGGACGGGCTGTACCTGTAGAATAATCACAAATTAAAGTGTTCTTACCTTTTCCAATCGTCTTTGTTTGGAGTTTAAGCGTTGTTGTAGATAACTCGTGATGAAGATCATTGTCTTCATTTTGAAGTCGAGCTAGTTCAACAAGGTCGATGCCTTGGATACGATTCAAGGCATGTATTCGTGATAAGGCGTACATTGTTAGCTCCAGATATATGTCGTATATCAGTAGAGAACTGGGAAATGTAGTCTAGGTGACGCGACTCACATGGAGAGTACTTATCTGAAGATGACTTCATAGAAAACGTCAGTGGTTTCCCGGCCTTCTATGGAATGTTGAAAATGTCGTACAGCACAGTACATGGCTAGCAGTTCACGACTAAAAGTGCTGTATCTTGATTCGTTATCGTTTAGTCGTCTTGAAAAGAATGCTAAAGTTTGCCGAGTTTGGTCAGTCCATTGTTGCAGAACTGCGCCAATCGCTGAGTCAGACGCGTCAAACGCGATGCTGACAGGGGCTTCGGTATTGTGATGTGCCAGCATAGTTACATTGGCTATTGCTTCTTTAGTCGCAGCAAAGGCTTTCTTTGAGTCTGCATCCATTGTGATCACTTTCTTATTTCCACATAGATGATCCGTTAGTGGTTTCATGATAGATGCACAGTTCGGTATAAACCGTCTGTAGAAACTTACCAACCCATTGAAAGCTCGCAACTGCTTGATGGTGGTTGGTTCCGGGTACTCCAGAATAACCGCCACCTTGTGTTTTTGAGGTTGTATGCCATTAGCGTCAATAGTATGCCCCAGGAAGTCCAATGAGGTTGTTCCAATTTGGCATTTCTGTATATTTATTGTAACTCCATATTGTTGCAGTCTACTAAAGACTGTGTCTAAATGTTTCACTTGTGTTACCTCGTCCGGGCTTGCTATCAGGCAGTCGTCGACGTATGCATGTACATAGCCAAGCCCGCGGAACACGTCATCACTGAAGCGTTGAAATGTTTGTGCTGCGTTCCTCAACCCAAAACGCATTTGGAGGAATTCGTAAAGGCCAAATGGAGTTACGATAGCGGTTTTCAAGATATCATTTTCAAACATCGGTATTTGGTTGTACACCTTTACCAAGTCGAGTTTTGAAAATATTGTCATTCGCTTCAGAGTGGCCGTTAAATCGTGGATGTGCGGTAAAGGGTAACGATCGGGCGTAGTTTGGGCGTTAAGACGTCGGTAATCACCGGTTGGACGCCAGTCATTGCTATCTTTCTTCGGGACCATATGTAATGGAGATGACCATGGACTACTGGAAGGTCAAATTATTCCCAAGTCAATCATATGATCAAATTCGTTTTTCGCAATCCTTAGTTTTTCAGGCGCGAGTCGGTGTGCTTTGGAAAATACAGGTTGGCCTGTAGTTGTGATGTGATGTGTAAGATTGCTGGTTACACATGATAATTTCGATGACACCTTATTCAGATCTGGATACTTGTCGAGTATCGGCTGAAAATAAGGGTTAATTAAATGTTTAAAACGAAGAGGATATAAGCTACAACCTGTTGCAGCGGTTCCACAAATGTAGAGATTTGTGTTACTATCCACTAGTCTCTTTTTACTATGGTCCACAAGCAAGTTGTGGTGGCTACGTAAATCCATGCCTATGATAGGTATTTTCACATCGGCGATAGTTGAAAATCTAGTGTATGGGTTTTCTTAAACCCACGTTTAAGTAGACGTATCGTTTACCATACGTAGCTATATGTTTTCCATTGGCTGCCTGTAAATCGAACGCAGCTTCATGGTGGCGATCAGATGGAGCTGCAGGAAGAACGCTAACTTCTGCGCCAGTATCGACGAGGTGGCGAACGCTCGTTATCACATCAGTAATAAATAACAAGCTGCTGCTTCCACCGGCTACGGTTGCCGCTAACGCGTGCCGGCGGAATAGTTTCCCGATGCGTCGACAATCGGTTTATGTCTAGGGAAACAACAGGGGTCTCTACACTTCTTGGAATTTTTTCCATAGGTGTTGTGGTACCAACACTAATGTGAATTTTCGTTTCGTCGAGGTCGAGACGACGATCTTCTCCGTGACGTGATTCGTCGACGAGAATCGTTCGGTCGGTGTCTTTCCTTCAGGTCATGAAAACGAGAAAGAGTATTACACAATTTTGTCACGTTGTTTTCGGTGGCATGAGGTTTTCCGGTAGTGGAATAAACCTGATTGTCGCGAGTTCTGATGATCTCCAGAATTCGATCAGCAGATGAAGCTAGTTCATCTACTGGGTTGTCAGTAAACGTTACCAGAATTGCTTGCACCCGTTATATGACCAAGTTACGTTTGGATTATTACCAGAGCAACTTCTAACGATTGAATCCACTCTTACGAATGAGAAGAAATCAGAAGGTAATGAAGGATGGAAGAGAAGTTATATTTGATCGTGAATGGAGCGGCAATGGGATAGCAACGTCTAGGCTGGCAAACTAGAGAGAGATGCCTTTAACGGTATGGCGTGACATAATCTGGTGGTGATGCGTGATCGAGCGCCTTCAACTTAGTAGTGTCCGCTAAAACAAACATGGTCAGCATCAATGTCGAAACCTATGTAACTATTTATTTTGGGGGTTATTTACCGCTACAATGGAATCTGGCCTGTTGACCTCGGAGTTGGGCGTCGAGTGGGTCCTTTATTCTGTTCAATACCACCCTGTCAAAGACCATTCCTGGTATTGAAAATAGGGTGATACCTCTGTAGTCCTTGCTGAGATCGCCTTTGTTTGGTACCTTAATGAGGCGTCCTTCTTTCCAGTCTGCTGGAACTTGTTTCTCATTCCAAACCTGTCTGAAGAGAATGTGAAGTATCTTTAAAGTTTCTTCTATGTCTGTCTTCAGAGCCTCTGCTGGTACGTTTTAAGGATGCACTCAGTTCGACAAATGAGCTAATGAGTAAAGGTGAACGACTGCAGAAGACCCTAATAAGCTTAAACTTCCTCGTATTCCCGGTGATTCATTTCTTCCTAAACGTTTGAAAGATTTTTCAACCTAACGGGTACTGTCAGTACCCACCGTTACGAACCAGCCATATAAGGTGGTCGTCACGTGCTCAAGGTTGCCTAGTTGACCTGACTTCTGGCAAGTACACGCATTTATGTATATATCTTCTTGTTGTCTTTTATAAGTTTTTTTAATGCATTTGCGTACACAAGATTTTACACCATGTTTATTTTCTTTCAGATGGTCAAGCCGTCCCGGAAACCTAACACTTACGTAGAAACGAACACTTATCAATTATAATTATATACATATATATATTGTACTTTAAATTTTTATGCAGACAGTTTAGCAATTCTTTAGGTGTGATTGAGTTTCATCGTTTTTGTTTTGTTCTAAAGTAGATTCTTCCATAATTTTTACTTCAGGGCGACACAAGAGGGAGGTAATTAAACACCTAATTGCCGGACAGAGCATGGAAAAATTGTACCTCACTAACATGGTGTTGGGTGGCCCGCTCGCGGTATTTCCTCAAATATTCCTACTTTATTTCCTTGCTCTCTTTCGTTTCAATCTCCAGTCACTGTTAGGAGGTCAAGTTTACGACGTATCCCACCATCCTTTATAGGAGAGCGTAAATGCTACACGATTACATAGCAGATTCAAACAAGTAAATGTCATCCACGCAGTGTCGTCGAGTACTGACAGATGGATTGAGTGCCAAACACTGGACGAGCTGGTAATTCCAAACTAAGCTACAGCTACAAAACTGAGATGATTTTGTTTGGTATGTTCATCGAACCGACGTTCCTACGGAAGTTGATTCTAGGAGGAAGCTTATGTAGCAACTTATCATGACTAGTTAAAGGTTCACTTCAAACCTTAAGCATACGACAAAACAATTAACCTCCAGTATTCATTTAATTCCTTATTCTGCATAGGGACTATACTTCCCGTTAGCTTATATTGAACGTTGAGAAGCATTTTGTGTGTTTGAATAACTAGAACGGCGCTCCATTGTCTCCTGCCCACGCTACTGAATAAACACCTATTCCCATAATAGTCTGGATTCATCTGTCACTAGGTCGGAATATACCTAGGGATTAAAAGCCCAAAATTTTTTCATAACTTTCCCTCCACGCTCCAACTCTTTCCTCCCTGAACCATATTTTATATGTCCACTCTTCTTGGTTTTTATTATTATTATCATCGGAGTAACTTCTACTACCACTGTGTTATGTTAATCTTTCTGTCCTAACAGAGGCATGGCAACTTGCACCGGTGTACACATGTGCCACTTTCAATGTTAGTCATACATACATAAACACTATAAAATATATTTCTAACTATCCTCTATCCCTATATTGCTATATTACGTTCAATTCTATTCACATTCTTCACATTGTCTTAAATCTTTATAGACTAAAATGGTTAGAACATGTATTAAAAATGCTCCACCACCCCTTGCTTCCGTGGGCAATGTTGACTGATATAGGATTAGGATGGGAGAAAGCTAAAAGTGGCTAAACCAAAATTAGCCATCAGTTCATGAAGTCACTGAGTCTTAGTGTGAGCCGTGATGATAGACTACTTGGTTTGGGCCCATGAGATTGTTGTGACTAACGATTGAAGACTCTGGGCGACATAACTGTGAATCAACCAATGCGGTACAGGTGAAACTAATCTTTGTCTCCTCTCAAATCTTAAGCTTAAAATTATCTTATACCTTTCTTTTTAATCTAGTTCTTTCTTTTCGTACAATATTTTCTAATGTACACTTTTTTGATACCACTTGTGTTACTGCTAATTAAACTACTTTGGTATTCACCATACTGTGCTAACGAAGTATGGCCACTCGGATCGATTGACATATGCTAGGTTCTACGTAGGGCAATGACTACTGTCTGACTGGCATCTGGAATTTTAGATAGAAAAAAGGATTCTCAGCAAGCTGGAGACAATAAAGTAATATTGATGTGCAACATTCTAACACAAGCGACAACTTACAACACGCCTTGCTTCCCTTAAATAGTTGTGAAGGTATGGTTTGTATCTCGACGAATCATCCAATCCTAAAAATGGATCATTTCCAACTGTAATTAGAATATCCAATTGATCTTGAAAGTTAGTAGATAAACTAGAATCGTTAGAAGCATTTTCAGCAAACTTTTAATCTGTCTTAGAAAATAACATCGCTGCACACACCATACTCAGAAAGGTGGAGGTCTAAAAGACAAGTGATTGTAAAGCTGGATAACTATAAAACAGTAAAGAAAAGGGAGGTATGGAGTGAGTATACCATGTATGCAAACTGTACAAAAATAAATACCAACATAATAGTTCACCAACTTTATCAAAGTTTAATTATCGATACCATTAAATTAACTGATACTCCTCAGGTCTCCATTAGCCCAACAAGCCTTCCCAGTAAACGTTTATTTTCACCTTCGCTAAAATAGGATAGGTTGGTTTCTAAAATAAACTCCAGAAGGTACAGATAACTGCTAAATGTACCTGACAGAAATGAACTTATCATTTATATACCAAATATTAAGTAAAAATACTAGAAGTTTATTACCAAGGGATAATCAATCTATGGTACTTTAACTCACAATACATACAAAAGTGGAGTAAATAATAATCACAAAAGTGTGGTAGATGTCAAGTATAAAAGTATGCAAGTCTCTACTAAGAAATCATTCCAAACATACAGCATGGAGCTTAGAGATTTAAAAATAAGATTTCCACCCACTGAACAAATATGAAACATCATGAATAACCAAGTAGTAGGGCTACCACCAATACATATAATTCGCAAAGTAAAGCATCTGGATTAGCGCTTGGATATCAGATACCGATAAATAAGTGAGGCTATTAAAACTTAACAGTTTTTAGGAAGACTGGTGACAACGGAAACAATATTTCTAATTTCTGTAAAAATGGAGATATCCTGCATACATTAACTATATTACAAGAAACTATTAAACGGATTAATTTGCTTTTTAGTATGCTCCCGAATTCATAATGATTTTAAACTTTAACAGTGATATGTTACTGAAAAATTCGAAGATTAATGGGATTTGACCATTTATTTTTTTTTAAATTTCTCTTAGTGTCTGCTTTATTAGTTATTTAACGCTAGTAAGTAATGTTCTTCAGGATTGTTTTTCCGCAATAATGTTTTTCTGTAAAGCAATTAAAAGTCAATAGACATTTGAGAATTTGTTTCATTCTAAGTTTTGGCAAGGCACCTCAATGTTTATACGCAAGGCATATCGGTTACAGGTATGCGAAGCGATACTTTAGTCAATAGTAAGTAACCAAATTCAAATCGCCATATCACATCATCATAATGAGATGAATATCAAAGTATTGGTAGTATCATTGCTAGCATATGGCTCAGAATCGGACACAGTGGCGCAAGTGTATTCACTCTTTAACCTCATCTAGATCTTAAATTCTATTGTTATTTTCTGGACATCTTTACTTACTCTTCTCTCTTGTATTCTGTCTATACGTTACCTCTGTAATCTCGTAGTGCTAGTGTGGTATGGCAACTTGAACCTACGGCGTTTGTGCCCGTTTCTACGTTGCTGATGATCATCGCTAGCAAAAAGATGATTAGGTATAGAGTGTGTGATTCGCAAAGAAAGGATGAATTCGCTGACTGATAAATATAAATAATTTTGAAACTGAAGATACAAGAGGAGGTAAAGTTCAAATGCACCGGCATCATTGCGGCCGATTTTCGTTCATGTCGCTCAGTATTTCCAATGATTAGTCATAATAATTACTCATAGTTCACAAGAGTAGTCTGCATCAAATAATATTGCTCAGATTAACAGTCAGTGACTTCATGTACTGATTTTGCTTTTCTGTTCGACCGCTTCTGACTTGCAGCATACTTCTATGCCAAGCATATATAACGGTTCATCGGCTAAAGAATATGTCGTACATGTACCAACCACCGCGGTTTATAAGGACTCAATCCTAACCGATTTACTGTCTGCTTAGTACCATACGTTTAACTTTAGCGTTGGTCATCCGACTGTAGCATCATACGTGATAAAAGCTTCGAAGATAAATAAACAAATATTATTAACCTACGAATGCTCTACTTTTAAAGGCCACGTTTCACAGTCAAGAAGTAAAACGGCAAACTCCTCGGTATACTCACCCGTTGGTTAGTTAACGGATATCTCTTCTACGCCACATATAATCCAAGTTAACAGAACATAAACTAGCTTTTTGAGATTTTGTCTGACACTAACCCACCAGGGCTTATAGGACGTACAAGCTGAGTGAAGTAGGCAACGCAATCAACAACTTCAATCTCCTTCTTTAGATAAGGCATTGATTCCTTGATGAATTACAGGCTGAAACATCATTTTATGTAACTCAGTCCAGATAGCTAATTAGTATCAATAGCTATCTATTATACTGGGTGTCCGAAAGTAGTTATAATTTTAGAATATTTTTACTTAATGTATTCTGTAAATATTTACACAATTATGTAGCATATAAACAATAGCTTACTTAAAGGAGTCCTACTCAAATTAATGGAGTGAGTTGAGTATGTTGCTTATCATTGAGGTTGGTGCCAAGAGTATTCTTCAAAACAGCCAGCAGTTAGCAAAGTACGTAAGTTTAAAACGTTGGAGTGTTTAAACACTCATCTAACCAGTGATTTACCAACTTGTTAGCAGTGTTTTTGTCACCTAATAAGACCCCATTATCAGGAAATATGAACTCTAATTTCTATTTGCTCTAAATGGCTCGGTGTTGCTATTAGCTGCTTTAAAGGGGGGTGTAAATATCGTCTTAAGTCACTTAGACTTTTTCGTTGGTTTCATGTTAAGCCAAAGTTCTAGAGAAAGAAATTTTTTATGGGCCAATTATCTCAGTATAGGACCTATTTTATGGTAGTCTTTGGTAAAACCAAAACACTAGTGTCATGTAGCCATTGTCACTTTCTCTACAGTCTTTGATAGTTTGAAAAGTATGACGATTTAAAACGGTAAATTTATAATAAATTTTAATATCACTGCCTTATTTGTTCCATAAAACTCATAATTTAACCCGTCGTAAATGTGAGGAGAACATTAACAACAATAGGTAAAGATACATAGGATTTCTTTATAACCTGAGACAGTTTCAATGTTGAAACATGTGAAAAATCAATCTTTCAACGAAGTAACTAGATTAGTAGGTGGCCTAACTGTTGGAGAACTCTGTTTGGGGAAAGTGTTCATAAAGTTATCTGTTTTAGGGGCAGGTTAATAAATATATCAAAGCATGAGGATGAAGCTCGAAGGCAGTGGAGACAATTACTGATTAGAAATTGTAAGGTTTCACTACATCTTTTTAACCTTTTGGAGTTACGACCATTTTACTTTTGCAGTTAATCCATGTTTTTCCGGAATGTTTTCATTAGATCTGGATTTATTAACTTTAACTAAATTAAAGGAGACAAAATGATGTTACATATTTTTCTAGATAAATCTTTCATAATTCACACATCGTCGTTTAAGTATGGTTGGCTTAATGTTTATCTTATCGGCACTTCTAATCAACTTGTAAAATCTATAAATTAATATGGAAAAACTTTGTGAAGTTTTTTGCAATCGACATGAAAGTGTCTATCTAGAATCACGCACAGGATTCAAATGTCGAATATATCCGGAATACTTCAAGCCATTAAATTGCTCGTCGACATGATCTATTAAAATACGTTTAGTGGCAAAAATTGAATGGTAAACTGTGATCAGTTCTAAGGATTATAGTACAGTATTCATTCTCAAGTAATCACTAATGCTTCAAATACTCTTGTATTCATGCATCATTATCCAACGATCAAACTAATACTCCTTAAATTTTACTGACTACAAGTAAGAGGTATACAGTTCCCCACTAACAGTCATCTGTTATTTATGTTGGTCGTATTTTATATATTCCCGTATCATTTTGATATTGCATTGGTGTTACACTAATTTTTAACTATTTGATGCTAATTCGTATCTTTAGTAATCACCGATTTTTTTTCTATTCTGATAAAAATGTTTTTCTTGTTGTTCTTAAGACTGCTGAAGTGCAAGATTTCCGATTGCGGTTTGTAAAACTCTTAGCATCTGAGCGCAAAGTTGATTGTTATTCAAATGAAAGATGGCTTCCAGCTAAACCTAATGCTTTTAAAAAATTATAAAGTTTGGCGTTTGATATTGCCGAGCAGTTACCAGAAGTATTATTGGACAAAGTGAGCAACACAATTGCTATTCATTGTGGTAGTTCGTGTTAATGGTCAATAGAATAGGTTATCTAAAAGTAATAAAGATAAAAACTTGCTACCTTAATGTTCCATTTATTCAGCTACTAAGGCTTATTGATATTTCTTCTTGGACGATATCGGACTTGGTAATATTGCTTACTTTACAGAATTAAAACTGAACGATTTCTGCAACTAAGGAAACTATATTAATAAGTAATCTTCAAATGTGTTGGCCAAAGTGATATAATTCCTGAAATTTAGCAGGATTTACCGCATCACTTAAATCTGATAACCTCATTTAAATGTACTGGCTAGCTTACTTGAATTTTAGATGCTAATATCGGGTATTCCTGATGAGCTCGACATCTAGTTGATTAGACATTCATTTTCTATTTGGCAAGAATTGCTGGTAAAAAGAAACTTTCCATTTCATTATTGTTTTTGTTCTCAAAGTTAAAATGTAGGACAAGGTAATATTTATCAAAATTATCCGAATTACAGAGTCAAATTCTAGTTGTAACCTCGAATATCACTTAGCAGACCTCAACAGAATTCACAATATTAGTATCAATAGCATTCTGTTACCAAATGCTCGAACATAATATACAATTTTATCGTGTGTTCTCTCAATATATGGTTATTTTTTTATTGTTGCCTTTAGGTTGGCTCAGGTGAATGGGTATATAATGACGGGATACTGCCAGGTTTGAACACACTTCTGGCTCTAATTATACGTCAACCGCTACTTCATAAATATTCATGTACAGAAGAAGATGTATTCGAAATTATTCACGCTTATAACTCCAAATCTTGTCCATCTCAGTTACTTTAGAGTTGCAAATTTGTTACATCTTGATTAATTATGCTTTGCACATTGTGGATTATACTTAGTTCAAGATACGATTACGTTCACACCGGTACTTCCAAAATTAAGATAACTATTTTCTTTATTTTTATGGCTTCCCATATTAGTCTTTGTATTGTCCTTGAATTTCATATACTGAGCATATAATTATAGTTACCAATCGTTTGTTTTCGTGATGTCTAATACAGTGGTAAGAATTTTTATACTAAGATATTCAGGACCACAGGAATCACTTTTCGTGATGTGAGTACCTTGCTGTGGTTATAGACAGTAGATTATTGCTAAAGCAGTCCTCATAAAAAGCTAACACTTATCTTATGAAGAACAGGATTCATAAAATATAGGAAAAATGCAGAGCTAAGGCGTGCGCTCTTGATACCTGACCTAAGTTATGGATTTCTAGAGCTGTTTTGAGTTATTTGTTTTCGTAGTGAGGATTGTTGATTCGGGATCGACTGCCAGAAGCTATTGTTCTCTTGTAGAGCTATTCGCTCAATCAAGCACTATTCGGAGTTTAATTCCAAACATATAGTGCGTTTGGTTCGTTTATTTTACAGCCATCACGTCCCCAACTACCCATTTTACTACCTAGAGATTCTGTACGATGACTCATTTCGAAGACATATCTGACAGAATCACTTCCTAGATGGCGTACAACATAGAGGAATGGAAGTTGGTGTCCCATATGCTGTTCCATTAATCCTTTGGTGGTATGCAACTAGAAATGAACGTAATATAGCAATGTAGGGATAGAGGATAGTTAGGAATATGTTTTATAGTGTTTATGTATGTATGACTAACATTGAAAGTGGCACATGTGTACACCGGTGCAAGTTGCCATGCCTCTGTTAGGACAGAAAGATTAACATAACACAGTGGTAGTAGAAGTTACTCCGATGATAATAATAATAAAAACCAAGAAGAGTGGACGTATAGAATATGGTTCAGGGAGGAAAGAGTTGGAGCGTGGAGGGAAAGTTATGAAAAAATTTTGGGCTTTTAATCCCTAGGTATATCCCGATCTAGTGACAGATGAATCCAGACTTTTGTGGAAATAGGTGTTTATTCAGTAGCGCGGGCAGGAGACAATGGAGCGCCGTTCTAGTTATTTAAACACACAAAATGCTTCTCAACGTTCAATATAAGCTAATGGGAAATATAGTCCCTATGCAGAATAAGGAATTAAATGAATACTGGAGGTTAATTGTTTTGTCGTATGCTTAAGGTTTGAAGTGAACTTTTAACTAGTCATGATAAGTTGCTACATAAGCTTCCCCCCAGAAACGACTACCGTATGAACGTCGGTTCGATGAACATACCAAACAAAATCATCTCAGTTTTGTAGCTGTAGCTTAGTTTGGAATTACTAGCTCGTCCAGTGTCTGGCACTCAATCCATCTGTCAGTACTCGACGACACTGCGTGGATGACATTTACTTGTTTGAATCTGCTATGTAATCGTGTAGCATTTACGCTCTCCTATAAAGGATGGTGGGATACTTCGTGAACTTGACCTCCTAACAGTGACTGGAGATTGAAAAGTAAGAGAGGATGGAAATAAAGTGGGAATATTTAAAGAAAATACCGCAAGCGGGCTACCCAACACCATGTTGGTGAGGTGCGATTTTTTCATGCTCTGTCCGGCAATTAGGTGTTTAATTACCTCCCTCTTGAGTCGCCCTGAAGTAAAAATTATGGAAGAATCTACTTTAGAACAAAACAAAAACGATGAAACTCAATCACACCTAAAGAATTGCTCAACTGTCTGCATAAAAATTTAAAGTACAATATATATATGTATATAATTATAATTGATAAGTGTTCATTTCTACGTAAGTGTTAGGTTTCCGGGACGGCTTGACCATCTGAAAGAAAATAAACATGGTGTAAAATCTTGTGTACGCAAATGCATTAAAGAAACATCCATAAAAGAAAACATGGTGATATATACATAAGTGCGTGTACTTGCCAGAAGTCAGATCAACTAGGCAACCTTGAACACGTGACGACCACCTTTTACGACTTTTTTGTAACGGTGGGTACTGACAGTACCCGTTAGGTTGAAAAATCTTTTAAACGTTTAGGAAAAAATGAATCACCGGGAATACGAGGATGTTTAAGTTTATTAGGGTCTTCTGCAGTCGTTCACCTTTACTCATTAGCTCATTTGTCGAACTGAGTGCATTCTTAAAACATACCAGCAGAGGCTCTGAAGACAGACATAGAAGAAACTTTAAAGATACTTCACATTCTCTTCAGACAGGTTTGCAATGAGAAACGAGTTCCAGCAGACTGGAAAGAAGGATGCCTCATTAAGGTACCAAACAAAGGCGATCTCAGCAAGGACTACAGAGGTATCACCCTATTTTCAATACCAGAAATGGTCCTTGACAGAGTGGTATTGAACAGAATAAAGGACCCACTTGACGCCCAATTCCGAGATCAACAGACCAGATTCCATTGTAGCGGTAAATAACCCCCAAAATAAATAGTTACATAGGTTTCGACATTGATGCTGACCATGTTTGTTTTAGCGGACACTACTAAGTTGAAGGCGCTCGATCACGCATCACCACCAGATCACGTCACGCCATACCGTTAAAAGCAACTCTCTCTAGTTTGCCAGCCTAGACGCTGCTATCCCATTGCCGCTTCATTCACGATCAAATATAACTTCTCTTCCGTCCTTCATTGCCTTCTGATTTCTTCGCATTCGTAAGAGTGGGTTCAATCGTTAGAAGTTGCTCTGGTAATAATCCAAACGCAACCTGGTCATATATCGGTTGCACCTTCACCGTATAGACCGATCGTTTACTGACCAAATGGCTACTCTACGGTTCATTGTTGAACAATCAATTTAATGGAATTCACCACTTAACATCAACTTCTTTGACTATGAAAAGGCATTCGACAGTGTGGATAGGAGAATATTATGGAGCCATCTACGACATTATGGCGTACCCTAAAAGATAATCAACTTCATACGGTATTCCTACGACGGACTACATTGTAAGATCGTGCATGGAGGTGAGCTCACAGATTCATTCGAAGTAAAGACCGGTGTCAGACATGAATGCTTACTGTCGCCTTTACTCTTCCTACTGGTCATCGACTGGATCATGAAGGCTGCAACATTTCAAGACACTCTCGGAATACAGTGGACAACATCGACGCAACTAGATTAGTTGGACTTTGCAGGTGACCTAGCTCTTCTTTCTCGCACACAACATCAAATGCAGATGAAGACCAACAATATAGCAGCAGCCTTAAAAGCAGTAGGTCTCAACATAATATGTGCATTTTGGTAGCACGCCTTAGGAAATGATGTCTTGTTCTTCGTAACAATCCCAAAACGTACTACTGGAATTTAGAGGCAAGTATCAAAAGTATCATCATGTTCTACAATTTATGTTATGTACGAAAAAAATGGTAGATATATACCGAATAAGTCCCGTTCGTGAAACAACCCAACCATTATTCTTGTACCTCGTTTGTTCGTGATTTTGGATTACTTTTGCCCTTCTCAGACAGTCATCTTAAGACCTGCACCTTAAAAATATTCTTACCCTTCTTTTTTTATATTTACTTTATTTTCTTAATAGTACTTAATCGTGAAACCCATAATATACAGCTGCTTAGCTGTTGGCAGACAATATTTTAAGCCAATCATTACACTTCCACATTTATACCCGTAGTTCTGGGATTGTCAGATGTCTGCTACTGTAACTGCTTCTGATGTTATTTTATTAGTTCTCCGATAAACTCTTTGGAAGCTAAAAGCATTACACTGATTTTTTCTCTAATGAAAGGAAGAGTATCTATACATGTCGGTCGCGAGATTAAATAAAATTTCAAGGCGATTACTAGAATGTGTATTGACATTAGCTTTGATACTGAAATTGTAAGCAAATCAACTTATTAACAGTCCCGTCACTTGCATGCGCTGTGTGCTTACATTATTAGAATTAATCTTGCCAATTAATGCATTTAGTGCCATTGATTCAGTAAACAAAAATACACAAAAGTATTCAGAATTTGCACTTCCAGGCAAGATATAAGGTAAAACAAAAGCATGTTAATATAGTGTACTTTGAGTGCCGTCATGTTGGCAATGACAAATATCTGTTGTTGTAAAATGGTTGTGAAACGTGTAGTACATGTCACGTACGTTAATGTAATAAGCCTCTATTTGACAGTACTGAAAAAATTCAACAACTTTGTTCTTGCATAGAGGAACATTTTAGATAGTACGATTGACTTTAAACCTTTAGATTTAAAAGTAAGGATGCACTCAGTTCGACAAATGAGCTAATGAGCAAAGGTGAACGACTGCAGAAGACCAACAATTATGCCTTTATTTTAGGTTGGTAAAGCTAAATTCTGGCGCCTTTAAGAATCTGAACACACTTAAGATACTGTAGAGTGTGGTGCCAAATAATGTAATAAACGAAACAATTTTCAATATCAATTTTGTCACTTTAATAGTTTAATCAATATTAAAAAATTAATAAAATTGCCTTCTTATAACTTTACGTTTTGCATTTTACGCATTTTCGTATGTTTAAAAAATACTAAAGAAACCATTTTGTTGATATAATTGTCGTTGGCCTTTTTTCGCGTTTTTGTAGCCGCCTTTAGCTGCCAAAATGTTTATACATATATATATGAAATGTACATATTTAAAAATTTTCCTTTTTTATATTTTCAGGCTATTTGGAAACGAACGGCGAAACGCGGAAGAGAACGATTATATTTTGCAAAAATATTTTATGTAACGACACTGTAACATAAAGGCACTGACGCCCAGAAGCTGCAAAAAATAACAACCTACCAAAAAAACGTCTTTTTTAACGTCTAACGCATTAGGTTTTATTATTTGGCTGGTACGTCATAGGGTCCTCACAAACACATCAGGGGGGGGAGAGAGCTGTAGCGGTAAATAATCCCCAAAATAAATAGTTACATTGGTCCTCGACATTGATTCTGACCATGTTTGTTTTAGCGGACACTACGAGTTGAAGGCGCTTGGACAGCCATCATCACCAGATCACGTCAAGCAACACCATGGGAAGCATCTCTCTCTAGTTCTCCAATCTAGACGTTGCTATATTATTTCCGCTTTATTCACGACCAAATATAACTTCTCTTCCATCCTTCATTGCTTTCTGATTTATTCTCTTTTGTTAGAGTGGGTTCATTCGTTAGAAGTTGCTTTGTTTATACCGCAAACGTTACTTGGTTATATATGGGGTGCATTTCAGTATTATTATTATTATCTCATGCATCCTCGAATATATTGAGATCAGTAATCATAGGTTTGTGTCCTTCCAAAATGACACAGTTGTTTCAACTGTGGTGCCAACAATACGTTTTGATTACAGAGCGCACAAATCAATAATTTTGACAATCATAGTCCCTTCAAACAACGTAACAGAATAACATATTCATTATAAAAAGCAATCCATTATTGTAGTAGGAAAGTAAAGTTACTGTGAAACTCTTCATTATGGCTTATCCACAACCCCATCTATGATTAAATCACTGGTGGGTTGATATTGATTGTAATTAGGTGTTGTATAGAATGATAAATATTACTTTGAAATAACAAACTACTCTGAATGAGTTATAACCATTATAATTCATCTGTGTCTAAAGTTAGGTGGTTACCTACCAATCGCCACTAATCAGGTAGTGATAACGCATTGACCGTTGTCAGTTGATATAGAGAGATCTAATGATAAGTCGTTCTCCATGTATCCACAAGGAAATGGATTCCATTCCTACTAAGATTGTTAATGGACCATTGGTGAATAGTTTGATTTCCAGATATTTGACCATAGGAGTCTTCGGAACATCGCTCGTATACCATGGAATAACCGGACTAGTAATTGTGAGGTTAGACAAAAGGTTCATGGGAAACACGGTAAATCAGTCAAAGAGGTCATTAACCTTCATCGACTGAGATGGCTAAGACATGTATTGCGTATGCCCGACCACCGTCTACCCCGTCGCGCCATGTTAGCTAGGGCTGAATTAGGATGGAAGAAGGTTAGGGGCGGCCAAACCAAAACAGGGCATCAGTCCATGAAGACCTTGACTACTGGCCTAAGCCGTGTAGGTAGATGTAAACTACCTGGTTGGGGTCCGCGTGATGATCGCAACAAATGGCTGGAGACACTAGGTGATATGGCTCAGAACCGGTCACAGTGGCGCAAGTGTATTCACTCTTTAACCTCATCTAGATCTTAAATTCTATTGTTATTTTCTGGACATCTTTACTTACTCTTCTCTCTTGTATTCTGTTTATACGTTACCTGAATATTCTCGTAGTGCTATTGTGGTATGGCAACTTGAACCTACTGGCGTTTGTGCCCGGTTCTACGTTGCTGATGGTGATGATGATGATGAGTTCCACATTATAACATTACGGCTACCCAGTTTCTCCTAGTGATCAACTGTAGTGTAATTCACATCAATTCATTATATTGAATTAACATCTAAAATCTCCACAACATTCTATTCCTATTTTGCTTGATATCCAATGCTTCATTCTATCAGAGTATAAACTAGACTTAATCTACCATAACCGCTATCACGTCCTTGAAATATTTCTACAATAGATATCATTTATTGAAACCAAAGTATTAAATTAGTAACAATTGAATCAAATGAAATATCTACACCTTGTTGATCAGTTTCAGTAAATATCATAATGACCCTATGAGGGTGGTGTTAGATATTACAGAAATCAATTGTATGTTACACTAGTTCAAGAAAATAGTCACTGAAAGGTTATCGATTTTAAGTAAATGAATTAGAATTTTGGTTGACTTTTAAGAGTTAAGGTTATGTATTAGAATAAGGGGTAAGCCTAGGCATAAAATTAGTCATTTCGTGCATTACTACCAAATCTTATTAATAACCTTTAATACATAACAATAGCGTAATCTCATTTAGGATTTACCTATAGTCCCTTACTAAAGTTTTCTCTAATGACAGACAGAATGGTAACGAATGGCAACGAATTGCTGATGCCATCTATTTGATATTATCCAAAATACAGAAATAATGTCAGTTTAGTTCTTAATAGATGATTTTCAAATCAGGCAATTTTATACATATCTGCGTGAACTTATCTATTTTCATCAGAACCCGCTGATGGTGAACTCGATTCCCCAATGTAATCCTGTATGCACAACTTTAAAGATTCACATTTTAGAACTAAACGGCTATCTAATATTTACTGGTCTTCATTGGTTGTATTATTCAAAACAATTTGTGATACCCAATTAAAGATTCTGTAAACGTCGAAAATTTGTTAAATGTGAGACCAAACATTCGTAGTTGTTTAAATCAATGATAAATGTATGATGATCAAATAGATATTTTTTTTGAAGATGATTGGTGGGATGTTTCATCTACTCACTTTTCTCTATGGATATTACATACCTCTCTAAATAATAAATAATATGTTGTTTATGCCAGTTACATGATATATGTAAATATACATGCCTTTCCATTACTGATTTGATTTATAGATTTCAACCAGCATTTTAATACTTTACACACGTTAATGTCACTTAGTCATTTGGTCACCACTTTCAATCACCATCAGATTGTCTATTTACGTTGTTCTGACCATATGTTTGTTAATGTTGACATTTTATCAAATTGTAACAAATATAAGTGCATATGTAATGTTTAAGTAAAAGAGTTCTCAACGGATAGATGTAAGTAGAGTATCATTGAAAATTAAGAAGAAGTAACATCTCGTTCATTCAAGTATACCTTGCTATTAACATCAGTCTGTTAAGAATCCATTTAAATCTACATAATAACAAGCTCTGTAAAACCACATTAATTGACGCCTATATATGTAAATAATGCTTTGGATTTGAGTAGAAAATGATAATAACTAACTAGAACATTCAAAGTTATATTTGAAAGAAGCTATTAAACCTAAATATTAACGACTAATTCATTATCTAATTACAACAACGTAAAAACTTCCTCTGTACTTATGCACTTTTCACTGCATTCTGTCAATGGCATAGATGATATTGTAAATGTTTCTGCGGATATTACTTTATCACTAAGCCACTGACTTGGCAACCGACAGCGAATACTTCAATTTAAGTCCGTTTGTAATGTATTTGCACGTTCTCATCCGTTATCATCGGTGGGTAGCTGCTTAATATTCGACGTAATTAAATCCCAGTGGCCACAATATTGCACCTTAACTTCAGAAATTACCTCGAGAAAATTGTCACTAGTCACTAGCTGATATTCATTGTAACTCGGTGTTGTGGAAATTGTTAAATATTATTTTGACTTCACAAATTGAGCTGAGTGAGAGACAAAAAAATTTAACCATGTCGGGCGTAAGGCCCCTGTTCACTAGTGACAATGAATGAAATAATGGAAAACGTATCTCTATTTGACTGAATTAGAAATGTCGACCGTTGGAAGACGACTTAGTTGTCTAATAGTAAAGTGTTCTCTGTAAAGACAGAGCATCCTGGATTCGGTTATTGATGGGACTCAAAACACACACTGATGATTATTTTAATACCATAACTAAACGGCTGCCTAGTGCTTTACGATGTTTAACGGTTGTCTAATTAACACTAAATCTTTATATCAATTCAACATTTAACAATCTTTACAACATTTCTTTACTATTTCGCTTAGTATATAATACTTTATTTATGAGAGCATTAACTAGACAAAGCCTAGCATAACCATGATGAATTCCATGAAATTATTTAACAATAGACATTATTTATTGTGACGAAAAAATAATTGAATAGGTAATAATTGAATTAAACAGAATATCCATACCTTGTTGATCAGTTTCAGTAACTACAATAATGACCTTATGAAGGTGAAGTGTAACATATTTCAGAACACATATTCATGAGTCAAAGAAATCAAATGTATGTAACACTACTTCATGAGAATAATCACTGTAAGTTTAATAATTCTAAATAAATAAATTGTGATTAACGCTAATTATTAGAAGTTAGGGTTGGGAATTAGTACAAGAAGTGAGGTTGGATATAGAATCAGTCATTTTGTGCTTACTACCAACTTATATTGTTAAATCCGAATCTATAACTGTAGTGTTAACTTACGTAAAATTAACTTATACTTAAATTATACTCTTATACCCACGGTCTATTCCTTCCTTCGATAGGAGACAAAGGTAATCAATCGCTGATCTAGTGAAGCTAGTTACAACGCCGAACCTGTCACCACTGTTTGAAGGATGCAATATATACATGTATCACAGTTAGTTCTTTAGTTGTGTTGACTGTTATTATCGTAATTGGGTGTTGTTAATAAAAATCGAATTGTTTTGAATTAAATAATTAAAAAGTAGTGGACTTAAACTAGAGTGATTTCAGTTTATTACTGACATATGACAACCGTTCAATTAACTCAACTACATTTCAAAATTATTCCGGATTGAACTGTCCAATGTAAATGATGCAGTTTTAAATAAACCATGTCAACTGAATATTATCAATGTAAGCGTTGTTATATCTAAAATTACATCAATCATCAGCTAATCTAAATCACTACCAATTATTTTTAAAACTAAGTGGTCAAATCACTGTCAATCTATATTTTTCACAACCATATTGATTTGACGCCTGCAGTAACTCCTCTACTGTATAGTCACTTATGAGTTAAGCAATAACTTGCATTAACTACTAATGGATGAGTCCGTTACACAGAACTACATCAACTTTACACAGATTGATTCAGATTTTTAGTGAATTCCGAGAAACTCCAGTGAAGTGATGTGCTGTAAATTATCATTGCAAATTTGTATTATCTACATTCCATTCATCAAAACGATCCATCCATATCTAACACTAAGCCAATATACTATGGGGTTACTCATACACATAGAATATAATAATTCAGGTAGCTAGTTGATCAGACAGGTATACTTCCTACCGTCTACTATCTGTAGGCTTAAATCAAATCATTAAATTTTTCTAATTTTTAAGTTAATCATTTTCAATTTACATTCATATAGAAGTGCAGAGATGACTGTTGATCAGCCAACTGAACAGTTGATCAAAATAATTGATATTTTGTTTCTGTCATAAGTGGCCTAGTTTAGCAAAAATCTAATTGGCGATTTGATTGGGTCTTGTCAATTATTTATTATTCTTGTATGATTGTTGCAAGTTTCACCTTCTTGTTAATCACACATTTAAAATGTCACAGTTATTTAATTAGTTATTACTTGAAAACTTTGTTGGTTTTTAATAATATTGCAGTTCTGCTTCCATGCGTAAGCATAACTCGTTTGTTGGTTTGCATGAGTTATAGTTTCGACTAAGAAAATTCAAAGTGTTGACTATTTATAAACGAGTTATTGCCATTGATGACATTGTATACAATTATAAGGAGGCTAGAGGTTAGTGTATGAAACAACATCACTGTACACAGATTGATGTGTAATTTCAATCATAAAATAATTGTGGGTTATCTTAAGTGTTTAAATGATATAAAATTAATACAAACGAAACATATTTGTAATTGCGGCAATAAAATGACTGTTCGGTGATGCATGCAACTAACAGATGGTGTGGTTATTTGTTGCCATGTTTGTTGGACTAAAAAGCAGCAGAAATAAAGGGTGAGTTAATCGTACAGGTGAAGCCCCTGAGGCAAGATCTGGGGTGTGCACAATATGCACAATATGTTTTTGCATGTTAAACTTGCAATTCAGTGTATCAGTGTATCAAACAATCTGTACAACTATAGTACAGTCAACGAACATATAAACACGAGTAAACAAACAAATAGGTGCCGTAAACAAGTAAGATTACTTACATCAGATGTTTGCGAAATTAAAATGAGAACAAATAATGGTGTTGACATTTCAGCTACCAACCGACTTGAAACTTAAATATCGTTACCTTGTCTACTAACAACACCGGTTTTCAAAATTCACAAGTATTTTTGCTTATAAAAAAAACATGTAAACTGTACATCAACTGTATATGGTCAGCTAAGTTAATAGGCCACCAAAGTCCCCTATCGGGGTTATGTGACAGAAACTCTCTGTCAACAAAGTATTTCATATGACCGTGTATTTAGTTTCATTGCTGTTGATGTTACTAGAAACACAAGAGTACAGATAGAACCAATCTACTATATCCCTACTAAGACTTGTTTTGGTTTTAAAACGTTAGGAAGTCCAACTAAAGTAACACTTAACCAGCCTAAGAACTGAAAACTTTTTGTCAGTACAGAACACATTTCAACAAAATGAATTCAAGACAGTGAAATAGATAAACATATCTACCAACTGAGTAAAGTCAACAAAGTACGTTTAATGGATGTTACACATCGAGAATCTAAAAATAGGAATGAGTTGTTTAGGCAACAAATGAGTAGTTAGTAAACATAAGTAAAAAGTTAGGATCTAATTTTCTGAATAGACTATATTTTGCTTTTAATCAGTCCCAACTTCCACTACAGTTACCTCAAACCCGCTACCTAGTACATTATCTCTAAACATCAAGCTTAGTGAGGGAATGTGTACAACACTGACACCTCTTTAATGACATCTACCTAGATTCTAACGATTCAACAGCATACGTCAAACATAATTTGTAATCAACAAGTTCATCGTTCTTAGCCGGTGAACAGTAGCAAAAAGGCTACATCTACTATTAAAATGGGACTACTAAAAAACAATCCCGCACTAATATGTGTAAACCACTATGTTACAAAAATTAATGGATCAATCAGAAATCTAACAGAGAAAAAATTTTTATACCTACTAGGTAATAATTCACCCGTTTTTGCAGCTCTACAACGTTCAAACATGTTTGTTTCTTGATCTGGTGCAAAAGCACGTACAACATCAACTGGATCTATAGAAGGGATCGGATATTGTCCAATGGCCAGTTCCATTAACGTTAATACAAGAGTCCATATATCACTAGCTGCATTAAATGTTTCGCCTATAACAGAAAACACATTCCATAATTATTATGTTGGGCGATTAAAGGAGAATAATCAACTTTCAGAACTATGTTTTAGGAGACTACTTCAACTATTTTAGTTCCATGTTAAGTAAACAATTTATTTCCTGTCATCACTATGTTTTTTTCCCTATTCTCCCGTTTAGCACAACTACCGTTAGCATATCATCTCCTATTTATGAACTATATTTAATTAATTGTATACACATTACCTCAATTCACTACTACAGTTGTAGTGGATACTACTCATAAGGTCATCAGTAAGTAGCGGGGCGTCACGGGAAATTGGAAAGAATCAGTAAACAGCATATGAGGCAAGTTTCGAGGTGACAAGGAGTAATGCATGATTAAAATACATAGGAGAATCGAGGATAACCAAGGGAAGCAAGCCGATAAACGACACAGACCAGAGAACGCAAAGGGTGTGCAGATTGATGGTTAGAAGTAATGCATGTAATATTTTATGACATTCTCTGTTTTAACCAAATGAACTATTTCGTTATCCAAGTGGTCTTCTCATACTACCTCCCTTACTTTGTATCGATGCTGACTGTGTGGTTTAGTTTATGTACATATATAAAAAAATGCTCCAATTATAATATTATTTGTCTGGTTGATTCATAGTCGTATATCCTTCCAATTCCCACCCAGGATCGAGGAAGCATCAGGCAAACATACAGGAACCCATTAGGCACTCATTGGTGTTTGTTATTGTAAATTCGAATGCTAAAGGTCATACCAATTAATTGGTCATACGCATCAATCATAAGAGCGTTTCTGACGTCATAGAAACAATCATAAAGATGAAAGTACATATAGGTAGACAGTAGAATTATATATAGTAAGCAGAAAACTTGGAGATTAACAATTCACCCACATAACAAATTGGCACTTCCATGTCATCTAATGTTTCCAGCCGTTGGTCGTAATCATCGCGCGGACCACAATCAAACAGCGTATGTATAATAACAGATCTCGGACCAACCACTGAGGACTTCAAGGGCTGGTGCTAAGTTTTGGCTTAACCGTTGATAATTTTCATCCATCTTGTCCTCACTAGTTAACACAGTTCAACGAAGCAAGCGATATTTGGGCTTGTAGAATACATATCCAAAACAAAAACAATGAAGGCTTACTTTCTCAAAGATTGGTTTTTCATCTCCGTATTTAGCCCAACAATTAGTTACCTGGTCATCACATGATATGCCAGCGTTGCTTCGAAAACAACTATGATCAAAAACATGTAGCATATTTACTATATCTGCAGCCTATGGTTTGCATACATAGGTTAATACAGAGTAGATTGATATGCATTACACTAGTCATTTGTTTGGGAGACGGATATCTTACCTATCCAACAAGCAACTGAAGGTGATAAGCTAAGTAAGACTTCTGAATCTGTGCCAAGATTTCAGCAGACAGCGACCTACTACGATTGATAAGATATGCATGCTTGCACTGTGTACAGAAAATTGTATAGCACCAAGAGCTTCAATAAACATGGTTTTATCATTGTAGTCTACGTCGAAAAATAAACTACCTGGTAGGAGACTGATTTCTAAAAACTGCCATGAAACTTCTGACACGACATCTACGATGAAATTAAATAAAAAGATGGATAAAAGGTAACCTGAACAAGCACTACTTGCAGTTGATAAGTTTGATGGCAGTAAGCCGATACAATCAGTAGTGCTCATGAAAAGATCCTTCTGAACTAAATTACGATTACAATACAAACTTCAGCTAGAGTGTATGCACAGAATAAAATTCTCTCTAACAGAGACGAAAATAAGCAACACGAGAGTATCAACTAGTTTCAATTAATATGAGATAAAAATTAGCAAATGTTTAGACAGCTTAACATTAAGTGATGATGAGAGATAAGTAAATTGAACTAACCATTAGCTAAAATTTATATGTCAATAAGATTTGGTCGGAGAAAAGCAAATAAGAATTGTGATGCGCAAAGCCATAAGATACAAATAAAGTCAAGAAAAAATCCACTTATATTTTGATGCTGTGACCAGGAGACAAACGGGATCAAAATGTTCACAAAACTTCCATAGCCTCTTAATTGATAGATTGAATTATATATATATATCTAAATTAATTTTTCTGACCTCGCAAACTGGGTAGCATTAGTTGTTTCAGCGTTTAGAGTATGGACCAAAGAGAGGTAGACAAATAGATAACTTATTTCTTTTAATCGTTTCTATTTCGTTTAATTGATAGAAAAGTTAACAAGCATATTAATTCACAAAAAATTATGAAATGCGGATATGTAGCATTACGTGACATCTAGTTCAAATCTATTCATGATGGAAACCATCGCCCTGTTAAAGTATTACTTCAGTTGCATCGACCATAGTAGAAATATGTACATTCAGTTGCCATTTATTAACATAAATGAAGTTAACGATACTAGCAAACCGTATTAGGATAAATCTAAAAAATACAGCCAAATTTAGGCGACCGTCGAAATGAGCCATGTCAAAGTCGCTTAGACATTCCTGATTAGCTCAACTGTTTTTACAGTTTACCACTGTTATATTGGACGACATAAGAATGGTAACGAACTTTCAGAACTGTGTTTTAGAAGACTCATTTATTTTAGTGTGGATAGTGTGAACAATATATTCTTATCATTGTTACGTTTTTCCCTACCCTATCCTCTCGTTCAGTATATTTACTGTTAGTATATTGTCTCTTATTATGAACTACCGTTAATTGGTTGAGTACCAGTTACTTCCATTCACTGCCACTATCTCCTTTGTTCAGTATTAAATTTCTAATTGGTTGACTATATGGTCTGATTTTGAATATGCATAAATGAATGCCTGAAATACAATACGATTTTGTCTGGTTGATTCACCAGCTCGTGTACTTCCTATTCTGGCTTAGGATCGAGTGGGCATCAAGCAGATACACGAAAACTAGCTAGGCACTCATCGGCGTTTGTTAATATGACCTCGTCCACACAAGGCATCATCATCAATGCCTGTTACCCCAAGTGGAGCATAGACAGCCTACCGGCATTCTCAAACAAACTCTGTCCTGGGCATTCCTATCTAGCTCTTCCCAAGTGCTGTCCATTCTCTTCATGTCTGTTTCCAATTCCAGACGCAATGTGTTCTTGGGTCTTCCTCTGTTTCTCTGGCCTCTAGGATTCCAAGTTAGTGCTTGTCTTGTGTGTGGGGCGTTTTCTTCTTCGTGGCCGGAGTATAAAAGCACATTTCCCGAGGATAACCGTTTCTGTCCAGCTTGCAACTAATACGTTTCGCTTATTCCAAGTATCTTCAGGTTGTATCTATTCACTTCTTCAGCTATTTGCATGGTCCTACCGGTTTCCCGCAGTGTGCGGACATTCCATGTACCTATATTAATTGTTGCTTAAAAACGCTAACCAGTCCACACAAGGCCATACCCAATTATTGGTTTCATACATCAACCATAGCTTTTTTAAATCATAACACACCATTAGGATCAACGTAGATGGGGTAGCGACTAGTAAAA
This sequence comes from Schistosoma mekongi, assembly GCA_034768735.1. NCBI lineage: Eukaryota > Metazoa > Platyhelminthes > Trematoda > Strigeidida > Schistosomatidae > Schistosoma > Schistosoma mekongi. The sequence continues at coordinate 3,333,602 of CM068311.1, read as the reverse complement.
TGAACGTTCTGAATAGGGAAACCAGAACATAGTGAAATAAGATAGATAATATAGGTAAGATCACAGTAAGGAAAATACGAGTAGAGCCGCATAAACCTGAAGTTATTGATCAATAAGATAAAAACAACTTTGTAAGCAATAAAGTCGACAGCAAAGTTCTTTATAAATATTAAGTAACGAAAAATATCAAGCAAACTTTGAAACCGTTCACAAGCAATTGGAAATAGCATGCACCAAATCACACTCAACTTACCTGATAAACGTTCTGGTGCTAGGTATGTGGACAATCCTAAAAATCTAGACGCTACATATTCACTCAATTGTAAACTGGCAACAAAATCGCACAGTTTATTGATACCAGCGCGATTAATAAGTATATTGGAAGGCTTTAAATTGCTAAAATAAATATATTTCAAACAGTATTATCAATAAACGAAAGGTATTATGCTCAAGTTAGTGTGAACATCAGCGATAAGATACAGGTAAATTCAGCTAACAAGTTTTAAAAAGGATGAAACCAATAAACTGGATTTCGCTGTGAGCAATAATCCATTTACTACAAAAAGTTAAAATGAAAATCAATTTAAGATTCATAGATGACATCAAAAACTGACCGAAATTCCAATCCAAATGTTAACAACGAAATAATTTAAGCCCTCATTAATTATTACCGATTTATTAAGTTTGCAAAAAAAATTTTATTCAACCTTGTTTTTTCAGTGTATGAGATAAAAACACAAAATGTTACTTTATGTAAGGTATGAAGTTCAGAAATTTTTTGTTTTTTTCAATCGATTCCTCCATCGTTCCACTTAGTAGAACAAATCACTCTATAATTCAATCAATCAATGCCTGTTACTCCAAGTGGAGCATAGACCGCCCACCAGCATTCTCCAGCCAACTCTGTCCTGGGCTTTCCGTTCTAGCTCTTCCCAAGTGCTGTTCATTCTCTTCATGTCTGTTTCCAATTCCCGACGCAATGTGTTCTTGGGCCTTCCTCTGTTTCTGTGGCCTTTAGGATTCCAAGTCAGTGCTTGTCTTGTGACACAATTTGATGGTTTCCTCAGTGTGTGTCCAATCCATCTCCAGCGTCTTTTCCTAATTTCTTCCTCAACTGGAAGTTGATTAGTTCTCTGCCACAACAGGTTGTTGTTGATGGTATCTGGCCAACAGATCCGAAGAATCCTACGCAGGCAGTTGTTTATAAATACTTGTAACTTCTGTAGGGTACTTTTTGTAGTTCTCCAAGTTTCAGCTCCATACAAAAGGACTGTCTTCACATTTGTGTTGAAAATTTTGACTTTTATATTGACTGACAGTTGGTTTGAGTTCCAGATGTTTTTCAGCTGTAAAAATGCTGCCCGTGCCTTACCAATCCGCGCCTTCACATCCGAATCAGACCCTCCGTGTTTGTCGATGATGCTGCCCAAATATGTAAAGGTTTCAACGTCTTCCAGCACTCTATAATTACTACACTATTATTTAGCCATCATTAATGTCAAGTTTTACGTTTGTTATACGTACATTTAATTTACGTTTACTCATTCACCAAGTACGGACTTATGTACTTGGCTTCAACACATGCGCTCTCTCTCTCTATATATATATGTATATATATATATATATACGAGTTAGCGATATTACAGATATGAATTTATAGTGAGGTTTCTTCGACGGTTCGTGTAATGGTAGCTGTTTGCACAACTTGAACTGTTTGATATAGCTTACGGTAATAGTGACAGTCAATACAGTTGAAGCTAACAACGACCACTGATACTACGTTCTGACACTGGATACCACACTCTTACCCTACAATCCAATCTACTCATGGATAAATACCTAACAACGTATTCGTTATCAGGGAGACAGAACCGAAATACACAGTGCTGCACTCCAATCACTAAGCTACTGGTTTAACTTCAGAAGCTTTATTCTACTTATTTACTTAGACTTCGACATAAGTTTATGTCATTCCCAACCGCCAAATCCTCTTACAACATTCCTCTTCAAAGTTTATAACTTATTATTATGAATTAGTGCTTACTCTCACTAGGTAAACACACTGACACCCCACCTAAACTGTTGAAAGCACAACTCAACTGTACCAATATCATATTCCTACAATTTCATTTAGCAGAAAATTTTTATTTTATAATAATACCCCCCCGGTTTCAATTGAAGTCACCTCCTCAGAGAATCAATAACTGGATCTAATTAACAGTCAACTAGGCTGTGTCAATTGTGATAGATTTTAAATTGGAGAATCATTACGAGAAAGTTCAACTCCAGTCAAACAGCAACTGAATACACAAAAACACCACCGAATAATTATGTACATCTTGAAAAACTACAAATAAAATCAGCAATAACAGTACATGCTATCACCAACAACGATCAAATCGATACTGACAATATTAAAATAATTCAAATAGGCTTCTTCAACTAAAAGAAAAGACGAGTGTCTGAGGATGTTCAACGGCACTAAATACAACAGAAGGCCTTGTGATTCATCCGAGTTGGACGATTTTTACAAACAATCACACAACCTACCCATACTTCTATACAAGCTACATAAATTAAAGTCGCGAAACGTTAGAAATTTGAAACTTTCTACATACTCGAATTGTACAAATATTTAATGCAAACTATCCAAATTAATGCTAAATCAATTTCAAATTATCAAGTCCGTCCTGCATTAATTGTACAGAATTTTGATGCGCCTAATGCAGTTCACATATATGTTATAAACTGCTTACTAAAGATCGACATATTTTGTAACATTAATAAACCTAAGAATGAAGATGAGATGAGCTACAAAGTATACTGTATTGGATGAGGTTAGATAGTATTTAAGTATCACCAAAAGATGCATTGTAGTTCATAGGGTTAGTCGCTTTGTTTGGTCATGACAAATAAGTACCAATCATTGGGAAAAATAACGACGATTCAACGAGGAAAATTTTCTTTCCGACGATATTATTTACTATAGCTGTACACTCGTATAAATAGTCATTTCTATAGGATATTTGTCCATTAAAAAATAGAAAGCAATTGCATAATAAGTTGTTTAAAAACTTCAGGTATCCAGAGGATTCCAAGAATATTACGGAAGTTCCTAAATGATGAAGAGGAACTGTTCTAAATTGGAATAAACACCTGATTAATTCAGGCCATGTTACTCCACCAGAATCGTCCTTCTGCATTATTTACATTGTTAAACGAATAACCACAAAGGGAGCACAAATAAACATCTCAAGCACAGCAGAAGCCTTGATAATCTAGAAGTTCAAGCCGGATCTCTGCGTTCGAAAACGGTACGTAAACACCTAAACCTACTCTGGTCCTAATTCTTCTTCATTTATTTGATTATTTGTCATTACATTGGATCAGTTTTTATGTCTTTTCTTTAAATTGATATACCTCTTTCATCTTTTCATAATTACTACTGGTAAATTCTGCACGTGTTTTTTTCTAAATACCGATCGAGTGGATAACTACTGACCATTCTCCCAGCTTGTACGTCAATTTCAATTTAAAATAGTTCCTCTTCATTATTTAAGAAATTCTGTGACATTCTTGAAATCCTCTTGATACCTGGAGTTTCCAAACAACTTGTTATGCAATCGCTTTGTATTTTGTTAATAGACAAATATATTGTAGAAAGGACTGTACATACAAGTGTACAGCTATAGTAGAAAAGAAAATGTTGTTCACTGAATCGCCTTTATTTTTCTCAACGATATATGGGTCTTTTCCAAATACTAATCACTCTTCTAACAATTTTTAATCCGCATTAATCACAGAGAGGAATCTTACGTACCCGACAATCTTTAAAACCATAACCGAAAATATATGGTTTTCATGCGTAATTTGATTGACCCCAGTGAGCGAAATAAGTAGTACATTGAGCTCACCAGTATTTATGTAAAAACGCAAATATAAGAAAAGTTTCCCGTGTAGCACTTTGGATTTTGAAAATGAATATTAATTATCCACTTATTTAAATGCACAAAATTTGGTAGAAATGGACACTAGAAATGTATATGTCGCACAATTGGGAAAGATCATATTCTTCATAAAAACATATAACCAGAATCATGTGTACGTGTGTATACTACCCAGACCTCCATGCTGAAAACCATCTGTGTGAATCATACAAAATAAGTTCAGTGAAGTTGTTTTCCTATGAGGAAACTAGTAAACTAACCATTTTATTGAATTAATACTCACCGGTGAAACATATGCAACTCTTGCCAAAAATACAGTAAACTCGATACAACAGAATCGGCAATATGAATTATGATTAGTTCAGGAAAGTGTCCTACCATTTTCAACAGTAAATCCATCCCACCAACATCCATGTATTCCATATATATACTTATTAAGAACTCAGAGTGTATTGATCCATGAAATTCAATTATATGAGGCGTTATACACTCCCACAGGACCTAGAAATAAATTAATAAATTCATCTAATAAATAATCATCAGAGTAATCAAGTATATTCTTAAGGTCATAGATTTGATCGACGATGTACATTAATTGAATGAAATGATTCGATAAAATATTGTAAATCGTGGGCTTGAATAAAGGTAAAGAATTTGAGATTATTGACCATTTTCAAAGTACACAGCATTATTGGTCTTTTTTTCGATAGACTAGTGCATAAGTGGTACACATCATGATGAAATTCACACTAAATACTTCATCCCAAGCAACTGGACTTATCCACAACTGTCACCTGTGATGATGCGTGTTGAGAAGCCAGGTATACCGTATTAAACATAAAATACAGCGAAAAGAGTTTAAAATTAAGTCTTTGGTAGAAATTGCATTCAAATAGGCAGCCCACACTCATGTGGGCAAATAAAAAACGTGCCGAATTTAATCCACTAAATCAATATTGAAAACGTTGGAGATAACCTCAGTCGTTATTGTAACAATCTACATTTAGGTAATACACTTGCAAAATGATTATGTACTAGACAAGCCCACAAAACTTTAGGAAGCGACAGACGAGCTTGAACGTTAATATGATATAGATAGATAGATATAAATATGATATAGCAAGGTTTACGTTATACGAATATATACATATAGGAAAAAACGTAAAGTACTTGCAAATCTCTGACAATCTGTGCTCTAGCGGTAGTTTTTACATCTAACTCGAAAGTTTTCCTAATCAACAATCTACGAGATGACTTATTTTGTAATTTTGTTACGACTCCATCATTACCACGACCCAATTCAGATATCAACAGTAAATCATCAGTGTTGAAATCCGGCACTAAACGTCGACGACCGGAATCACCCGGACTTGAGGTCTGTGAATACTCGATAGACGTTGCATCAGATAAACTACTTGGACTCCTACAACTTATGAACGTTTGAAGTTCCGATAGATTGTCATTGGTTGATTGCGAATCTACAGCTGTGCAGCTACAAAAATAAACAAATAAGTATAAATGACATTAAGACTAAATATTTAATAAAAATATGTGCATGACGTTTTATATCTTGAAAAATCGGGCAATCACATCATGTAGAAAACAGTGACCTCGACAGTATCAACCGGTGAACATACACGTCTGTCTCGTGACAACTAGTCCCCAAGCCAGAATGAAGAACACAAGATAACTAAGCCAACCATCAGACAGTTGGATTATATTCCAACTCATTTATATATATATATATATATATATATATATATATATATATATATATATATATATATATATAGCCTGAGCAAGCAGTGTACCAATAAGAAGAATAACATTTATACAAAACGGAAGCAATAATGACTAGGGACTAGGGGTACAGATACATAATTTATTATAGTTCTTGAATAGCAAAAGATCTGATAACAGTTAATGAGTCTAATAAGAGGTTAGAGAGATGGGAGCAAAACAATAACAGAAATAATATAATCGATCTACATATGCTGAAAATAAATGAAACAGTCTTCTATAAAAACAATTCGGAAAGTTAGCTATCCTTCTTGAGTTTTCTAACGTAACAATATGGCATTGTGATGAATGAAATACTACACAAAATTCAGTCAGTCATAAGCAACCCAGAAGTTGGCGTATTTGTGCGTTAGCTCAAGTTGCAATGCCACGTTACCATGATGAGATCAAGATAACAAGATTATTACCACGAAATCAGCAGAAAGGGATGAAATATAGACACGAATGAAAGAATAATGAAACGTAAGATCTAGATGATTAAGAGTGTATGCAGCTTAGCCAAAAGGACCGATTCCCAACCTACTGTCCCCAGTCACCGATAGCAATTATAGCGTGAATCCTAATCAGGTAGTTTGCACTTGCCAATATGGCCCAAACTGACAATTAACAATTCCATAGGCCTGTGTTACACCTTGGTATGACCGCCTTAGTTTTCATCTATTCAGCCCCTTACTGGCCAAACGTAACATATGTCCCAACTATCTCAGTTTATGAAAGCCCACAACCTCATTGGTGTCTCCTAGTTTTTTTGATTTAAGTTGAATGTAGATACCACAGCTGTATGTATAGCTGGTTAAATAACGTTGAAAGCTTCTTTGGAACGAAACTTCCGCGATTAATCTACCAAGTGCTTCGTTGGCTCTTCTGTGAATAAATAAATACATACTTTCCGTTCACTAATTGATATCCAGTAGATCTCTCTGTTGCGACCTACCTATGACTCTTAAAACGCATAAAAACGCCTGTATGCACAAGGGTGTGATCGGAGTCTAAAAATGTGCTGCAGAATGATCAACAATTTTCCAATAAGCTTGTCCAACGATAGCTGATGCACATATAATTTATTTGTGTCAACTAATGCGTTAGTTTTCGAGGTTCCTGGGTTAAACAACGTTTCTGCCTCTTCTTAAGTCACATTATTTTAAGGAATCAGTCATCGAAACCAGTAGGTCCTGAAATCGATTACAAAAGGAATTGATGAGTGACAACCTGACAAAGTTTGAGCAAGCTTACGTCAATGAACTAATTCAAAATGAAACTCACGAGTCCCCCCCCACAAGTTTGAAAAACTTTTAAACATAGTCAGATCAGAACTTATGATGACCAAAACTTCCTGAAAGTATATTACTTCATGACGCACGGATTATTAATTTTCAATTGTTATGAAAAATTAAAGATAAGCAAGGACCAAAAAATTCAAATTTGTAGTGTTTAGACTTAAAATAGAGGGTAAAATAGTCCTAAAAAAGTGAGGGCAGAAATCAAATCTATTCCTTTAATTCCAATCAGCTTTCTCTAAGGCATTCAATATACCAAAAGTACATTACAAAAGACATTTCTCTTCATTGTGGAATGTGCAACTGCAAAAACAGCTGAAAATTCAAATAACGGAAAACTTGGAATACATGTATATTGTTCCTATAACAGCTTTAAATATAGTTAATTGGTATGCAACAATATGGGACAGGCAATGAAGGAAGCATATATTCACCATCCATATAAACTGAATAACCAACTGATGTTAAATAAAATCAGCAATTAGAAAACATTTGTTAGTTTACACTGAACAAGAAAGAAGTCAACACTGCTTATTATATTTCATGTTTCAGTTTAGTTGCTTGTAACTTAATTTCAATTTAGAACATCAGACTAGGTGATTGCCTGTTTACTAACAGAACTAAATATAAGATTTGTATCTACGAAAGTAATACTTACACTTAGCCGACACTAAGTTTAGCTCTGTATATGAAACTCGTTTCAAAAATAATCAGTTTTCAGGAAAGCAATGAACCCAAATACTGTTTTCAGATGATTACGTAACGGTTATGTAAATTATAGTCAACTTTCAACGGGGTTACTTGCGTAACATTATCACCAGCACATATGATGTGACTAGGAGCCACGTAGAGTTACATGTACAAAACTTAACTACTAATAATCGGAAAAAAACTGAAGTTATCTGAGATGTACTGAGATAATAATTAATTTTAAGATGTAACCAGAACGGAGGAAGGCGGAGTGTAAAAAATGACAGAGATACTTGGAGTATAGTTTATGCTTCTAATCGAGAACACATACGCATCCGATGGATCAGTGAATGAATCTGAAATAGTGATAGACTCTGTTCCTTGTAAAATATCCTCACTAAGTATCTGAAAAAATATCAACAAAAAAGGGAGATATAACATGTCTTTATGCTTTCAAGATATAAATACGAGAAAGTAATATCAGTATACGTTGGAATGGCAATGTACGAAAGCCAGAGGTGTACCAAACCCAGTCGAAAATATGTGGATAAAATATTCAGTCTATCAGGTAACTGAACACCAGTTATATAACTAACTCAATACAAGCCACATTCCTTGACTTGGAGGTAGTAATCAATTAAGTTAACTGACACGCTTTATGCACAATTTGACTAGCAAATATTTCACGATGGTAAGGATAAGTGAATACAATTTATTAGGATTGGCAACGAATAGTGTTCGATAAAGATATTAGCTACTAATTCTATTCAAATATTGCTTTTGATAGCTGTCCTGCTATTTACAAGTGTATTTACATAGATTGATGTACTTATATGTGAGATCATCAAATAACTGCTCACTCGAAATGTTTGCCATCTCTTCAAAAAGTACGTTAACCACCAAAGCACTTATAAACATATCTCTTAATATAGCTTCCATAGAAAATCTCACTTTACTCGTATCCATATGGTGTGTTTAAACAAGTATGGTAGATATCGTGTATAAATGATATCTCTGGATATATACGAAGTATCAGTTAGCCTGAACAGAAAATTTATAATCGGACACAACAGACATAACAAATTTTGGAAAGTTAGTTTATCGGTACTACAAAATTAACTAATAATTGTGTAGTTAAATTTGAAAGTGGTCAACTTATCTTTTGGGATGAATCCTCCAGCTCGTCAACGGGTGCTTTATCAAGTCACGATATTCGATCAATAATCATAAATATTGCACACCACTAGAAAATCAACTAAAATGACGCAAAAGAGCAGACAAAAATATTACTTTCAAATCTGTATCGATGAAATAGATTTAAAAAGAGTAGTAGCATTTTAATCATTTGGGTAAACATTCTTGGTTTTGATAGTTTATTACGACAAAACTTACCTGTTTGTGCTTTAATTAAATACGATTGAGTTAACATATAAATTGTCACCTTTTGTGAAACGTTTCATCCGTAATTCAGTGATTAAAAATTTTTTTCGTCTGGTGCCAATAATCCACAAACAGTATGTAGTAATGGATTATTTACAATCAGAAAGAGAGTAAATAGGGTCGACGATCCTCGACTACGCAGATTTTACAGCATTATCCCGGGTTTACAGGAGCAACGATACCTAGTGACTACAGCCCATGTATGATAATAAAAACATGTAGAAAGACAAATTAAAAGAAAAGCGCTAGTTCAGAGAGCAGAGCGTCAGAAAGATGGTTAATAAAATCCACAAATGGTGGGTTTTTGAGTAATCAAATTTTCGAAGCCAACTATCAGAGTCAAATTCATTAGTACAGTTGTTAAATTATTACAGAAAATTGTGTTATTATAATGTGGAAGGGAATAACCATTTATCCGTACAACATGGCTTCCAAGCAAGCCTTTTATGTTTAATTACTTCCCTTATTTAAAGAGAATACAAAACTGCGGCAAAAGACAATAATATTTCAGTAAATGTTACTTTTATAGGTTTTAGCACAACTCTCGATAAGGTCTCACATATGGGGTCTTCGAGTCAGACTGGAAAGTTCCTATATTGTTTATAAATTGGATTAGGGTCTTTCTTAGTAATTGGAGGTAACTTGTGAGAGTAATTGGTGCATTATCATCATAGGAGTCAGTAAGGTGAAACTCCCCAAGGAACGATTCTAGGTCCTCTTATTTAATTTATATCAATGACTTACCGACAGTCACAAACTAATCACTTGCTATTTGTGGATGACATTAAAGTTTGGAGAAATATTTAGAATGAAGATGAAGTAGGAGAAAAGGCGCTTGTTGCGTGGACAAACCGGTAGTAGCTAGAAATTGTGGCGATACACACTAGTCACTGTGACCATCTTGACCTTACCACGATGAATCGAATACCGTTACTTAAAGTTGCTGATCATAGAGGTTTAGTAGTCATAGTGAGTAGTGAGATTAAAATCCAGAGTAACTGTAAGGTGGATGCAGCAAGAGAAATCTGAATCCAATAGTTAATTCGAAAAGCACCCCCCACCCCGAAATTACAACAAGATGACCCGAATTCCATACTCTACGAATTTGAGACCTTATACAAAGTATAGAACTCATGCAGCAAGTCCCTGTCTTATGTTTGAGGCGAATATAATGGACTGAGTTCCGTGCAAAGAGATAATACGGTGAAGGATCTTACTAAGCTGTCTTATGTAGATTGATACATCACAACTAATTTTCGCCATTTTACCATACATTACGAAGGAATCCAATACTGGCTGATTGTAGTATTAATGTATCTTACCTTTTTTGTTCCATCTAGAAATGGTCACTCAAGAGAACATCCCAAGAAAACTTAAAACCCAAAATTAAACCCCTTACTGTTGCATTTTTGTTCCTCGAGTCGTGAATCACTGGAATTCTCCACTATAACATATTATATCCACAACTTCTGTCAAGACTTTTAAAGTGAAATTGAATACACGTAGTACTGAGACTCGTGAGGATTAGCACAAGGCCACTAATTTTCTACTCGTAAACACGACGACCTAAGTAATGGATATTAGCTAAACTTTTGTTTCTGAATATATGTAGGGCAGAGTTAAACACAATACGAAATAAAAACCAGCTTTGAATCCGTACGATTATCTACAGAATATGAAAACTTTAGCTGAAGCCGATCCTAAGACGTTAACATTACATTCGGATCTGCCGATTTCCAGTATGACTGTACGATGATAAAAGCAATACCGCTAAGATTAAGACATACTCATATTTTAATCTAAGGAAGTTTCAATCTCCGTCAACAACCATACAGAATATTGGTGAATGGTAACTGGTAAACAAACAGTCATGCAAGCCCGATACCTACTGTTTAATAAATATCAACGACTCGAAGTGAGTAGGTACTTACATAGATACGTCTGTTAAGCACAAGCATGCAACCGGCTGATATCATTAAGTAAGAGCGAATCAACAGGCATATTTGTTTAGTGAAACTAAACTACACCGACGACCTTGAGGTACCTTTTAGCCAATGAGAACGCACTGGTAGATAAAGTCATTATTTATGAAAAACGAAATTTTAAAAAACAATTACACATGGTACACCGTTTTCACATGATTTATGAACTTGTGGACGTCGGAGACGGGTTCAATGAATTTACGTTAATAATAATAGCTTTATTCAATAGTATTTTTAGTACAATATGAATTTTCAGCATGCAATGTCTCAACAAGTTACTTTTTTACCGTGTCAACATCTGATAGAAAAAAGATACATATTTTATATTGTTAACTACAACAACAAATGTTACAGTAACATAAGGAATAGGAGTCTTTGTATTTCATAACAATCCGTGTTTTTAAGAGCACAGATTTCTGACTAGATCGATTTTTACAAACTTTTCATCACATAAAGCATGTGCTAAATATGGAATAGTTGAGCATTTATGCTTCTCTTTACTTTCTTGGGTGATATAGCAGAGTCACGTTCTGCCAAAAGATAAACATATGATAAATATATTGATTCTTTTTAACGCGTGCTGCCAGCCACCATGATGTTTGCGTTTAGATCTAACTTCATTGCATATGATAGGTCGTAAACCTTTTATAAATGCGCGGAGTACACAATGCGATGTTGGGACATGTTTGGGCAATTAAAACAAAACAGAAAACGGAATGATAACTTAATGAGATATATGTAAACAAAGGTAGCCTAGGATTTCAAGCAGGCCGCCATCATTCAAAATATGATCCATATATAAACTCGTCCATATGGCTCCAAATCATGTTGTTCCTAGAACCTTTATAAGGTCTAAGAAACTTCTTGAGACGTGACCAGTATACTTCAATGTTTTGTGTGTGAACACCAGTACTTGGGTTCACAAAAGGTCTTTAGTGACCTACGACATGGTGAACATAACCAAGTCTACGAAGAGGCCGATATGCTTTCCAGTCGTCAATATAAATAATGGATCGTAGTTGAACATACTTTCAGATTATTGGTATCAGGGTCCTTGTAGTTCGATTTAGGACATACTGGGAATGTCCCTTTCCAAATGTTCGGTCGTAAATACCAAGGACCTACCAGTAAATTTGAAGCAATTATGACTTACTCATTTTGTTTTAACAAATCCTCCTCTATTATATTTTCTCTTTCTAATGGCTGTTTCATCGATTTCAATGATTCTTCCGATACCTCCCCAAATGACAGATTTAAGGGCAACATCATTTCTGAGCATACGTTTTACAGTGTTTATACCATTGCACCGCTGATACTTAGCTTACATCTGTAAGAGACGATGCCAGCGTGACAAGCAATTGCCTAATCCACAATACAACCAACATATAGGTTTGCCCCAGTGTCAGCTTAGATTTGCTAAAAAAACTACCTGTTCACAACGATGTTTTTTCGCCAGCAGATATTGCAACGACTCTCTGTGGATTGTATTTAAGGCATATTGAGGCCACAATCACAAATGAACTCTCTACAAAGTAGTCCGAAAGCTTGTAGATTAGAAATAACAATGTCCTCATTAATAGTTGCAATAAGCCGATCCAAATTAAGCATCCTGAACTTAAATGCGCGCGCGAAATTGAAAGTAATAACTTGATTCTCATTGGCCTTCTCAGGTTCGTCAGCAAAGTTTAGTTTTACCGGTTATTATATCCGATGACTTAAGTTAATCATTGTAGTATTTATTTACGTAAATATCCGATTCATTATTGTAAGAGGTTGTAGGGGTAAAAAATCCCTAAAAAAAATAGTTACATAGGTCCTGGACATTGATACTGACCACTTTTGTTTTAGCGGACGCTGCTAGTTGAAGGCGCTCGGTCACGTATCATCACCAGATCACGTCACGCTGCACCGTGGTAAGCCTCCCTCTCTCTAGTTTGCCAGCCTAGTCGTTGCTATTCGATTTCCGCTATATTCACGATCAAATATGACTTCCTTTCCATCCTTAATTGCCTTCTGATTTATTCTCATTCGTAAGAGTGGGTTCAATCATTGGAAGTTGCTCTGGTAATACTGCAAATGTAATTTGGTCAAATATCAGAGGCATTTCATTGGTGAGCCCGACGTGATCTTGACGCGTTCATAACTGTGCGTTCGTTCCTGTTAATAGTTTTTAACAGTATTTTTGGTGTGATTATTTTTTGCACCTTTTCACTGCATTTATTTTTGTACCTTAACGGTGACTGATCAGACTCCTAAGCTCATTTAGACTAAAAATCCCACATCTCGAATCTTTCAGCTCATTCCTATTTCCACAGAAAATATAGAAGCATGATTCTGCAACTCAGAAGCCGTGTTTCCAGACTACTGCGTGACAGACCCACGCGTTCAATTCCTTGCCGTTGTAAGGTCACTTCCGCGTGAATTGAACAGGTACGTCACCCATTTATTTTTCAGCCCTGACTGCTTAGAACCTTATGACCAGCTTAAAAGATCAATTCTCAAACGCAGAGTCTTATCAGGCAGACAGCGTCTTGATGAGTTGTTCCACGCCATCGATCTATGTAGTGGTTCAGCTACGGAAATGTTGTCGCGCATGCGAGAAGTGATTGGTCAACGCATGGTTGACGAAGGTCTTATCAAGCTGCCACAATAAATAAAGGCGGTTCTGGTAACGTTTAATAACAACCCAGTAGATGAACTAACTTAATCTGCTGATCGAATTCTGGAGATCACCAGAACTCGCGACAATGAGGTTTATTCGATTACTGTAAAACCTCGTGCCACCGAAAACGACGTTACGAAATTTTGTATTACTCTTTTTCGTTTTCCTCACCTGAAGGAAAGACACCGACCAAACAATTCTCGTCGACGAAGTACATCACAGAGAAGATCGTCGTCTCGACTTCGACAAAGTGAAAACTTACATTGGTGTTGGTACCATAACACCTATGGAAAAAATTCCAAGTAGTGTAGAGACCCCTGTTGTTTCTCTATAAAGAAGCCCACTGTCGACGCACCGGAAAACTATCTCTCCGGCAAGTGTTTGCGGCAACCGTAGCCAGTGGAAACAGCCGCCTGTTATTTATCACTGACGTGATAACGAAGATTTGCTACTTCGTCGATACTGGCGCGGAAGTTTGCGTCCTTCCTGCAGCTCCATCTGATCGCCAATATGAAACTGCATTCGATCTACAGGCGGCCGATGAAAAACACATAGCTAAGTTTGGTAAACGATATGTCTACTAATACGTGGGTTAACGAAAACATATACACTGGATTTTCACTATCGCCGATGTGAAATTACTTATCATAAGAATAAATCTACTGAGCCATCACAACTGGCTTGTGGACCCTAGTAAATAGAGATTAGTGGAAAGTAGCACAAATCTATACGTTCGTGCAACCGCGGCTACAGGTTGTAGCATATATCCTCTTCGTTTTAAACATTTAATTAACCCTTCTTTTCAGCCGAAACTCGACAAGTATCCAGATCTGAATAAGGCAACATTGAAATTATCATGTGTAACCAGCAATGTTGCACATCACATCACGGCTACAGGTCAACTTTTATTTTCCAAAGTACGCCGACTAGCATTAGAAAAACTAGGGATAGCGAAAACGAAATCGATCATACGATTGATTTGGGAATAATCTGCCTATTCAGTAGCCCATGGTTATCTTCACGACATATGGTCCCGAAGAAAGGTAGCAATGATTAGCGTCCTCCTGGTGATTAACCGCGCCTCAACGCCCAAACTGCGCTCAATCGTTAGCCGTTACCATACATCCACGATTTGAAGGCCACCCTGAAGGGAATGACAGTATTTTCGAGAATGTACTTGGTAAAGGCGTACAACCAAATACCGATGTCTGAAAATGATATCCCAAAAACTACTATCGTAACTGCATTTTGCATTTACGAATTCCTTCGAATGCCTTTTGCATTGAAAAATGCGACACAAACGTTTCAACGTTTCATCGATGAAGTGTTCCGTGGGCTTGACTATGTCCATGCATACGTCGACGACTGCCTGATAGCAAGCCCAAACGAGGTAACACATATGAAACCTTTAGACACAGTCTTTAGAAGACTACAACAATATGGAGTTACCATAAACATATAGAAATGCCAAATCGGAACAACCTCGTTGGACTTTCTAGGGCATATTATTAATACTAATTGTATACAACCTCAGAAACACAAGGTGGCAGCTATTCTGGAGTACCTGGGATCAAACACCATTAGGCAGTTGCGAGCTTTCAATGGATTGGTTAGTTTTACAGACGATTTATACCGAACTGTGCATCTATCATGAAACCACTAACGGATCAGCTTCGTGTGACTAAACAAGGTGGTCACAATCGATGCACAGTCGAAAAAATCTTTCACTGCAACTAAAAAAGCAATAGCCAATACGACTATGCTAGCACATCACATCCTGTCAGCATCGCGGTTGACGCATTCGACTCAGCCATTAGTGCAGTTCTGCAACAATTGACTGGACAAACTTGACAACCTTTAGCATTCTTCTCCGGACGACTAAACTATATCGGATCGAGATACAGCATATTTGGAAACCGCCACCAACTCGACAGATCTGGATATCAATTCTTAAGTGAACCTGCATACAAATGCTATGCGTTCATTTGAGCCAGTCCAAACTTAACAACAACCGACAGACACTTTTATCCGACCCGCCTTGAAATATAGTACACACGCTTTCGTACGTCGTGATGCTCTACGCCGACATGTCGACGCAAATTACGACATGAACGGAGTCACCACGCCTCAAGCAACAACCAACAAGCAAGTGGAAATTGTGAAGAGCTCCATAATGCCGGAAGCAACACGTTTCGTTAGTAAAGTAGGGTTTCCAAAAACTTAAACGAATATTACGTTTATTAAATTTTTTACTAATTTTTCACTCTCTGCGAATTGTAAAATGTTTTGGTTTTTTAAAAATTCGAATAAAATTACATTTTTTAACTATACGGTATGCATTTTACACATTTTTATATGTTTAAAAATATATTAAAAAACCCCTTTTTATTGATATTACTGTTGTTGACATTTTATGCGTTATCGTAGCCGCATTTGGCTGCCAAATTCTTTATATATATATATATATTTGAAAACTTTTTTTCGATTTCCAGGCCGCCTGAAGACGACCAGAAGAACGCTGAAGAGAACGATTATATTTTGTACAAATGTTTTATGTAACGACACCCTAGAGGCCGCGCAATATCGCAAGCTATCAAACGAACGTTTACCAATGTCTAACGCATTTTGTTTTATCATTTGCCTAGTACGTGGTAGTATCTTTAGCGCCTAGGTATATCCCGATCTAGTGACAGAAGAAACCAGACAATTTTGGGAATAGGTGTTTATTCAGTACTGTGGTCAGGAGACAGTGGAGCGTGGTTCTAGCTATTCAAACACACAAATACTTCTCAACATTCAATATAAGCTAATAGGAAATATTGTCCCTATGCAGAATAAGGAAGTAAATAGATACTTAAGGTTAATTGTTTTGTCGTATGCTTAAGGTTTGAAGTGAACTTTTAACTAGTCAGGATAAGTTGCTACATAAGCTTCCTCCTAGAAGCGATTTCCGTAGGAACGTTGGTTCGATCAACATACCAGACAAAATCATCTCAGTTTTGTACCTGTAGCTTATTTCGGAATTACTAGCTCGTTCAGTGTCTGGCACTCAATTTATTAGTCAGTACTCGACGACACCGCGTGGATGACATTTACTTTTTTGAATCTGCTATGTAATCGTGTAGCATTTACGCTCTCCTATAAAAGATGGTGGGATACTTCGTGAACTTGACCTCCTAACAGTGACTGGAGATTAAAGAGTAAGAGAGGAAGGAAATAAAGTGGGAATATTTGAGGAAATACCACAAGCGGGCTACCCAACACCATGTTGGTGAGGTGCAATTTTTCCATGCTGTGTCCGGCAATTAAATGTTTACTTACCTCCCTCTTGTGTCGCCCTCAAGTAAAAATTAATGAAGAATCTACTTTAGAACAAAACAAAAACGATGAAACTCAATCACATCTAAAGAATTGTTCCACTGTCTGCATAAAAATTTAAAGTACAATATATATATGTATATAATTAAAATTGATAAGTGTTCGTTTCTACGTAAGTGTTTGGTTTCCGGGACTGCTTGATCATCTGAAAGAAAATAAACATGTTGTAAAATCTTGTGTACGCAAATGCATTAAAGAAACATGCATAAAAGAAAACAGGGAGATATATACATAAGTGCGCGTACTTGTCAGAAGTCAGATCAACTAGGCAACCTTGAACATGTGACGACCACCTTTTATGACTGGTTCGTAACGGTGGGTACTGACAGTACCTGTTAGGTTGAAAATTATAGCAAACGTTTATGGAAAAGAAAAAAATGAATTACCGAGAATATGAGGATGTTTAAACTTATTAGGGTCAGATGAAGCTATAAGTCAATACGAAGCATATATCTAATGTAGAAAGCTTATCGGAACGCTACCGGATGATATCTCTAGTTGATTAAGAATTCAAATGTCGATAAAATGTATGAAAACTATGTGGTTATCTGAGAGAGCATAGATTTTAACCGAGAGAAGTATTATTCCTAACCTATGTCTATTGTGATGTACGGATTTACAATAATTGTTTGTGTGATGTTGTGAAGAAAACACATCAATTAAGGGTAATTTTATATAAGTTTGTAGACCCGGTTTGTTATTAGTTTCATTAATTATATCAATCATATTACGTGATTGCCAGGGCTAGACAGTGCTTTATGATTATATCATGAAACCATTATGAGTAATTAGTTGTAGTGTTAGTTTGCTATAAGCTGGTGAAAAAATGAGGTTTTTGATTTTATTTATTATTAATGATCTAAAAGATTGTAAAATCTAACAATAGAATTTAAAATCTTAAATATGACACATCACTGCAGTTAGAAAGGTGCTAGGGGTACTATAGACACTTGATAAATTACTCTAATTAGCTTAGTGATATTTATAAACTGTGGCAAAAATACTTAGAACTATGACAAGTCGAATGAATATGGAACTTAATATGTTTCGCCTGAAAACAACACACTTTTTCGAATTGTATGTTGCTGTATAAAGTTGTCAATAATATGTATCTTAAGCAGAAAACGTTTCTAGTAGTGGTTTACATAAAATATACATGGCTAGTCTAAGTAAAATATATACACGCCAAGTACTAGAGGTGTGTATAGTAAATCAAATGTTAAAAGATTGAAACTCGCCTAGATTCTTTTCGTAATTTATCCTGATTTTTAAAGTTCATTGTGTGATTTATGTCATCATCAACTGATAATTGAGAATTCTAGAAAAATGATTAGTTCCGCAAGCAAAGCATGCTCACAACACTCACCTCAGTTGATAGGTTTACGACTTATATTGCTCGCCAAATTGTTTAAGAATCAGTTTAATTGATCAGTATTTAATAAAAAACAAAATGACTACCGTTCCTACATCAAAAAGATAAGGTCTAAAGAGAAGTGGGTAGACTAGTACTTAAGAGTACTAATATTCCGATAACGTTTGTCGACTTAAGACAAAGAGAAATATATTGCGTTTTTGTTTTCGTTTTATTTTATGTTCACTTTTTATTTATTTTTTTCAATATTTACTTACTTGAAAATTTTAGAAGTTACGTGATTAATATTATTATTTTTTAGGCCGAAACTAAAACTGTGGGCATCCCCGCCTGAATAATCGGTTGTGCCCATCTAACGCTTTTAGTTACCTTTGTAGCCTTTATGTTCTTACTTGCTGATTCCGTGTTTGTTTGATTAGATAAACGATCTAATAACACGTATGGTGGTTCATTATCTAGGTAGGCCGGTTTTAGCCTATCAATACTTACTGAGTCGATGTTTCCTTGTTTTTGTATTACGAAGTACTTAGGTTTTTTGGAATAACTTTAAATGGACCTCCGAAAGGAGGGCTAAGGGGCGCTTTTACTTTGTCACATCTTATCCAGACGTGCGAGCAACTGCTTAGATCCTTAGGTAAAAATGTCGCTCGTGATTGTTCACGAGTATTAATCAGTTTAAGTTTAGACATTCGGTCCCGCAGTTGATCTGCGTAAGTTCGTAAGTCGAGCGTTCTACTGTCGGTGTGAGGGTTAATGAACTCACCTGGGAGTCTCAGAGTGGTCCCGAAAACTAATTCTGCCGCTGAACATTGTGAATCAGTTTTGACAGCTGTTCGTATTCCCAGCATAACTAATGGTAGGAATTCTGTCCACTGACTGGGGTTTGAATGACATATAAGAGCAGCCTTTAGTTGACGATGGAACCGTTCTACTATCCCATTTGCTTGAGGATGATATGCCGTGCAGCGAATTCTGTTTGAGCCTAGAAGTTTGGCCAAGTTATTGAATAGTTCAGATTCGAATTGAGCCCTTCTGTCTGTCGTTGTTTTAACAGGTGGACCAAAAATGGTCACCCAGATTTTGTATGAAGATTTTGGCTACTGTTTTGGCTGTAATGTCCGCCATAGGTACGGCCATTGAGAACCTCGTAAACCTATCAATGCATGTAAGCAGGTACGTAAAGCCATTTGAACGCGGTAAAGGGCCCACTAAGTTGGTATGTACGTGTGCAAAACGCGCATCCGGTTGGGAAAAAACTCCAGTGGGTGAGTTTGTGTGTCGGCTAACGTTTGATTGTTGACACACCAAACATTCTCTGACCCATTTATGTACATCTTTCTGAAGATTTGACCATATGTACCTGGCGTTGATTAGTTTAGTTAAAGATTTTACGCCAGGGTGAGACAATGAATGAAAGTTATTAAATATTAACCGCCTCATATTTTTGGGAACGAAAGGTCGAGGCACCGCCTTTGTCGTGTCACAGTAAATCAGTACATCTTCCCTAGGTGATAGCAGCTGTTTTAGTTTCAGGCTAAAGCATTTAGTTGACAGTAGGTTCTGTAATTCTTGATTAGTTTTTTAACTGTCTCTTAAAATCTCAAAGTCTACTGTAGACTGTTGCATTATATTCATTTCTAATCGAGATAATGCGTCTTCTGCCTGATTGTTATCACCTTTTACGCGCCGCATATCACTGGTGAACTGTGATATGTAGTCAAGGCGTCGGACTTCTCGAGGTTAGTAATTACCAGTTTTCGCTCTTAATGCGTTGGTTAGCGGTTTATGATCCGTATAAACTGTGAATTCTCTACCTTCTAGCATGTGCCGGAAGTGCTTGATGGTTAGGTAGATTGCGAGGAGTTCTTTACCATAGGTAGAATATCTCATCTCTGCTGAAGCGAGGTTTTTGAGAAGAATGCGATTGGTTTCCAGGTGCTTTAACTAGCTGATTAAGAGTACCGCTTACGGCTTTGTCTGAAACATTTACCATTATGGCAAGTGGGTAGTAAGAATTCGGATACGTTAATGTAGATGCTTGAGCATGTCTGCTTTAATTGGTTTATAGCATCGACAGCCTCAGAGGTCAACTTGAACTCTTTCGGTTTTCCTTTAAGCGCATCCGTTAATGGTTGCATTAGTTGTGCACAACCGGGTATGAATCTGCGATAAAAGTTTATTAAACCAAGAAAACTTCTAAGTTGTGTTATGGAGCTTGAAATGGGATATTGTTTAATAGTATCCACCTCTTGTTAAATTGGTGTAATTCCATCTGGCTTATGGTATGTCCGAGGAATTCCAACGTTTCCACACCAAAAACGCATTTACTTTGGTGTATGTTCATACCATTTTCGTTTAGTCGTTTAAGTACTGACCTCTCATGTTGTTAATGTGATTCCAAGTCCGGGCTGGCAATTAATAGGTCGTCTATATACCCTTGAGCAAATGGCATATCTCGAAGTAAATTATCTACAAACCTTTGGAATGTTTACTGCGTTCCGTTGGCAGAACGGCATGCGTACAAACTCGAATAATCCAAAAGGTGTTGTGGTAGCTGTTTTCGGAATATCTTCCTCAGCTACTGGGATATTGTGGTATGCCCTGACTAAGTCGATTTTAGTAAATATCTTCATACCCTGTAAGCCATTTTTGAAATCATGGATATGTGGTATCGGGTACCTGTCTAGTACCGTTTGACGGTTGAGGGCTCTGTAATCCCCACACGGTCTCGAATCGTCTTTATTTTTCTTTGGGACCATATTCTGAGGGCATGCCCACTAACTATCAGAGAACATATTATGCCCAGCTATAGCATGTAATCGAATTCAGCTCTAGCTATTTTAAGTTTATCGGGTGCTAGTCTCCTGGGTTTAGCGAAAGCAGGTGCCCCTTCCGTTTTGATTATATGACATACTTTTAACTTACTTTTGGAAGATTGAGGGTTCGGTTTTGTTAACTCTGGAAATTCCGCGAGTATATTCTAGAACTTTGCCGTTGTTACTGGTGGAGTTTGGATTAAATTTAGAGAAGTGATACGACTTTCTGTATCTTTTGCATATTTCGAAGTTTCTTTTAATGTCAAACGTCGTTTATTAGTGTCAACTAGAAATTCATATCTCTCTAAGAAATCCATCCCTAGTATTGCCAGATCTAAATCGGCTACAGTGAAAACCCAGGAGAATTGTCTTCTAAACTCCAAATCTAGTGTCATTGTTTTCTGCCCAAACGTCGCGATTTTAGTTTTATTAGCAGCTTGAAGTGTGACTGAGGAAGTTTCTCGACCCCGCTTGGTTTTGTTCTTAGGAATGATACTAAGTGCAGCACCAGTATCCACCAAGAAGTTCAAGCCTGTATTCTTATCTCTAACGTAAAACAAGCGACTGTTTAGGCACCCTGCGTCAGTCGTTGCGACCTGGGGAGGGGTTATTTGTTTCCCCATATTTTTCAGGGTCTGTTTGGGCGAGGCGCATGGTTGATTGCATTTGGTTGATTGAACACCAAATTTCCAGTGATACCAACAAAATTGTCCAGATTGTTTGGACTCTTGCGACCTGTTACGTGACTTGAATCCCGATCGTCGTGATGCCCTACTCTTGTCTCCATGACCCATTTGCATTTTGCTGACAGCCTCTGTGAGACTTTCAACACTCGCAATGAGTTGTGCTATAACTGGATCATTTGCTGATGCTTCTTTCTGAGTGTGGTGTATCATACTTGATGCGGTTGGGGGACCTCTTTTTATTATCCTATCTGCAATACGTGTTAAGTGAGATAAGGAGGTGTCGGAATCTTGCGCATCCAAACGGTGTTTTACGTAGCGTGGGAGAGCTTGTATCCATCCTTATTTTAGGACTGCTTCACCCACTGTGTTGTCGCCTACTAAGGTTTGGATATGACGCAAAAATTGGGACGGTGACCTATCACCTAATGTTTCCCCTTGGAAGAGTCTGTGGATTCTTTGCCCATCTGATAATGATAGACGATTCATTATTTCTCGTCTTAGAATGGTGTATGGTTGTGGTGTCGGTTGACTTAAAATCAAGTCGCGAACTTCTTTGGCTACTGAAGAGGGTAGGGCTGAACATAAATCTCGGTAGCGAACTCCTTCAGATTTAATATTACGTCTGATGAAATAATGCTCTAGTTGAGCAAACCACAACTCGGGGTCACTACGATTGAATTCTACGAGTGGGATTTTCGTAGTCATAACGGTGTCTATGTCTACCGATGACATATCTTCCAGGCTTTTGGTTTGGACTGAGTCTGCCATGTTATATGAACAATATAATAACGTAATGAGGACGGAAAAGTAATGAGTGATAAAAATAAAATACTATGTATATAAAAAATATATACGTAATCTTAATTATTGCAAAACAGAAGGCTTATTTTTATGGCTGAATGTAAAATGAAAAAGTGATATGAACAACAGAAATGAAATATTGTATTCGATACAAGGCTCACCAGTTTAGCGCCTAGGTATATTTTGATCTAGAGACAGAAGAAACCAGACAATTTTGGGAATAGGTGTTTATTCAGTACTGTGGTCAGGAGACAGTGGGGCGTGGTTCTAGTTATTCAAACACACAAATACTTCTCAACGTTCAGTATAAGCTAATAGGAAATATTGTCCCTATGCAGAATAAGGAATTAAATGAATACTGGAGGTTAATTGTTTTGTCGTATGCTTAAGGTCTGAAGTGAACTTTTAACTAGTCAAGCTAATTTGCTACATGTCCTCACGAACCCACTAAGAGGGTGAGTGAGCTGTAGCGGTAAATACTCCCCAAAATAAAAAGCTACATAGGTCCTGGACATTGATACTGACCACGTCCGTTTCAGCGGACACTACTAGTTGAAGGCGCTCGGTCACGTATCATCACCAGATCACGTCACGCTGCACCTTGGTAAGCCTCCCTCTCTCTAGTTTGCCAGCCTAGACGTTGCTATTCGATTTCCGCTATATTCACGATCAAATATGACTTCCTTTCCATCCTTAATTGCCTTCTGATTTATTCTCATTCGTAAGAGTGGGTTCAATCATTGGAAGTTGCTCTGGTAATACTGCAGACACAACCTGGTCACATACCGGGTGCATTTCAAGTTCATCAATGAAGGTGATATTACTTATTTGGGTAGTGCGTTTTAATATGGGTACCAGTCGTGTATTTATAAATCAATATTGACCACTTTGTATCATTTATAACAATAAAGTGTAACATGGTCGTTTGGTTACTATCGTTCACTACTTAAAAAAGCGTTCTTGCCAACGTCCGTTACTCAGTGAAAACTGGCATGTAATGTGATGACCGCAAATGCTAATACCACAGTCTGTGCAATAACATAACCCCAGCCGCCTACAAACGGTGTAGCGAACCTAGAAAAGTACCGCTTTTCTCACTTTGCTATCTAGATTTAAACCACCTGTGTGGGCAGGGTAGATATTCACTTGTATGCTAACGTCCGGAGCCTAAGGAACAAGATCGTACAGGTTAAGTATCTTAGTAGCAGAAGTTAATCTGAACATAATGTCTCTTACGGAAACGTGGTTAATAACTGTTGTAGACCTCACACCAGTCATAACAGGGTATATATATATATATTAAGTCTTGCGGGGTCACCAACCATAATAGTGGGGGAACGACCTCATACATTTAGGATGGTTTATTTATGTCGACAGTGCATCAGAAGGGCACATGCTGGGTAGTCAGCTGTATTCTGAAGACTACACGTAGCCAAGTAATTGTTGGAGTAGTTCCTCGTGGTCCTGGCTACCTAGACAACGATTTTACTTTAAGCCACACTTATGAGTGAAGTAAAGTTAGTAGGTGTCTTATTATTGAAGACTCCAACGTATTTCACATCAACTGAACAGAGATCACATCTGTAGGTGGGGGGCTTTCATGGAAACTTATTGTCACCTAGTCTCAAGTGTGCTTTAATACAGCGACACAAAACGACACGTTTCAATCCACACTAGTTACTGTCAATCATATATCTTGTATACGTGCGTAATTCTAACTACTTTACAGATATTAAGCTCATATCCCCACCTGTTAATAGCTATCACGTTCTCCTATTTTTTGGGATCGCAACTTATGTTATTGAATATGGATCTGTCCCATCCCGTCCAAATAAATAGCTGGCAGACATCTCGGCAATTTTGGGACTGAGTTGACTCAGACGACTAGTTGGTTTCCGAAAGTCATTTAGTTGAAGAAGCAAGGTGCAATTTTAAAGATCCTACAAGAAGTAACCACTCCATTTATACTAAGGTCATATCCAAGTTAGTTGTCACATCGTACTCCATTGGTCGACAAAAACGCCCTAGATGTACTGAACTTTAGTTCCTTTTAGAATTAATCATCCCAAAGGCAACCTAGATCGAATCCGTTTTTCACAATGAGTGGCCAACGGCTGAAATGAGCTACGTAGACAGGTGGTGTTGTGGTGGATATTACTTATAAAGTCTTCAATAAGCAGTAGGTAGCAGAGCGTCAAAAGAAAATAAGGAAGAATCAGTAAACAGCATACAAGGCGAGTTGCGAGGTGGCAAGAAGTAAAGCATGATTAAAATACAGAGGTGAATCGAGAACAACCAAGAGAAGCAAGCTAATAAACGACACAGCTCAGAGAACGCGGAGGATATGCAAATTGATGCTTGGAATTAAGGTATGTAATACTGTATGACATACTCTGTTTTCGCCAAATAAATCATTGCTTGCCCAATTGGTCTTTCCACAATTAGTGTCGCTGCCTCTGGACGAGATGAAGGTGCCGTGGCCACAACCGTTCGAGGATGGGGACGTCAGGGCATTCCTGTGACAGTTCGAAGCCATCGCGGAGCTGGTTGGTGTGCGAGGACAGAAGGCGAAGGTGACAGTCCTCGGGACCCTGCTGCGGGGACGTGCGAAGGCGGCTTTCGACAATGTGGAGCTTAACGGCGGTGGGGCTACGTGGGAAGATGTGGTGGCCAGGTTGGTGTCCAAGTTCGACAGTCCGGCTGACAGGGAGTTGGCGTTAAAGCAGTTTAGGGCCGTGCGTCTGGCCCCAGACAGTGACTCGTCAGTGTTGGCTGCCACTTTAACAAGTCTGCTGCTCCGTGCTTTACCATCATTAGATGAAAATTTGAGGGAGCAGCAGCTGACGTCCCAGTTCTTGGAATGTGTTCCAAGTGACGTAGCCAAACAACTTAGACTGGCGCATGCGGTGCAGCCATTGGATGTTGTGGAGATCGCGCGATTATGCAGACAGTTGGCTAGCAAGACGGTCTCTTTGATAACCGAAAACAGCAGGACAGCGTCTATGGAGAAGCGAACCGCCGAGCTAGGGAAGCAAGTCGCGGCGGTCTGAATCCGTGCGGAGAAGGGGAGTAGGTGCTTTGAGTGTGGAGAACTCAAACATTACAGAAGGAACTGCCCGAGGAAACGACGACCAAGACATTTTAAACGCTACACACAGCCTTCTTTCTTTGAAACAACTTTTCGGGTTGTGGGATTAGTTAATAAGGGTGCATTGTATACAAGAGTGCGTATAAACAGGAGAGTACTGGTTTGTTTAGTTGATACGGGCGCTGCTATATCCTTAATAGATGTAGGGTTGTGTCGTCAGATCACGGCGTGTTCACTAGCAGTGCAAACAGTGAGCGGGCATTTACTGAAAATTTTAGGAGTCTCAGACTGTTGTGTCGAAATTGGAGATCGCATCGTACGATAGCCATTCTTAGTAACTGAAGATATACAGCAAACAATACTGGGGCGGACTTCCTTAGAGAGGTGGAGGCGGTAATTGACACAAAGAACATGACGGTAAACAATAAGTATGGGCATTTTAGCATACATGAGAACAGCGAGATAGCTGAGATACAAGCCACGATCTTGCCGCAAGAAACCATAGAAAATATCAATAAGATAGTAGCAAAGTACGGAAGCCTGTTCACCGAAGACGGAGAGGCCTATGGGTATTGTGATAAAGTGACGCATGAAGTCCCTATAAACAGTCGTAGGATGACAACGTTCCACACACGCCAGATACCAGTTCATCTAGAGACGGAAGTAAATCGTCAGGTGGAAGAGATGTTGCGGGACGGAATAATTGAAGAGGCCGATAGCCGTTACAACTCACCTGTTCTGCTAGTAAAGAAATCCAGTGGGAACTATAGATTCTGCGTCGACTTCAGAGAACTAAACAGCATAACTGAGTTGAAGCCATGCGCAATGCCAACTGTAGCCGAAACCCTGGATCGCTTACAACAAGCCCAGTTGTTTACTGTACTGGACCTCAGGTCAGGGTATTGGCAGCTACCGATAAAACCGGATGACAGGTACAAGACAGCCTTCAATGTGGGTCACAAATAGTACCAGTTTAGAAGGATGCCACCTGGGCTGGCGGGAGCTCCGTTCACATTTAGATCAATGAAATTATTGTTACGAAATCTTGAGAACGTGGGAGGTGTACGGGGACGATTTGGTGGTTTACAGTAAAACAGAGACAGACCACATAAGACCTCTAGAAGCAGTACTCAAACGAATCGAGGAGTTCGGGTTGTGCATCAATAAGAAAAAGTCGCAGATAACCAAGTGTAACGTCACACTGCTGGGGTATGAAGTAGGAGATAATGAAATAAAGCCGTTACCCGAGAAGATTTTGACTATCAAGAACATAACGGCACCCACTTCGAAAAAGAAACTCAGGCAGTTTGTAGGAAGAGCAGCATTCTACAGCCGCTTTATAAAGAACTTCAACGAGGTCGCTGCACCACTGTATAAAATATTAAGCAATGAAAAATTTATATGGACAGAGGAGGTGCAGAAAACCTTTGATCAAATCAAGCAGCTGTTAAACGCAAAGCAGATGACATCGAGACTACTGGTCGGTGGAAAACAGTCCACAGTGGCCACAGATGCCAGTGATTTTGGTATTGGTGCAGTACTTCGGCAGGATGACGGGGTAGTGGAATATGCCAGCCGCGTTTTAACGCCAACGGAACAGAAGAACTCGACCATCGAGAAAGAATGTCTAGCGATCGTTTGGGCGGTAGATAAGTGGAGACCGTATCTGCTAGGCCAGCCGACCACAAGCCGCTACAGTGGTTGAAGACGGCAAGAGGCCCCCGAGGAAAATTGTCACGATGGACACTACGCTTGCAAGAATATGATCTCACGATTGGCCACATACCAGGAAGTCGAAAGGTAATAGCTGACTACCTGTCACGACCGTGTGGGGACGCTTGCTTACTGGAAATTGCCTGTGGACTCAACAGAGTGCTTACAGACCTTGAAAGACTAGTTCGTTGCCAGAAAGCCGATCCAACGCTTAGGACGGTGAGACGAGCGCTAACTGAAGCAGTGGATGGCGAATCAATGTACTTTAGCAGAGAGGTGAAGACGTTTTTAAGCCAAAAAGACAGATTAAGATTAAATGCAGCTGGAGTGTTAACATGGAAACACAACTATGGAAGCTGGATAGCTGTAATTCCAAGGCCATTACAACATGAACTAATCAAAGAATGCCACCAACTAGCACACACAGGCGTCGCAAGAACCACTGACCTCCTGAGACAGAGTGCCTACTGGCCAGGAATACAAGGAGACGTGATGAGACACTTCCTCGCCTGCCCCCAATGTCAGTTAATGAAGGATGATAAATGCATACCCACTTCGTTACAACCTATCCCCGTAAAGACAGTAGGCGATCTGTGATCAGTGGACGTGATGGGTCCATTTCCTTAGACATCGAGCGGTAACCAGTACGTGTTGGTGATGACCGAGCATGCCACGCGTTGGGTAGTGACTGTGGTGATTCCTGATCAACAAGGAAAGACGGTGACCCAAGCAGTGATGCGGCATTTTGTGGCCGACCACGGCGTCCCGAGAATGATATTGACCGACCAGGGTCCATGTTTCGAGGGCGAGGAATTCACTTCGCGCCTTGGGCAGTTGGGTATCAAAAGAGTCAGAATAACACCGTATCATCCGCAGACCAACGAACTAACGGAGCGAAATAATCACACTCTAAAAGGATGGATAGCAGCATAGGGGGCTAACTGGGAGACGGGACTACGATGATATTATTAGCACATCGAGCATTAAAATCAAGGTACAACAAAGAAGTCGTCATTTCAGTTTATGTACGGAAGAAGACCACAACTGCAGGGCAACATCATCGCCTAACCTCAGCCATAAAAGTGGAATGATAGGAAATGGAAGGAAGAGCTAAAACAGGCAGTGGAAAACATACAACGGAAACAGAAAATGGACGTTAAACGATCAGAATAGCGTCGAGAGAATCAGGTGAGACACTTTTCAGTGGGAGATCTGGTGACGTGTAGAGTTTTTTGAAGAGCATAACTGGTGGCGGACTAGGTCCGAAGAAAGTACTCCCCAAATGGGAGGACTCGTATGTAGTCATCGCTAGGCGTGGACCGGTATATACCATCAAGAAGGACAACAAAGAGAAGCGTGCAAACATAAGTCAATTGCAAAGATGGATGCGTTGGAATGATGGGGCAAATACGCAGAAACAACCAGTGACCACTGAGGCAAGAAGTTTGGCTCGCATACGAGCACAACAGTTAAGTGGAGGGGCGAGTGTGGTAGATACTACTTATAAGGTCATCAGTAAGCAGTAGGTAGCAGAGCGTCAAAAGAAAATAAGGAAGAATCAGTAAACAGCATACAAGGCGAGTTGCGAGGTGGCAAGAAGTAAAGCATGATTAAAATACAGAGGTGAATCGAGAACAACCAAGAGAAGCAAGCTAATAAACGACACAGCTCAGAGAACGCGGAGGATATGCAAATTGATGCTTGGAATTAAGGTATGTAATACTGTATGACATACTCTGTTTTCGCCAAATAAATCATTGCTTGCCCAATTGGTCTTTTTCCAGTATAAACTCCATTGGCGAACTCGCCTAAAGTAAATCTGAATCTGTACTTAAAAAACCACTGCCAGGATTAACACAGGCCAATAAACCTACTATCCTTATCATTGAAGACGGAGGTAAAAATGGTATCTTAACTCGGGTTTTCTCGTTCTTACTTTCCGAGCCTTCGTGTAATGGCTTCTGGGGTTATTGGGAAAAAGTTTCTAAAATTTTTGTATTTCCATACCTTATTTAGTTATATCTCTCATTTATTGTTATTCTACAGTAGCTTGAAGGTATCGAATTTTTTATTGTAAAGACATTGTACTCTGTGTGGCCCATAACAATATATATACAAAGATTAGGTTAGTGCAGACTAAACAATGACTTCCCTTTAACTGCTGAAAAATTTTAACCTGACATTATCAAAGAAGGGAGGGTGTAGATTCTAGCTAGCACACCTATTGGCACAATGGTTAACCTCAAATTTTCTTTTGGTTATAGGTTGTAGACTGTGTTACATTTACGGCTACGTATTATTGTCGTAATTAAAGTAATCAGTCATGAATAATGTTTGATATGCATTTATACCTGCTACTTTAGTTCACGCGCAAAACAACCAGATAGTGTTGCTTATCTACCAGGATTTCATGCTAACCAGGTAACCAGACCACTGTTTTTGTTGTTAATACCTGATAGTTATAAATTTCCGAACGGTCCCATTATGAACATTTATCCCTTAATCGTTAATGTTTTAGATTATAATGATTATGTAGTGAGGGCGTTAATGGGTAAACAAGCGTTTATGAATATTTTTATTATGGAAAAGCTGCGATTTTAGTAATATATTCTAGGAACTATATTCTTCGTTATTTCCTTAACTGACGACGATCAGTGTATATTAAGAGTAGGAAGGAAGACCAAGCAAAATAATTAATAATGTATCAGTTGTCGAGAGTGTGGTCACAAGTTAAAAAATGTTAAAAGTAAAATCAGGGTGTCAAATATATATACAAATGCAACAACTAAGCAATGTTTAATGCTATGACAACAGTTTAATGTCTATAGGTAGAAATTATTTAATTTGATATTTGTTACAGTCTCATAGAAATAGAACATTCAAACGACGATACCACAGTTTCTCACCACAATATTTCTGCTTTTTGAATATACTGTTCGTTCTTCTTTACTCTGCATAGTTACTTATTTTGTAATCTTGTCGTGATTTTCAGCTTTACCCAATTTGTTTGAAAGTTATTAAATACTCTAAATAATAACGATGATATAATTTGATCTTCCTAGGCATAAACATTTAATATTATCATCAAGAACAAACAAAGCATGTGCATCATCGTTGAGGCCATAATCATGTAAGCACTATTCAATTCGCATTTATTAAAGTCGATTGTTTCACAATGAGGCACCTAGACATCAATCGACTATTTGAAGATAAATTGTACACCCTAATAACACACTGTCCAAAATATTCTAACCGTCAAGTGAATTAATTAAGTGCTTGAACATCAACATTGAAGTTGATTTTATTATAATTTAACAGTTGTTGTGAGTTGTTTTTTTTAAATATTTTTAATGTTTGGCATCCATACAACAGAGGCTAAACTTATTTTGTTTAAGATATGTGTAAGACGTGTTCTCGAGTACTGCTTATTTATCTTTCCGAGCATGAATAGCGTAGATAAGATACGTGTAGAAATTGTATAAAAAAGTTTTTCACGTTGACTTTCGGCAATTTACAGAAACATGGACTATACGACTAGATGTGAAACACTTTTTTTAGAACCTCTGTGTCGTCGTCGACTGTGACATATCTTAATATCCTTCCATAAAATAATCAACGGAATATCATTCTCGGCCTTCTCTTCCACGTGGAACCAAACGCCTAGATACGATCTTCGGAACTACGAGGCAACATTACTCATCGATAAATACCAAACACAACATTGCGGTAAAATTTTTGCCGTATTTTATAGCAAACTCTGAAATAAACCACCACAAAATATTCGCACTACTACATCTATCCTATTATTTAAACTACTGATCACCCCATATCTAGAAACGAAAGACTTGTACCAAATCTTTGACGACTTACCGCTTAACCTCAAATTAATACATAGTGGCTTTTAAGGGTACTAAAACTGCAAACACTAAAATCGTGTACGTTGTGGTAAAAAAACGAAAAAAGATTCTGGTTTGAAACTGATTATTTTGATGCTACTAATTGAATTTATTTTCTCTTTATATATCATAATCTGTGTCACCGTCTCCCCGAGCTTTTGGTCTGTTCTCGTAAGGAATTAGTCTTCTTTTATGCAACTTACGCCAGACGCTGGCTAGAAAAAAATCAATGCACCAACAACACACAACTCAAGACCAACCCACATAGATCGGCTCGCTCAAACAAATTTTAAATTATCAGCTTTACCCTGTTTTTGGATAGTCTTTGTGGTTAATTCTACTCACTCGCAGGCATATTCTCGGATAACAACGCTACAGACAAAAATCGCACGGGTGTTTGTTAGAAGTGTTCTTTAATGCAA
Source organism: Schistosoma mekongi (assembly GCA_034768735.1). Lineage (NCBI taxonomy): Eukaryota > Metazoa > Platyhelminthes > Trematoda > Strigeidida > Schistosomatidae > Schistosoma > Schistosoma mekongi. The sequence continues at coordinate 3,301,632 of CM068311.1, read as the reverse complement.
AATATACCTGTAGTACTGTGTAAACTGTGAAGCTTGCTACCGTTGACTTCTTAATTAATCAATATTGTCATATATCGTGAATTTCAAAACTATCTCTACTAAAACCCTGTTACAAACAAGCCATATCATTCTGATCATGCCCGTAAACTGGTATGCTCTCATGAACATGTCTACTGAAATAAAATTATTTATATTATTAAGGATTAGTTCACAAACTTCCATTGTTATTCACTTATTAAATTTTGTATGCATTGATTGAACACATAATCAGACTTATCTGATTGATTTATTTTCGATATTTGTGAGTGATCGCGTACATACCCACTTATTATAATTTTGTATGCATTTGATTTGAATACAAACATAATCAGAAACTTATCATTTGATCTGGTTGATTTATTTTCCGATTATTTGCTGAGTTGATTCGCTGTCTACGTACATGGTAGTTACTTAACAAGTGACCTACTTATTAATTTACATTCTTGTACACATTAACCAGTGTCCAAAGTTTTATGCTAAATAGGTGATTTGAATACCATTTGATTCAGTTTCAATCTTGTTGTTTGATATATTAAAGCTAAAAAGTAAAGAGTTTTGAATAAAACCTGGTAATTCCCTAGTTAGCAATGTGGACTTTATGAGAATATATTTGAAGTAAAATTTAAAAATTCCCAAAACAATTAACTGGATATTATGTATAGTTATGTAAAGGGACTTGAAATCTATAATAATACACTGATACTATACATTTGTGCTTCTTTATTGTCAGCATCAGTCTATACTCATAACTAAGAAAGCAATAACCAAGTTAGACGAAAATTATTATGCAAAGATGATAAATTAGCCAAGGACGTTTATAAACTTTACCGACAAAAACGTTTATAATACGTATTTTATATGCACGAACACTGTCATTATCAACAAAGAAAGTTAGTCGATACAGAATATGACTGTAAAAAGTACTAAACTTACCAAAAACAAACAGATTTTAATTATTTAAAGGAAAAAAAGAAGTAACATTGAAAACACCTTGAAAAATATAAAGTGACTCAAAAAAATTAGCAGGAAAAAAATTGAAAATTGAATTAAATAAAACAGCGCTAAAAAAGAAAAATAAAACTGAAAATTGAATGATATGAAGAAAACATGAGGCATAAGATAAAATAAATAATACCAGTGGTGAATTGATGAAAACAAAAATATATAATTATATGATGAAAAAAAAAAGCACAGAATCTTCAAAACGCTAAAGAATTAGTCTAATGAAGCAGATAAGAAATTAGATGTGGAGACAGAGAAGAGATCAACGACCGTGTCACCAGTGAATATGACATTCAAACAAATTGGCAAGATTACATTTCTTCGATATGTCACTGTATGTGGAAATTCATCAATACCAGTTGATTCACATTAGATTACGAATGACACGTATAGTTTAGTGATTTATTTGCATGTGTTGATTCTATAATCATTAACATGCCATCCTCATATAATCATAACATCTATTAACATAATGAGCTTCTTGTTTTGCAAGCTAACAGAATATCACTTTCGAAATCCTGTTAATAATTATGAAGCTCACCATACGATACACAAGTCGATGCAAACTAATGAAAACTTGTTTTAATTTTTTGTATTTGACCTGAACAACTTTTCAATTCCACTGAAATGCAGTTTCTTTATTAAAACTACTTATTTAAACACGACAGTCATTTGTAATAGCCTGTTGTCTAGATTGTTTAGGGTCAACTAAATATTATAGGTTTGCTAGATAAGGAAACCACTGATAATCATGGAATAACCCCAGATTGCTGTTTTGACCTATTCTGAGACTTTCCATCTACGACCAAATAAGAGGTCGAACTATGGACTCTCTGGTTGTAAAGAGGGCGCTTCATTATTAGACATTTAAAGATAAAATTTTACAAATAAACTTGTTTTCAATACCTAATCTGTACATTGATATAAGTATCGTCCAATACACAGAGAAATTATGTTCCTTCCTATTAAATTCCTAAATATGACAATGTGAATATTAAGTCACTAATAGGTTGGTAGACCTCAAAATAATCTGATGTGGATAAACTATTCTCTTTGATGTATGACTGCACAAATTAACTGTGTCCGTAATTTCAGTTAGTCATGGTAAAAGTTGATAGGCAGCTAATATTCCTTTGCAATTATGCACTTTGCATGCATTTGTCTATTTAATTTCTTATATTTTGGTTAATTGGCAACTAACTGAGATAACTTTACATCGTACGAAGGCTATTAACTTGAAGGTAACTACATGTTCATGTTACAGTCTTGATTGAATAAATAAATCATTCATGTTCATAGATTTATGCTTATTATTTCTCAGGGTAATGCTATGATGTCGATGCGTTCACTTGATAGCTAAAATTAAAGACTGGCAATATGAATATAAATATCATAATCTGAATATCACATTCTATAAGCACTTTTAGTAACAAAATACTTACCTCATAATAACTGACAAAATAACACAATTAAGTAACTTGCAAAATAACCATCACCATTGAATTCAGACCTTTGTGCCCTCAAAGTAGACTGAGACTGAAGGGATGTTTGTGATTTTTGTAACCATTCTGTCACAGTGTCAATATCTACAAATACTACAATCAGGTACGCAAATGTTAGCATTGATTTTGCAACAAAAAATGCATCTAGTTCTCCATTATATTTTTTTCATTGGCTGGTGGGCCCGTTGAACAAGTGTTACTGTATAAATTCAGCAGTCTTTTAGTGAACGCAGGGGCATTTAACACTAAACAGACGGAGTTCGAATCCTACTATAAACATTAACATTTGGATGCAGATAGATCCAGTCGATGAGTCCTGAATAGGACAGAACGCGCGTCCTGGATTTTACTTGTCAGTCATATTATTATGACATTTATTAACGTGGTTAGCATTTCATGTAACGTAAGCTAACAGAATATTAGTTCCAAAATAATGTTCTTCATAGAGTTTGCTTCACAATATACAAGTAGATCTAAGCTAATGAACACTAATTTTATATTTTCGTATTTAACCAAAATCACTTTTAAATTGCATTGAAATTAGGTTAATTTGTTCAAACTGCTTATTTAACTCTTATCAAAATGTAAAATTCAACAGTACTACTTTAACCGATTCATCTATTCAACAGATAATACAATCATTCTGGATTCAATGTGGAGCACTAAATGAGAATATAATACATTAACATTACTCTCTACTTTTACCTGATCCGGTTAACCGAATACATAATCAACATATAGACACATTGAAGTATCATTGCCAGTTATAACTTTTCTGAGAAGAGCTGATCTTATTTTACATCACTCTATGACAAACACTTTATCACAGATAAAACAAAAACAATTATTGTCCAGAGTCATTTATTATTATCTCTTGACTAAATACTCAAAATGAGTTTGCCACTTTGCACATAAATGTTTGCTACAGTGATTGAAATACATTTGGATTTCAGTCACATATTCAATGTTAAGTATGAAGGAGTGTCGGAGCATTTGTTTTTCAACTAGCATCTAATCAGAGCTCGTCAATAAAGCAATTAAACTTCAATATCAAAAATCCTCTTTAATATACTGAATCTTTTGAAGGAACCAGCTACTTAGATTAAATGGTTTATCGATGGTTGATCAAGATGCTTTACTTCTAAGATCAGTTTTTATTGTAAGTTGTTTTGATCACTGCATTACTGAAAAATGATAAAATCACTTCATAAAGAAATAGTTAGTAACAGTATGCTCAATTGCTTCCGCTACATTTAAAAATCTCCGCTTGATTGCAGATATTTATGTTTGTAAACAAGTTAATAGATCACGTTAAGTTAGTTGCGTAAGACACACAATTTATCTGGTCCACTATAGCATCCCACTGCATCATCCTATTAGGCTGGCGAAAACACAACTACAACTACCAAGTGGTTTGAATCTTTGCTAGATAATTGATACCTGACCTTGTCTGGATTTACAATGGTTGAACAATGACGAGTAACTAATGCCAGGTATGATACTTCAATTCCTGTGAGCACCAAATTTCATTTGTTTATTTGTATGCGCTAACTATTTGAACTGCATTGACATTGATAACATATCAATAGCCACATTACATATCCACACAGTCCAAGAAATATGGTGTCACATAAGATGATTCAAATATCATCAAGTCCTTAACAGTAGAATTACATCACCACTACTATAAACAACTAAATAAACATCCCGTTAGTATTCATCTGATATTAATTTAACGAAACGGAGATGAAAATTAAGTTTATCATGCGAGGCCATTACTTGTGTGATATTATACTACTACCGTGAAGTACGTAAATCGCAGTGTGGAATCCTAATCAATAACCAAGTGTTAAACGATACTACATCACTTGATTCTACTGATAATATCTTAAAAAATGTTTCAGAAATGCACACCCAATATTCTAATACAAAGTATCCAGCCTCAAACCTGTCTTATTCCTTCATGTGAGTATGGAGACAAAACTAAAATGATGCTTTGATTAAATCACATTAACCACAACATGCAATCCCATAATTGCAGTGAACATCATACTGTACTCTTAAGATGATAACTTCTAATCAAATAAGTAGAACAATTAAAGGAACCAGTGAAATATAATTAATTTATTTCAAACAAAATTGCTACGCAATGGAGCGTCGACGAATGCAGATGATTCCCAAAATGACGCCTGCAATGATCACGATGGACAGTGGAATCAATACAATTATTACTATATATGATAGAAAGAATATGGAAGAAACCAAATTAATTGTGTAATTAAATTTCATTATAATATCGAAACAAAAATTGAATGTGTCATCATAGTTTGAGGTAACAGTTGAAATGATTCAAGAATTTAAGTTTCCCACAGAGAGAACGGTGAGATGAGGTAAGATGTAATTCATTCTGAATACCGTTTGAATATTTAATGAAAACTTTGAAAACTTTTTAACGGAGTTTGGTAAATGTTGAATTAACTACGATAGGCCATTGTAATAGAGTATTGTGGAGATTTTAAATGACTGTGTTTACAAATTTGTCTAAATAGAGCAACTTGTTATCGCCAAGAATCAACAGTCAGTTAGTTTGTACAAGTTTGGGACTCTCTAGAAGTAAACATCCACTACTAAATCATGGGATGAACCCTGAACCATCTGGTTACACGAAAAGCGCTTTACCATCAGACAACTTAATTGTTTCCAACAGTTGATACATTAAAATTAATGCAATTAATCAACATTAACTTGAAAAATGTAAATTGTATTCCATACAATGATAGACCAAGTGATTTGTATCATGTTTGAAAAAATGTTAGTAGTCTTGTGAATCTTAATATGAATCTTGAATGTTACATGCAACTAATGACAGCACACAGTATCAAAAATAAACTAGTTTTCAATACCTACACTGTACATCGATATGAGTGTCGTCCAATACACAGTAAAATTACGTTATTTCCTAATACATTTCTAAATACGACAACGTAAATATTAAGTCACTCATTAGTTACTTGACCTCAAAATAATCAGATGTGGATAGACTATTCTCTTTGATGTATGACTGCACAAATTAATTGTGTCCGTAATTTAACAAATTAAAATGATTGTTGTTTTGTAGTGCATCGAAATTATTTGGTCCTGTAAACTGATGTCAGTGATGAAATTTCGTGAGTGTTACACTTATATTGTGTATCCAGGGTAACATAAAATTCTGTATTTATATTCCGTATTTATTCTTGTTACTGCTTCTTTAACATCAGTCATTTTCCACCAGTTGATTCAATCTAATCAGTTAAATATATATATATATGTTACCAACTAGAAGAAACATTGTAAGTGTACACTGTGAAACACCTATGGAAATTTCGAAAGACGACCAGATATGTGGTAAAAACAATGAATAAACACGTCAAAAAGAAATTAAAAACAATAGTGGTAGAAAAAACAAGAAGGCAAATAATAAAGAAAATTAGCAAAGAATGAAAGATGATTAGGACTCGGTGAAAAAATAAACAAGTGTTAATTACAACAAAGCAATTAATACAAAACAAAAGAAACGATTGTATTTTAGCAAATAAAATTACTAACAACCATTTATTTAATCGCATTAATCCGACAAGTTTAATGCAAATTCATCAAATATGTAATAATTGCAACGTCACATTGACACTATTTACACACATTTAAGCATAGTTGCGAAGGTCAACTAATATATCTCTCACCAGATTACAAAACTCATCCAATGTGCATAGAATGCTCTCATTAAACATGTTCCTCACTATTCGTTTTTTCAATAAATTTAATCGCTACTCAATTCTTTTTATTACAATGTATTCAATTATTGTTTTTATAGAATTAATATTTGAGTTGTGTTATTTTACATAGTTTGACGGAACTACCAGTTGACAAAACTATCTTGATTGAAGTCGATGTAACGACGAATTGTTTGTGAGTTCAATCAATCTAAAATTTTAAAATTCTTAACAAGAATACTGTCTGTTATCATTACGTTGTACATCATATTTAATGATTTATTTGAAGTTTGGGCAAAGTCTACGAAACTAACTATTTAGATTGCACATTTTGAGACGAATTATGTTCATCCAATAAATTAAAAATTCTTATATTAATGTTTTCAACCTGATGACAGTGGTATGCCTGTAACATCAGCATAGATGGTGGGTCATGTGCTCATTGGTTTCTAATACACAGCCACATTTTCGTGGCATTTATAGAAATAGAAGTTTTTTCAATGATAATAATGACAAAGATATAAAAGAGTGAGCATATAGAATATGATTAAGGAAGAAAAGAGGTGAGACGTAAAAAGGAAGTTATGAAATAATTTTAAACACACGACTTAAGGTTAGATACTAAGTGATTGCATCTAAACAACTGTGAACGATTGCAAACCGTGTTACCCAGTTTTTAACGACAGATTATGGTATTTGAGCAGACTACAACCAGGCAGTCTGCAGATACCGACACTACTGAAACCAGTAGCCAGTGACTTCACTGACTAGTGCATTTATTGGTTTGGCCGCCCTATAAATCTCTTCCATCCTGCCCCTATACTGGCGCATCGAGGCAAAAGGTAGTTTGAGCATAAGTTACACGTACTAACCACCTCACCAGATAAAGATCCAAAACTTTGTCAACAGGTTTGTTACCTCATTTAATCGGCGTCCCATTAACACGTACATTTAGTGTTTATAATTAAAAAACAATATCAAATTACTAATAAACAAATTATCAATAATTAATAAAAACTATAAACTTTGTAGCGTAAAAATAATTAAAAAAAAAAACAGAATTCAAATAAAATTTGCTGAAATCCATGTCAAAAATATATAAAAAGATGTTAAAGATTCGAAATTGCAGGCAGGAAAGTAGAAAAATAATGCGCTAAGAGCTGACAGTTATATCAAACTAAACAACTACAAGTAAATTATCAAAATTTTTAAATATCAACCAATTAAAATAGATAAGGATAGTTGATATGTAATAAAAAAAAATTAGCATTTGTATATGAATGGAAGCAAGTGAACACGTCGGCTGCTTATTCAACATGTCACCATCAAGAACAGAAATGTTTGTCAGCAAGTATAAAAGTTGGCAGTAAAGTAAACAGATGGGTAATTTACTTCGTAGGTAGAAAAGTGTAGAACGAATTGAGTAGAATATAATGGAAAAGCAATGCACGTAAGTATCAGTATATGAAGATTTTGTAACTCACCTGTGTTCTTGTTTGTGATCACCGGTTGCGGTACAGTTGTTGTTTGTTCTAATTGAATCGCTTTTGTTTCTGTTTGTACGGAAACTAATGCAACGTATAACATAACAGAATTTCAAAATGTGCAAGTACAATCAACGTTTTTAGTTGTTTTATATCACTACAAACTGCATTTACCTAATGGTGCCTGTTCCTCATCATTAAGACAAGTGTGATGGACATTGGTGAATGTATGCAAGTAAGTAAATTAATGCACACGTTGAACATCCAGCAAAATATCACGAACATAGACAGTGAATACATTCAGTAAATAAGTGAGAAATAAATTAACAGCATTAAATGATTAGTTTACATTTAATTATGCATTCACATCAAATGCACTGAGTATAGTCAGAAAGGAAACGATATTAGATGATTGTGTTGCTTATTTCTATGTCTGGTTGTGTCATCAGGCAGCACTTTATTTGTCAACTATTCTAATAGAGAATTTTATGTTTCACAATCAATGTGATATTAAATGTAGCATTGGATGCAGTCTACATAATTTCATTTTGTCATTTGTTTACACTTAACAATTTGCTATGTTTACAGTAGTCAGTTAAATCCCTAAAAAATGTTTTTTTTTTTTATTTATTTTAGTCTGTTGGTAAGTTTCCCACTAAATGAGATAACTTTAAACTCTATGAAGACTGTTAACTTGAATTAAACAACATGTATATTTAACATTTTCTGTTAAATAAGTAAATCACTCAAGTTCATTGTTTCCTACTACACAAAATTGAAGTGAATGATATGATGTCAATTCGTTTACATAAGTAGCAAGAATAAAAAATAGCCATGTAAATATGAATAATACAATCAAGTTATCATATTTTAAAAACATGACTTATTGGTTCATATTTTCAGTAACAGTCCAATAAACTAATAGTTTATTCGACCTACGTCGGTCTCGATGGATGGTATTGATAGGTAAAGTATTAGAATCATTCGAGGTTGATTGCCCACCATTATTAATATCTGGTTCATCTTTACATTAGTAAAGAAGAAAGACCAGTACTACAAAATAAGTCAGTTGAATTCAAGTATGCTGTAAATTCATATTACGCCGAAATTTATCAAGGAAGTGGAAACGTGTTTACCACTACTCCACTTGCATACATTCAAAAATAATTTCTCACTTCTCCTGTCCTACCTCCTTATCCATAATCCGAATAGACGAATGCTTATCCTTCACCCTGCTGTATCATGCTACGGATTGTTTATACCTCAAATTACAGGGAACAACTGAATTTTTTATTTCATCCCCAATCTAACATATACCGACTACCGATGAATATCAATGTCAAGTGCTATTTTAAAAGAATGTAATCTCACGAATAGTTCCGAATGTTAAATTTGCTGTTGACGCTGTTGATGATCCTCCTTCCGTTTTGTCCTCAGATTTCTCATTTACTTCAATAAAGAAATAAAATAACATTTCACAAATTTTAAATCATTATGTCTTGTCAACGTTCCTAGGTAATCGTTGCATCACGATGGGATTTGCCTAATCAAGCAATTTCATCAAATATGTGGTTGTTGTGATGTGACAGCGTCTCTATATGCACACATTCAAGCATATTTCATCACTTCAACAAGTTTACCTCCCTCTACTTCACCCGACTATTCCAATGTCGATTGTCTACCCACATCAAATATATACTCATCATTGTTTATATATTTCGAAGTGAGTCGATTACGTAAGGAAATATTTCTCATTTTATGTAAAATTGTAATTATGGCTCGATTCTTAATGTAAACTAAAAATTTCCCAGTATAAGAATTCATAGTTTGTTCCATTTACGTCGATCTTGATGGGTGGTATTGACAGATGAAATATTAGAATCATTCGAGGTTGAGTGTCCACCGGCATTAAAATCTGGTTCATCTTCACAATTGGAAAGAAAATAGATCAATGCATCAACATGAGTTAGTTAAATTCAAGTATGCTGTAAGCTAATACTACGCAAATATTCAACAAGGCAGTTAAAACGAGTTAACCGCGACTCCATTTGTATACATTTGAAAAGAATTTCCCACCTCTCGTGTCGTATCTCCTAATCCATAAGCCCAATAGACGAATGCCAATCCTTCACTCTGATCTATTATCCTACCATTTGTTTATACCTCGAATTACAAGGAACCACTGGATTGTTTATTTCATTCCCAATCTGACATATACCGACTACTAATGAATATCAATGTTAAGTGTTATATCGAAGAAATGTAATCTTACGAATAATTCCGGATGTTAAAATTGTTGATGACGCTGTTGATGATCCTTCTACTGTTTTGTCTTCGGAATTCTCAGTTGCTTCAATAAAGAAATAAAATAACATTTCACAAATTTTAAATCATTATGTGTAGTCAATGTTCCTAGGTAATCTTTGCATCACGATGGGATTTGCCTAATCAAGCAAATTTATCAAATATGTGTAATGCACTTGTGGGATGGGAACCACATGGACCCAGGATCATCAAAGCATCTTTCAAAACAATGAAGAAAGGGATTACAATGAATATTATCCAATGTTATGCACCAACCAACAACGGCAACGACGAGGACAAAGATCAGTTTTACAATAGACCGCAATCATTTATAACAAAGTGTTAAAGAAAGGATCTGACAATCCTGATGGGGGACCTAAACGCCAAAGTCGGAATGGACAACACTGGATATGAATAAATCATGGGACTACAGGGACTGGGAGAAAGAAATGACAATGGTGAAAGATTTACAAACCTATGTGCCTTCAACAAATTGGTAATAGGTGGCACAATATTCTCCCACAAACGCATACATAAGTTTACATGGGTCTCGCCGGATCATACTACTGAGAATCAAATCGAACATATATGTATCAATAAAAAATTTAGAAGATCAATGGAAGATGTAAGAACCGGGAGAGAAGCTGACCTAGCTTTAGACCACCACCTGGTGGTTTCTAAAATGAAACTGAAGCTAAAGAGGCAGTAGACAACTGGAGTAGCAGCAGTACAACGCTTCAATACAGGCTTTCTCCGAGACACTGACAAACTCAATGAATTCAAAATATCTCTCAATAACAGGTTCCAAGCCATACAAGATCTAACGGAAGAAGAAGTAACCACTATAAAGGATAAGTGAAAAGGAATCAAAGAAGCACTTACGTCAACGTGTCAGGAGGTTCAAGGGTGAAAGAAGCACCATTATAAGGAATGGATCTCCACTTAGACATTGAGCAAAATTCAACAAAGGAGGAACAAGAAGATAGAAATCAACAACAGCCGAGCAAGAGCAGAGAAAATCAAGGCACAAACTGAATACACAGAAGCAAATAAGCAGGTAAAGAAGAGCATTAGAGCCGACAAACGGAAATACATCGAAGGTCTTGCAACGACAGCGGAGAAGGCTGCAAGAGAAGGCAATATGAAACAGCTATACGACACAACGAAGAAACTGGCAAATAAACATGGTTAACCAGAGCGACCAGTCAAGAACAAAGAAGGCGAGACACTCACTGAGATTCAAGAACAGAAGAATAGGTGGGTATAACACTTTGATGAACTCCTAAATAGGCCAGCTCCACTGAACCCACCCACCAGACATTGGAGCAGCACCTACAGATCTCCCGATAGATGTCACTCCACCAACGATGGAAGAAATCAAGATGGCCATCAGACAAATCAAAAGTGGGAAAGCAGCAGGACCTGACAATATACCAGCTGAAGCACTCAAGTCAGATATCGACCTAACAGCAAGGATACTCCACGTTTTATTCAAAAAGATCTGGGAGGAAGAACAAGCGCCGGTTGCAGACTGGAAAGAAGAACAACTTATCAAGATACCAAAGAAAGGAGATTTGAGCAAATGTGACAATTACAGAGAGATCACGCTACTGTCGATACCAGGAAAAGTCTTTAACAGAGTATTGTTGAACAGAATGAGAGATTCAGTGGATGCTCGACTTCCAGATCAACAAGCTGGTTTTCATAAGGATCGATCACGCATAGACCAAATCTCAACACTACGGATAATCGTTGAACAATCAATTGAGTGAAACTTGTCACTGTACATCAACTTCATTGATTATGAGAAGGCGTTTGATAGTGTAGATAGGAGAACACTATGGAAACTTCCTCGACACTACGGCGTACCAGAGAAACTCATCAACATCATCCGAAATTGTTACGACGGAACACAGTGCAAAATTGTGCATGGAGGGCAACTGACAAATGCATTTTCAGTGAGGACCGGAGTCAGACAAGGTTGCCTGCTCTCACCTTTTCTTTTCCTCCTAGTGGTTGACTGGATCATGAAGACCTCCACATCTGAGGGCATGCAGGGTATTCAATGGACAAGTAGGATGCAACTCGATGATTTGGACTTCGCAGATGATCTAGCTCTCTTAGCACATACACACCAACAGATGCAAGCAAAGACAACCAGTGTAGCAGCAACTTCAGCATCAGTAGGCCTGAACATACATAAGGGAAAGAGCAAGATTCTTAAATACAATACAGGGAACACCAACCCAATTCAACTTGATGGAAAAACTCTGTAAGTAGTGAGTACTTTCACATATCTGGGGAGCATCATCGATAAACAAGGAGGGTCCGATGAAGATGTAAAGTCGAGGATTTGAAAAGCCAAGGCAGCATTCCTACAGTTGATAAACATATGGGATTTAAAACAAATATAAACTAATCTCAAAGTCAGACTGTTCAATTCGAACGTGAAGACAGTGCTGCTGTATGGAGCTGAAACTTGGAGAATTACTGCAAACATCATCAGACGGATACAAGTATTTATAAACAACTGCCTACGAAAGGTACTGAATGTCCGTTGGCCGGAAACCATTAGTAACAGCTTACTATGGAAGAGAACAGACCAACTTCCAGCCGAAGAGGTAATTAGGAAAAGACGTTAGAAATGGATAGGACATACACTACGGAAATTATCAGGCTGCATTACGAGACAGGCATTAACATGGAATCCTGCTGGGAAACGGAAAAGGGCAAGGCCTAAGAACACGCTGCGTCGATAATTGGAAGCAGACATTAAAAGGATGAGCAGCAACTGGAAAAACTTGGAAAGGATTGCTCAGGACAGAGTTAAATGGGGAATCCTGGTAGGCGGCCTATGCTCCTCAGTGAGGAATAACAGGTGTAAGGAAGTAAGTAATTTGATTTATTAAATTATTATACTTATCTATTGTTCAACCTAATATTTACTTTTAAATACCATATTGTTAATTTTAAAAATTTTAGATTTAATTTGAAGCTTCACATCTCTTTGCGTAATCATGATGAAGTGGATTACTTTATATCAAACTAAGCCGTAATTCATGTCTATTATTGACTAAAATATGTTGGAAATTGAAAAATGTTTACAAAAATTGAATTTGGCTGTGTTTAAAACAAACAGTTGTATCATGCAATTTCACTACAAGTACAGTTCCATTACTTTAAATATCATGATATTAAGATAGTTAGGGTTAGTTGATTACAATTATGTGCATCGTAATAACTATAGTTGAAATAATAAACTCTACAAATTCAATAAGATCAAATTTTAATATGCAGACAAACAAGTGATATACAATAGATAATTGGCATTTTTCTATAAAGGAAAGCACGTGAACACGTCGGCTGCTTATTCAACATGTCACCATCAAGAACAGAAATGTTTGTCAGCAAGTATAAAAGTTGGCAGTAAAGTAAACAGATGGGTAATTTACTTCGTAGGTAGAAAAGTGTAGAACGAATTGAGTAGAATATAATGGAAAAGCAATGCACGTAAGTATCAGTATATGAAGATTTTGTAACTCACCTGTGTTCTTGTTTGTGATCACCGGTTGCGGTACAGTTGTTGTTTGTTCTAATTGAATCGCTTTTGTTTCTGTTTGTACGGAAACTAATGCAATGTATAACATAAGAGGATTTTAAGCGGTGCACATGCAATCGACTTTTCCAGTTGTTTTTAAATCACTACAAACTACACTTACTTAATAAAGCCTGTTTATTAACGCTCAGATTTTCGTGGTATAGGTACTATTTGCATTGGTCTCATTAAGTTCAATTGCTATAGATTAAGGTACTGAAACATCAATCGACTATGCAAAATTGACCACAAACTACAACATATTACTTAACTGATATGTGTCAAAGTATGCATCCAGATGATGTAAATGATGATGTCAACAAGTGAGTATATTTTACCTTTCCATGAGAGATGTCTATTTGATATGATCGTAAAAAAATTATATTGCTGAACTAAGTAAATGTTTCGTCTCGTAGACGTCAACCCCTCAACAGTAATAGGTTATGTATCGACTCATTTGGCAATTGATCCAAAAGTGTATGGAATTTCTGTCAGTCAAAATAATTCAACTAGATATAAGTGTATTACAATATCCACATAACCCTTTAACTAATCAAACAGGTGGCTATTCTGTTGACGATTGCATCGTGATCTCTGTTTTTATAAAACATGTGCCTACATTACATTTATGTGGTCAATTTGGTAACTGCATCTCTATTACAGTGAAATGTCCATCTGCATAACGTCTACCGTTTTAGTATTACCAGGTAACTCCACCTTCATATAGACGTTTAGTTATCTGTCTGAGCAAATTCGTAGTCCACAGGATACACACGTGTAATGTGAATTAAGAAGTGAATGTGTCTATTCAGTCTATTGTTGCATAATTATGTTAAATTTTGGTTAGACAACAAACAATGTTGTTTTAGATCTTCTTATTGGAAATATAAATGTGTGTTATAAAATCACTGAAATAATCAATGACCTTAAAAGTGTAATTTGTTGGAATAAAATTACCGGATATCTCATTATCTGTATTATTAATGCCAAGTTGAGAATGGATTTGAAGTAACTGAAGCAGAAGTAACACTGTTAATGTATTCACCAAATTGATCGTTTGCATTTCTGTACAATGAACAAAGTTGTTAGTGCAATACGCAGTGAAAAGTAAATCAATAATATTCATGACGATATATATTCTTTTGTCGTCAAATATCCTATCTCACGTGATGAAACAATTTACAATTAATGTTGTGTTTAATAGAACATCACTTATTTATACTTGAAGACATCTCAACACTATGTTCAATTCACTAGTAGGTTATGTGTGTTATGTTAATCTTATCGGCTGATTTTGACAGTGGCTATGTACCATATTGTCAAGATATTTACATGTACGGAGTCAAGAATGTCTAAATTATAATTCAGGCGAATTGTAATTCTACATGAATAACCTGACAACATGTCAGATAACCAAGGCAGTTGCCTTCTATGTTGTAATGTAACTACATTTTTTGCGGCCTTCTTGAAATATTGGGCTGCCACTTTTTATCAACATCCCAAGTGGTTACCTTTCCACCATCTGTTTTGTTTTAGTTGCCTAATCATGTCCCAAAATTGCAGATTTGTAAAACGTTTACGACATGTCAAGAGTAATTTAGTTAGATCTGAACGCAGAGAACATGATGGCTGGCAACATGAGTTAAAAAGGATCAATATCTTTCGAATATCTGTTCTTGAAATTATTAGTCTTAACTGCAGATCCCTTATTGGAAAAATAAACTACCTACAATTTCTCCTAGGTCTTAATATATACCATAACTGTGGTTGAGAAATCTTGGTTAGATGACCCATTATTCGTCAGAATTGCTCTGTCATAAAATAAAAGCGTAATAATGGTGTTGCCACTTTCGTCAACACGAACTGGTGTAAATCCAATCGTATGTGTACACCGTAAAAGAGTAACTTGTCAAGACAATGTATGCCAAAAATTCATATTGTATTAAACATATTACTGAATAAACCTATTATTATTATAATTATTAAATCGAAACTCAATCGTTGTATTAACTGAGAATAGTTTTATGTCTTAAATTATCTACCCTACATCAATACAACAGAATTTATTATAAATAGTTGCCGTTTCAAGCGATATCTAGGTAGACATTATTCTATTTGTGTGCTTTTGAAGTTTATCTAAAAGTATCAGCATTATTACGACAGTCGACATTTTAATAAAACAAGCGGTTATGATTAACTGTTTGAAGACAGAAAAATCATTTACTGTGTAATAAACATCTCTACAAATGTTTATTATCTAGGCCGAGATAATCAAACAGTGTTGGCCAGTCGAGATTCTTAATATCTTTTCATATTAAGATAAATTTGTCGTTATTACTGTTGTCAAATATGAGGTGTATGTAAAGGAACTAAATATCATGATGGTTTCTCGTCTTCAACAATAAATATGGAACGATAATTAAATTAAAAACAAAAATGTACACCTAACAATATTCTGAAAAAATTCCATGAATTGCTACAGCATAAAATGTACAGCTACAGTGAATGTTACTGACTAAATTTATTATCTTGACTTCCCTATCAATCTAACAATGAGATTTTTAGTCACTTACTATGTAAACAGTTTTGGTTATAGGCTAGTAAATAAAATTTATACAAGTTGACAGTATTTACAGAATTGATAAATAACACAGTGTTTAATGCTTGAAACTGTATTTTTAAATCTGCTATCTCAAGCATAATCTACATTGTGTTTGTTATTCCTCAAGCCATATCCAGTCGGTTCTTATTACATCACAGTAATCAGTGTGTTATACTACATTCATATACAACAACTAAAATAAGCATAAATAATTAGACAACAGAACAGTTTAACTTGATCAAAACAAATCACAACATTATGTTAACAAATTCAATTGAAAAATAGTAATCATAGATATTAAATAATAAACATACTGAATATTTGTCCGATATGAACACGCGATTCGGAGAAACTCGACTGATCACAGCTGTATGTTGCTACTTGTCTGAAGATGTTATAATATTGAGAATATAGCTCTGTATATATAGACAAATACCATTACTATAATTATCAGTGAACAGCCTACGTCAGTTCACATCCTCATTAAAATGACCAAACAGATCACTGAATCAACCACTCTTACCAAATAATAAAAGTCTATTTGGTAAAATGAAACTGAAATCTCATTAGAATATTCAACGTAATTAGAGAATACGTGAATGGAATTTGTCTACCCCTTCGTATAACTTATCAAATCAATCAGACTCTACGTATTGATAACAAGCAAATACTTATTATAAGGTTAATTACTGAAAGTTGTAAATTTCACGTAAAAGTATACTTTGAAAAAGATTTGTTGTCTGATTATTTAAAAGGCAAGAATTTCTGTTCATTAGTAAAATGGCGAAACTTTGTCAGTCTGATTATAAGTAGATGATATTCACTGATATTTCTACAACATTAGAGAATGTAATTTGTGTAAACGTGTACTTATGATAAGAGAATATCGGTTGTATTTTCTAACTATGAAAACAACAGTACATTGTTTATTTGACCTTGGAGTGTTTGTTGAGCACATCATACGACTGAATACCACATAAACAAACATTCCATTCATTAGTAAATTAATAATGAAATAATACTGTGTTAGAATTAAATGATAAATAAATAAAGTGCATCTTCTTTATTATCTACATTAGTTATTTACCAGATTTCCGTTTATTATTCTTGTTGACCTGTCATTCACTAAAGGTATTCTTCCATTGATTTTTCTCAATAAACTGTTTCTCCTAATTCTGCTTTGTCATCTCTCCATCTTGATCAAATGCTTTCTGTTTTCGTCTGATTGATTCAGTGTATACATCAAATTCAGGAAAATAATCTATCCCTACTTGTTTCATTAAAATCGTTATTCATCATACTGGATGAATGGCCGCCTCGTTGTAAGCCAGAAACAATCACTCTGATTGACAGTGTTACTCAATATTCACTAGGACAAATGACATTTAATAATAAAATAAAGATCATTACGTTTTTGATTTGGTAATATTATGTCATTTTTCGATTACACGAATTAAAGCTACTTAAGACCCAAATATTTGCCTTGTTTACAAACTGAAATGATAACCAACCAGCCTACTTAATCTCTGCCTCCATATCCTTAACCAGACACCAATTATGCTTTCTTATTATTGGACAGATATTAGGTATTGTATGGGTTGTTGAATACTAATTTGATATTACGAATCGATTTTATTTGGTCAACAAGTAAGAACTAGGATCCATGGATTAGAGGTCTCTTCTCAGTTTTGGCTGTTTATTAGTGCTCATTTACCATTCTCAATTTATTTGCGTTACTTCATTTATTCGGATCGGTGAGTAGTTAACCCCCTTACGCTGGTCGATTATTCTCACTAGAACTCCAGGAATTATACAGACAGGCGGCTATTCACGACGAACATGGTGTGATATCTGCTTTTGACTAAGTTTATTTTTAATTAACGGGTTTCCCTATACTACTAAGTAACACTCACTACTTATTGATTTTATACAAATTTTAGCATCAAGCTTGTTACTACGAAAACAAATACTAAAACTTCTACCATTTCTATTACTACTACACCTACTACTACTACTACTACTATTACTATTTATACCACTACTACTACTAAAACTACCAGCACAAGTATTACTAATAATACTAATATTAATTCCAGTACATGTAATACAACATTTACTATGGCTTCTACTAACGATACTTATACTACTACTATTACTTCTACTAGTACTACTACTACTGATACTACTAATATTAATATGGATACTTATATTACCATTACCACAATGGCTACTACTACAACGGATAATAATAATTTAATCATAATAATATTTCTGCTCCTACTAATACTACTATTTAGACTTTTATTAGTAATTTTACGACTTGTAACATTACAAATTAAACCACTCCCAATAGTACTACTAATAATAATTTTATAATTAATAATACTACTACAACTAATACTACTACTAATATTATTACTACTAATACTACTTTTTAACTGCTATTGATACTACTACTACTACTAATACTAATACTTTAACTACTACAATACTATTTATATTACTGCAACTACTATTATTAAAAATACTACTTCTAGTAATACTGATACTACTTCCACCAACATTTCTACTAATATTTTATCCGTTTTTCATTACCAATTCTACTACCAATAATTTTGCAACTACCAATACCACCACTATTAGTAATAATACGACTACAATTATTACTAATACTACTACTAATGGCACAAATATAATGAATATAATACAAAGACTACGACTAATACAATTTCTTCAAATACTAATAATAATAATACTATTACTGTTACTACCACCAATACTACTTCCAACACAGCTTCTGGTGATAATATTAATTATAATACTATTACTACAATGACTACTGATGATACTACTAATACTAATAAAATTACTAGTTCTACTACTTACATTATTGATACTTCTACTAATACTACTACTGCTAAAACTAATACTACTACTACGACTACTAAAATTAGTTCCACCAGTATTACTTCTACTATCAATATCAATATAATTACTGCAGAACGTAATGCTACTACGAACATTAACACTTCTATTACTTATACCATTAGTAATAATACTCCTACGACGACTGCTAATACTACTGCAACTACTAATACTACTGCTGATACTACTAATACTTATTCTCTGATAAATACAATCACTTGGACTTCCACTACTACTAATAATGCAAATATTGCTACTACTAACAGTAAAACAACAATTACTACTACCATTAATAATAATATTTATACAACTAATATTTCTTATAATGCAAACAATAATACTAATTATATTAATAATACTGCCAATAAAACTGCTACTGCTACTAATACTAACACTACTACTACTAACAATAATAATGATAACAATAATAATACTTCTACTAACACAACAACGACTTCCCATTCTATTCCCATACTGTTACTAATCCTGTTGTCAGTGAACAGCCTAAGTCAGTTCACATCCTCATAAAACTTCCTCTAATTCCACTAGTGCTACTACTACTTGTACTAATAATACAACTTTTACTACTACTTCTACTAGTACTTCTTATACTTCCAACAATGCTGCTAACACAACTAATACTACTGCTACTGATACTAGTAAAATCAATACTACTAATAATATTTCTAATACTAATATTAATATTAATAATACTACCTTTGCTACTACTTCTACTGCTAATTATAATAATAATGGCGATAATTCTGCCATTACTAATACTACTTGTAATAGTATTAGTACTTCTACTAATGCTAATACTATTACTAATATTACTACTAATACCACTACTCATATTACTAATAATAATACCAGTTCTACCATTACTATTACTTATAATACTACCACTAATAATACTATTACTAATATTACTACTACTACTACTAATACTACTACTATTGCTACTCAATCAATCAATTCATGTCCGTTACCCCATATAGATCAAGAGCCTCCCACTAGCATTCGCCAACCAACTTTGTCCTATGCACTTGTTTACAGCTCATCTTAACTGCTCTTTATTTTCCTCATGTCTGTCTTCGATTACTGACGCAATGTGTTCCTAGGTCTTACTCTGTTTCTTTGGCCTTAAAGAATTTCAAGTTAGTGTTTGTCTAGTGACACACTTTGATAGTTTCCTCAATGTGTGTCCAATCCACCCCCAGCATCTTTTCCTAATTTCTTCGTCCGCTGAGAGTCTATTAGTCCTCTGCCGTAGAAGGTTGTTGTTAATGGTATCTGGCCAACGAATCCAAGTACCTTACATAGACAGTTGTTTATAAATGCTTGTATTTTTTGAAAGATACTTTTCGTAGTTCTCCAAGTTTCAGCTCCATACAACAGAACTGTCTTCACATTTGTATTAAAAATTTTGACTTTAATATTGACTGACAATTGGTATCAGTTCCAGATGTTTTTCAGTTTAAAATATGCTGTCTTACCAATCCGCTCCTTTTATTCGCATCAGACCCTCCTTGTTTGTCGATGGTGCTACCCAAGTAAGTAATTGATTCTACATCTTCTAGAATTTATCTATAAAGTGTAATTGGTTTAGTGTCATTGTTGTGTATCGAAGGATCTTGCCATTCCCTTAGTGTTTAATAAGGCCTACTGCTGCTGAGGCTGCAGCTATATTGTTGGTTTTAATCTACATTTAATGCTGTGTATGGGATAGAAAAGCACGACATCTGCAAACTCTAAAGCATCAAGTTGCATCGATGTTGCCCACTGTATTCCGAGAGTGTCGTAAGATATGCAGTCTTCATGATCCAGTCGATGGCCAGTAGAAAGAGGAAGGTTGAGAGTAAGCAGCCTTGTCTGACACCAAGCTTCATTTCGAATAAATCTGTAAACTGACCTCCGTGCACGATCTTACAATATAGTCCGTCGTAAGAATTCAGTATGATCTTGACTATCTTTTCGGGTTCGCCATAATGTCGTATAAGATTCCATAATATTCTCCTATCCACGCTGTCGAATGCTTCTTCATAGTCGAAGAAGCTGATGTAAAGTGGTGAATTGCATTCAATTGATTGTTCAACAATAAACCGTAGAGTGGCAAATAAGTCGTTACACAATCGACCTTTATGGAATCCGGCATGTTGATCTCGAAATCGGGCGTCGACTAAGCCCTTAATTCCTTTCAATAACACTCTATGGAAAACCTTACCTGGTACTGAAGGACAAGTGATACCTCTGCAGTTCTAGCAATTGCTAAGATCACCCTTTTTTCGTACTTCGATAAAGTACCCTTCTTTTCAGTCTGCTAGCACATGTTCTTCTTTCTAAATCTTCCTGTAGAGAATGTAGAGAATCCTACGTCTGTTCACATGCTCATTAAAATGATCAAATAGATCACTGAATCAACCACTCTTACCAAATAATAAAAGTCTAATTAGTAAAATGAAACTGAAATCTCATTAGAATATTCAACGTAATTAGAGAATACGTGAATAGAATTTGTCTACCCCTTCGTATAACTTATCAAATCAATCAGACTCTACGTATTGATAACAAGCAAATACTTATTATAAGGTTAGTTACTGAAAGTTGTAAATTTCACGTAAAAGTATACTTTGAAAAAGATTTGTTGTCTGATTATTTAAAAGGCAAGAATTTCTGTTCATTAGTAAAATGGCGAAACTTTGTCAGTCTGATTATAAGTAGATGATATTCACTGATATTTCTACAACATTAGAGAATGTAATTTGTGAAAACGTATACTTATGATAAGAGAATATCGGTTGTATTTTCTAACTATGAAAACAACAGTACATTGTTTATTTGACCTTGGAGTGTTTGTTGAGCACATCATACGACTGAATACCACATAAACAAACATTCCATTCATTAGTAAATTAATAATGAAATAATACTGTGTTAGAATTAAATGATAAATAAATAAAGTGCATCTTCTTTATTATCTACATTAGTTATTTACCAGATTTCCGTTTATTATTCTTGTTGACCTGTCATTCACTAAAGGTATTCTTCCATTGCTTTTTCTCAATAAACTGTTTCTCCTAATTCTGCTTTGTCATCTCTCCATCTTGATCAAATGCTTTCTGTTTTCGTCTGATTGATTTAGTGTATACATCAAATTCAGGAAAATAATTTATTGCTACCTGTTTCATTTAAGTCGTTTTTTATCAGGCTGGATGAATGGCCGCTTAGTTGTTAGCCAGAAACTGTCACTCACACTGACAATAATACTCTACATTTACTACAACAAATGACATTTAATAATAAATTAAAGATGATCAAGTTTTTGGAGTTTGCAATTTATTTGCGATACTTAATTTATTCGCATCGATAATTAATTAACTACCTTAAACTGGTCAATTCCATTCTGCAGATCTTCAGATGTCATACAGGTGTGCGGTTATTCATGACAAATACAGTGTGGTATCTGCTTTTAACTGAGTTCATTTCTGTTTGACAAATTTCTCTGTACTATTTAGTAACGCTCACTAGTTATGCAATTTTATGCTCATTTTTCAACCATCTCATATAAACATGTTTGATTTGAACATACACATTTGTCACTGTTTAACAGTGTATGATTTACGTTTTCTTTCGTGCACTAGTCCACATTACTTACTGTAATTAAATCGATGATACGTTCAATGGGCGTAATTTTTCATGAACTTCTTGACAATGTTGATTTTTTTAAGATCTTCCAATGTGACTACATCGATTTTTAATATTTTTATTAATGCGATTCATTTATTTGGTTGATCAAATTTTTATTACAAATATGGGTACTTTATCTTCAATTCAAAATGTGTACACCGGTTGTTAAATGAATTCACTTGTGGCCATTTTCAATGTGTTGATGTTACATGGTTGTAATTATGAGTTACTCAACCCACGATATTCAATCCACAATACAACTGCATCAATTAACGCTCCAGCCGTAAGTGATTTTATTATAGATTGACACCTGAGGTTAATTGAATACATTCTTTGTAAGGCGCTGTGAAAGTATCCACCTTATTGATCATGTCTTGGTGCTATGAAATTAATAATAAACATTTCAGTTGATATTGGTTTAAATTAATGTTTTCCTTCTTTTAAAAGCTTACATTATTCGTTTGTTTGGATTACTCGGACTGATATACATGTGACAGACAACATGAGATCTGCTAAAATGTTTAACTATTTAAGAAAGCGTCATCTATCATCAGCCTAATGCTAGAGTATAGTATGATTTAGTATAACATTGCACCTTTCAAAGAATCCTATAAAATCAGTATCTAGGGCATATTCCAGAGAAGTGACCGCCCATCACATTATCGACTACTATTTTTTAGTGCTTATCTAACTCAGGACAATTTGTTTAAGAAAATTTAGACGATATTGACGGTTTCGATTGTTGATCAAGTTAATTGCATATCCATATTCATAATTCAGGGGTTGTAAACACAAATTTCTATTAAATTATTTCACATCAACCACTTTGTAGGCATTTTTACAGCTTCCTGCCAACATGATTGACTCACCTACCAAAATGTTCACAATTAACTCAGTGTGCATTTCAAACTCAATCTGGATTCTCATATAACAAAAATAGATAGTAACCGTTGAGGACGTGAATTGATTACAAATTAATCAATCGTTTACACCAATTAGGGTAGACTACAATGTAGGATCAATTGCTAGTTATTTATACCTAATTACTTACATGCTCCCTAAAATGATTATTGCCAATGCTATGTCATGTGAAATAGAGTTGGATATCACCTAGTCCTTGAAAGATGGTGTGTACAATCAGTTGGTTCATTAAAAAACACAAAGTCATACGCCATTGTCACACGATTAATCGTCCGATCTCAATTGTCATTCACCATTCATTATTCATTTACACTCATATTTATTGAATCTTATGTAGGAACTATTCTACTTACTAGAACTTAGTGAACAATGTCACATTGTTACAGTATACGTTTTTCAATGCTTTGCTAATGTTTTCAACATTTTTATTATGCATTAGACGGTTTTAACATTCTCTCTTTACTTCATTGAACACTACTGTTTAGTCATTAATATTTCCATTAGCTAATAATGCACAGTTCTAATTTCAATTTATTTAACTAATCGTTTATCGCTCACATCCTGACACGTATGTTCATCGAATTGATCTCCAGTACATATCATTACTATAGAAAGATGGAAAAATAGCAAAGTAGCAGAAGTAGTTGTGACATCAATAATGAGATTAATTGGTTTGAATACTTGTACCAAGTCTTCGACAACATACAGCTTAACCTTGAATCAACCAGTTATTATACATAAAAAACTGAATAATCTACGATCATGTACGTCGTAGTAGAGAAAAAAATGAAAAAAACCTTCTGGATTAGAACTGATTATTTTGCTACCACTAATTAAATTCATTTTCTCATTTCCCATATTCTTCTATGTCATTGTCTTCCAGCGTTTGTGGTTTGCTCTCGTTACGAATTTGTCGCATTTAGGAAACTTACTGCAAAAATTGGCTAGAAGTGCAATTAATGCATCAATAAGACATTGCTTGAGACTAACCCAAATAGATTAGCTCTTCCAACAAAATTTCAAATTCTCAGCCTTATCCCGTTTCTGGATAGTCTTTATGGTCATTCTGCCTTCTAGACCATCTCCTGGAAATACAGCACCACAGACGAAAAGCGCGCACTTGTTTGTCGGAGGTTTAATATGCAAAATATACCTCTTGTGCCTAACTACTGTAAATTTGAAACCTTGTTATCGTTGACCCTGTAACTAGTTAATATCTTCATGTAACGTGAAGCCCGTAACCTTTACCCCATCAAAGCACTTCTTGAAACAAGTAATATTCAAATTATATCTGTAAACTGGTAGGCCCTCATGTACAAATTGGTACCTTCGAATAAACTATTATTACTGATAAACAGCTATCTATACAAGATATTTTAGACCGTTTGATCAAATACTATCGGCAACAACTAATTGTAGTTAAGGTCCAGCCAACCTCCAGTCGAGGATGAAAATAGGAAAAGACTCTAGAATTGAAGGACACATATTGGAAAAATGATCTAACTGTATCATAACAAAAGCCTAGACGGAAAATTTTTAAGACCAAAGTAAAATAAAAAGACAAAAAGAGTACATCGTGCCAAAACCTGGAGACGAACTTAATGGAGTGAACAACACTAGCGAAGGAAATGAACTCCGAAGACAAAATTAATTGGAGGATGCTGGTCAGTGACTTATACTTCATGAGTGGTAATAGGGTTTGATAGATTGATTGAATAAACTATTAGGGGTAAAATAACCAATATATATACATACCTTTATTTGATAAGTAGTATTTTCATTACATAGACAAAACAGTATATCACTTTACGTAGGAAATCATCAAATACATGCTCATCATTGTTGCTTATTGTTATCAATGTTATTAACAAGTATATTGGCTTCATCATAAGTATCCCAATAAGTTCTTATTCTGTTTTAATGAGACAGATATAAAATCTCACTCTCTTCATCATAATGAAACACTCACTAGAAGTTAGTCAAGGTGAGTACAAAATGGATTTTATCTTTCAATTGTTTTACAGACTACTGTGCATACATAATAGTAGTTTAATAAAAATGAAGTAAATATTTAATAATCAAATAAATCAATTCAGTATGTTATGCAGTATATAAACTTCTGAAATTTGGTTCTTGTAATTTAAATGTTGAATTCACTTTAGCTAAAATAGATTTCAAACATAGACAGTATGAATTTAGTACATAGAGAACACATGATTGAAACAACCTAAATATACTACTTAAAATTGTCTCTAATTATTCAACTATATTAACATTACACCAAACAGATAAACAAGTGAATAATGTAGTAGTAGTAGTACGTAGGTGTCGAAGAAGCTGTTTCGCTTTACAGATTTTACGTGAAACAATACCGTAATTGTGATGTTATCAAAGAACTTATTATTGCAATTTGTCAGTTCTTGTTTATTACCAATTATTTTATATTATCTTTCATTACTTTCTCCCAAGCATCTAAAAAATGTCTATGTAGTGTTGCGTAGAGTATTGGAAGCTGTTAGTACAGTGTGTGATGTGAACTACGACGTCATTATGAACACGATTGTAGACACAAATTTGAAATCATGCAAACAGCAATTTAGTGCTAATCTTTTAGATATGAACCACCCTTCTCATTCATATTAGCCACTCTGTATATCTTTCAGCAAAAACCCAACGCTATAACATGAGAATTCATGCATATGATGAAATGGATAATTTCTATGTATTTGGCACTTGTTCTACATTCTGCAAAGGTTGTTAAAGCCGGCAGAATTAGAAATCAGGTACCAAAATACAAAATATTATCTACAGTGAGGGCTTTCACTTTTTGTGTAACCGTTACCTAAAGTCTACATATAAGCACATATTGCCGTCGTCTTATTTTCCTGTCATTATATATACAAACAAAAATGTCACTCTAAAAATCCTGAACACAACCCGTCACGACTTTGGACTAGTGATTTAGGGACATTCTATAGCTAATAAATAGTCAGCTGATTGTTGTATTTGAATCGAGATGATTTGTGAAGTTTAGCATTGAGTATTGGTTGATTGATGTCATTACAGATTTATGTTGACAGTGTACTATTTAAAACAACAGACCATTAAACAATTGTTTAGTCTTAGTATGAAACACCTAAGTATAATCCACTCGAAAGCCTAATGTTGGCTATTGCTTAACACTCTGTGCCACTGGGTCGGTATCCGATGGTAGATATCCAACTTCAAGATATTCCAAAAGTTTTAGTAATAAGTCGTGACTGATGTTGTTCAGTATTGTCCTGAGTAAGACAGTTATCACCAATGACAACGGATGACACATATATAAATTTATCTTCTCAGATATGTTCATAGAAAACGAGTTAGTTACTGACACATGGAATGAAGGAAATTCAAATTTTACTAAGCATACTATTGAATAAAGCAACTGTTATTACAATTATTATCTCATGTATACCCGGATATATTGAGATCAGTAATTATACGTTTATATTCTTCTTAAATGACACAATTGTTTCAACTATTGTACCAACTATATGTTGTGATTACAAGGTGTACAAATCAATGAATTTGACAATCATAGTCCCTTCAAACAACGTAAAAGATTAAGAGATTGATTATAAAAGAGCAACACATTGATGTATTTTGCAAGTAAATTTACTATGGAATTCTTCATCACTGCTCATCCACAACTCCACCTCTGATCAAATCACTGGTGAGCTAATATTGATTGTAATTAGGTGTTGTATAGATTGATAAATATTACTTTGATATCATAAACCGCATTTGAGTTGGTCGTTAGGTCGCACTGCATGTTATTATTGCAATTAATTTTTTGTGGAGATTGTCAAGTAATAATTAGATATTACGCAGTGATTTGAATCAGACCATCGAAAGCACTAGACAGCCATCTGTTAATAGTGTGAGTCTTCTGGTCAGCGTTTATCCATAACACCACCAGCGACCAAAACTAGAATTCTGTTGCTCCCGAATTATTACTTTACCACTAGACCTCTGAGCCGCCTCCCATTAACCAGTGTTTCTAATTCAGTCAATTTGTAGAATATTTGCGCTACCTCATTCATTTTTATCAATGGATAACTGACTCACACCCAGAATGCTTGCACTGCACTGGCTCCATCTTCTCATCAATTACTTCAAGGAGTTTGTCAATCGTCAATTTATTGTAATTATATGATAACTGATCATGAATTTGAAAGGCTGATACATATGCTCTACCCTCTTCATACATTCAATAAAGGAATCTCGGAAAATTAAACAGCTCTTCAAAAAATATGAATAGTTTGTTTCTTGACAGCACAACAAGCATTTATATGCGAAGTTAATATGATCATATATTCATTTAGACCATTAATCATTGCTCGGCACGGATCTTGTAGATTGAACTTAATTCTCTGAACCTTATGAACAACCACGTTATTCAATTGCTAATTTTAGGTGATGTGGTTGATAGTGAGTGTTTCATACATCCTAACACTACCTGCCTCGACGTCCAATACTGGCTTGGTTGGGGGCAGGATGGAGGATAGAGGCAGCCAAACTAAAATAAGGTATCAGTTCGTAAAATCGCGTTAGTAGATACAAAATACCTGGTTAAGGTTCACGTGATATTTGCGATCAGTGTCTTCAGACACTGGGCGACAGAGCTGAGAATCGATCAGAGTGGAGTAAATTACTGGTTATGTAGATGAAGTATGAAAATTAAGAAAACACTGGAATCAATAACCAAGGTTTACTTATTACGATCATTATGTAAACAGTAACACTATGATGTATCGTGTACATGAATCGATTGGATTTCAAGTAGACTTGAAGACGTATTCCTAGATTCTACAATAAATCATAATCCAGTCTAATAAAAGGCTGTATAATGCACTTAGTAATTATATATGTACTTTGACATTTTACTCTGTAATCCTAATAAGAATCTGTTAGAGATAGTTATTACGTTCAGCTTTAGTAATAAAGATTTACTGCTAAGTTATTTAAATGTATTAAGTTAGTAATATCAATCAGTCTTACATTATGTTTACAATACTCGACAACATGCCATGCAGCCAAAAACTTCAAAAACAACAGATCTTTGTTATACGGTTCATCGGTTGTTACATTTAAACTATTAAAAGTGCGTAGTGATACCTGGATTAGATTACTTTATAAATATTAGACAATCATTGGCAATTTAAATACTAAGTCTTTACAAGTGAGTGTTTTGTATGAGTAAGTTGAAATGATAACTGTACAGCAATATTCATTAAGGTTAACAGGATGTTTCATAACTTAAAATGTTGTTAATAGTTAGCATAATCTATCTGTATTAGAGTTTTTTCCAAACTACAATTAGTGAAAGCAATCTAATTTGTACTGGAAATACTATGAATACTAAAAGAATGCTGGTTACAATGATAGGTGAGTGAAAAGCAAACAAACAAATGGAAAAGGCATTGACAATTAGATAGGTTAAGAATAGATCGTTAAATCAAGGAGATATAGATAGTTAGATAGATGGATAGATAGATAGATAGATAGATAGTTAGATAAATAGATAAGTGGATAAACAGATAATTAGGTTGATGGATAGATAGGTAGATAGATAGATAGATAAAAGCAGATAAATAGCTAGAGTGATGAATACAAAGATAGATAGATAGATTGATTGATTGATAGATACATAGATAGGTAGATGTGTTGGTAGATAGGCAGATAGATCAGGGGTAGATAGATAAATCATGGATTGACAGATAGATAGATTAGGGATAAATAGATAGATGAATCATAGGTAGATATACAGGTATGCAGTTAAGTAGTGTAAAAATTGGTTAAACATTATCTCATTTATTCTGCAGGTTATGTAATTGTATTAGAAACAGTCATTAAAAAGTAAGTCGATATTGTTAAGGTGAGTAATTTACTTTAGACATAAATGTTTAACTTCTAAGCCATGACCATTTTTTTATGCTGGGATGTATATGACTCGGTTTCATTGGCATTGCATAATATCTCTCTAAAAGTAATATTAAATAATGTAATGATAATTTCTATTATTTAGTGATATCAGTAGAAGGTTGTAATGGAATCTAATGTAGTATATGAATAGTGTTCGATTACATATAACTCATTAATAAACAGACCTCATATGGCTATAATTAACACACGTGATGTATAAGATGGATTATGACTAGAGAGCAGAATGCGCATTTAGTGGTATCTGAAGCTTGTCGGTTGGATGTAACTGCATCTCAATATTGATCTCCACGCTGGAATTCAAATTAAGTCTACTCAGTGTCAAATGCCACTACGTTCATTATTTAGTTACTGAGACCACACAGTCGCATTAGTGCAACGGGTATATATGTAATTGAAATGAGTTTGTATCGTCTTGTTGAGTAGTCATAAACTGAAATTGGTCAGTCTAGTGCTAAACTCAGTAAGGTTAGCACTAAGTGGAATGAGTTCGAATACCAGTGTGAACATCAACATTAAGATGCAGATGCATACTGAAGAAGAGTCTCAAATAGAACAAAATGCGCGTCCTGGATTTCGCTTGCCAGTTACAATCTAAAATAAGCATTACTTGTGATCAATAGCTATATTGAAGCAATCCTCTCAGGATACACATATAGCAACAGAGACTGACCAGTTTCAATCAATGATTAATCAACAGGAAGATGCAAACTTACCGTAATTACAGCTTTCATTTACATGATTCTACCATAGGTCTATTTAGGAAAACAAGTCAACGGATTTTTCGGTTGACTTTATTTCAGTAACATGATGCTGATACTCATTAGATTATATTATTCTTATTCTAATGGTCTAAATCTTATACTTTATACGATAATTATTTGTTAAACTTATCAATATTTAATAGTTTGTATTTGTCATAGACTAATGTTGTTTGGGTACAACCGAAAACCAGTAAGCACTAGATTGTCTTTTTATTCAAGTATAAAACTCTTTAGCGGTAAACTCAGTAGTTATGACCCACTTGGTCGGTATCCAATGGTAGAATTCCCGCTTCCATCAAATTGGGATAATCACTGCCGATGTGTTTCACGCTAGAAAAGAACGGCAGTCCAGTACTTCCTAATGTTCAATAAAACTCTGTCAACATTAAGTTGTAGTGTATGCAATTAAGTAAAAATTGACTAAGCGAGTTAACTGTGTGCCAACTGTTAGATTAACAAGAATTCATTCTGCTAGGAGGAGACAGGACTAGTTATTTTTCATGTAATTATTCTTATTTTTCCTTTTTTTTTATTAATTGTAAAATGTGCGATATTCAGTATCGCCGTTTATATTCTCCGGATTGATCTTGTATCTTGTGATTGGTTGTAGTGCTTTTTCAGTGTGCTAATATTTCTAATTGTTACAAGGTCGTCATTGCAATTATATATACGGAGTTGGGACAAAATAGAATCGAATCTTCTTAGTGCTGCGTTCGTGTCTTCTTGGTTTTGGCTTGGGCGAGTAACCGTTGTTCGAGTTGTTGGTCGAGGTTTCGAGTATCTGTTCGCGTAGAGAATCCAGCTAGTTGAAGTTGCGGTTAGTGCTGCCGAGGTATAAGATTGGCGTTGTTATATTAGTAGGCGTCATATCAATTGGCGACGGGTGATGGTGACAATGGATCCTATCAAGACGGAGATGTTGTTAGATGAGCAACTTAAGCTAATGAAGCTAGTCACAAGCTCAAAATCTACTTATGAAACGTCTTCAACTGCTCCTGCTCCCAACTCTACACTGTCAGTTGATGGAATTATTAATAGCATTGGTGAATTCAACTATGATCCAGAAGCTAATGTCACTTTTGATACATGGTTTCGGAGGTATGAAGATCTGTTCACGTTTGATTTAGCTTCTCAGGATGATTCATGGAAAGTTCGCCTATTACTCAGAAAGCTTGGTGCAGCAGAACTTGACAAGTACTGCAACTTAATTTTACCTCAAAATCCGAGTGACAGAACATCTATTTAAAACCTGCACAACTCTTAGCCAGCATTTTGATGATAATTCTTCTCTGTTTAATATTAGATATCGTTGCTTAAAGTTGGAAATGAATGAGTCAAACGACTTTCTTACGCATGTTGGTATTGTAAACAGAGAATGTAAACGTTTTAAATTAAAAGGTTTATCGGAGAACCAATTCAAGTCTTTAATCCTTATCTGCAGCTTACAGTCAGAAAAATATGATGATATTCGCACGCGACTGCTGCACCGTCTTAATCAAGAACCCACATTGTCTCTCAAAGACATTGCTGCAAAATATCAACAGTTGACCAACTTAAAGCATGATACTACACTCGTCCAATCTGGTGGTCATAGTGAAATTGAAGTTCATGCAGTCCATCGGAAACTAAGTTCTCGTCAAACCACTTCTGCAACCACCACTACAACTTCCTGTGCCAAACCAGCTGATAAGAAGAGAACTATTCCCCTATCTAGATGCTGGAACTGTGGTGCGTGACATTTTGCTAGGTTCTGCCCATTTAAGAACTATCGCTGCAGAAAATGTGACATTCTGGGACACACAAAAACTTTTTGCAAGCAGAAAGACACACGCACTCGGTCACGTTCTAGAAGAAGATTCCGTTCATTCAGTAAGCCGGCTGAGTTACTTTCAGTATCCACCATGAATCACATTCACCAGAGACCCGCTAGAAAGTAAGTTTCCGTCCAGACAAATGGTCAGGAGGTATGTTATGTGGTTAATAGTAATCTTAACTTGTTGGGTTTAGATTGGTTCGCAGATCTGAAGCTAGGTGATGTTCCACTGAGCACCGTATGCCACCGCATCGTAACTATGAAAGACAGCAAGGACTTCATGAAGATTCTAAGAGAATTCGACAAGGTTTTTGAAAAAGGTTTAGGGTGTTGTACTACGGTGAAAGTCTCTCTTCGTCTGGTGCTGAATGCTTTCCCAGTTTTCCGTCCAAAGAGACCCGTTACATATGCTTCATTACCGCAAGTCGACGCGGAACTTCAACGCTTAGAAAAGCAAGGTGTTCTTACACCGGTTTCGTTCTCGGCCTGGGCAGCCCCAGTAGTCGTTGTAAAGAAACCCAACGGTACACTACGCATCTGCACCGATTTTTCGACCTGATTGAATGCTGCCCTAGAGCAACATCACTATCCTCTACCGGTTCAGGAAGACTTATTCACCATCTTAATCGGCGGTCGTTGTTTCGCCAAAATAGACCTGGCAGATGCTTATTTGAAAGTTGAGGTTGAACCAGCATGCCGTGAATTTCTCACAATAAATACGCATCGGGGGCTTTTTCATTACACAAGACTACCGTTTGGAGTTAAAATCGCGCCAGCAGTTATCCAAAAATTGATGGATATGATTCTAACCGGCATCACCGGAATGGCCGTATATTTAGATGATATACTTGTCGTCGCATCGTCACCAAACGAACTGTACGGTCGACTTGCAATGCTACTGAAACGAATCCAGGACAATGGTTCTCGCCCACGCCCCGAGAAATGTCAATTTTACCTTACATATGTGAAGTACTTGGGATTCATATTCGACAAATCAGGTCGTCGTCCAGATCCCGAAAGCATTGAAGCCATTCGAAAAATTCCTGCACTCAATGATGTATCTACTCTGCGGTCTTTCCTCGGACTCATAAGTTACTACTCAGCTTTCTTACCATTATCGCATGAGAAGCGAGAGCCATTAAATTGTTTGCTGGGGAAGAATGTCAAATGAAACTGGACAAAGCCGTGCCAAGCAGTATTTGATGCCGTGAAAAAGCTCCTTATATCCGACCTGCTATTGACACATTATGATCCGAAGTTGCCAATTATTGTTGATGCTAACGCGTCAGCATATGGTATCGGTGCAGTTATCTTGCACAAATTTCCAAATGGGAAGGAGAAAGCCATAATGCATGTTTCTAAGACGCTGACACCGACTAAGAAGCGTTACGGTCAAATAGAAAAGGAAGCTTTGGCTATCGTTTTTGCAGTACGGCGTTTCCATAAGATGGTGTATGGACGACACTTTACAATACTAACTGATCACAAGCCACTGCTGGCAGTTTTTGGTTCGAAGTCTGGAATACCAGCATATTCGGCGAATCGATTACAACGTTGGGCACTAACCGTGCTTGGATACGACTTCGATATACAGTACAAGAAGAGTGAGGATTTCGGTCAGGCAGATGCTCTGTCTCGGTTTATAAGCTCCTATCCCATGACCAGTGAAGAGTCGGTGATCGCTGCCATCAATACGAGAGAGAGAAAGCTTCATTGATGCTGTGCGAGCACTCTTTATTACTGCTCAACAAGTTTCTGAATTTTCAAAAAGAGACAAAATGATTCAACGAGCGATCTACTATATGCAGTACAAATGGCCATCTTCCTTAAATGAAGAACTGAGGCAGCTATATCAACGTCGACAAGCTCTGTGCATAGTAGAAGGATGTCTTATGTTTGAGGAACGAGTGGTGATACTACGTGAGTTACGCTGAGCAGTGCTCAAACAATTCCACACTGGGCATCCTGGAACAGCTCGAATGAAATCAGTGGCACGGAGCAACGCGTACTGGCCTAAAATGGACACTCAAATCGAAGACGTAGTTAGAAATTGCGACCGCTGTCAGCGGGCGTCGAAAAATCCACCGAAAGTTGAACCAGTAAGCTGACCAGACCCCTCAAGTCCATGGAGTAAAATGCATTTAGATTTTGCTGGACCCATGTCAGGAACCTATTACTTGGTGCTAGTAGACGCTTACTCAAAATGGCCAGAGATCCACCCGGTAGTTCCTCCGACTACGCAAAAAACTTTGGAAATACTGATGAAATTATTCGCATGCCATGGGTTCCCAGAGACACTCGTCACCGACAACGGTTCTCAATTTCCATCACAATCTTTCAGTGATTTCTGTCAGAAAAATGCCATCACTCATATTCGCTCCCCACCGTACCATCCAAAGTCAAATGGACAAGCGGAAAGGTTCGTGGATACCTTCAAAAGAGCTGCATTAAAAGCAGAGGGGGAGGGGACCTTATCAGAAGTCATCCAGCGTTTCTAACTTGTATACAGGAGCACCCCTAACAGCAGTGTTCCACAACAGAAATCACCGGCAGAAGCACATATGGGCCGGAAACTAAGAACAATAAATGAGGTGATGAGACCAGCAAAAGTAGAAAACAACGAAGATGACATCTATAAGAACGGGACGGAGGTGTATGTAAGAAATTACAGACCCGGAAGTGAGACGTGGAAAAAGGGGGTCATTAAAGGAAGACGAGGGAAGGTGATATATGAAGTTGCAGTGGAAGTACAAATATGGGTTCGACATCGCAATCAGTTACGCAGAATGTTCGGCGGAGTAAAGGCGGATGAACATAACCTAGCACTTGAATTTCTCCTTGATACTTTCAAGTTTTCCACGGAGAAACCGACAATAATTGCAGCAAGCAACGAGAAACCTACACTTGCAGAAGAACAGTCACTATGACGCAGTGGAAGAAAACGAAGACGAACAGTGGGGTTCCAAGAAAGCGAACTTCTTTCAAAAATAGGAGGTGCTAGGAAGAGACAGGACTAGTTATTTTTCATGTAATTATTCTTATTTTTCCTTTTTTTTTATTAATTGTAAAATGTGCGATATTCAGTATCGCCGTTTATATTCTCCGGATTGATCTTGTATCTTGTGATTGGTTGTAGTGCTTTTTCAGTGTGCTAATATTTCTAATTGTTACAAGGTCGTCATTGCAATTATATATACGGAGTTGGGACAAAATAGAATCGAATCTTCTTAGTGCTGCGTTCGTGTCTTCTTGGTTTTGGCTTGGGCGAGTAACCGTTGTTCGAGTTGTTGGTCGAGGTTTCGAGTATCTGTTCGCGTAGAGAATCCAGCTAGTTGAAGCTGCGGTTAGTGCTGCCGAGGTATAAGATTGGCGTTGTTATATTAGTAGGCGTCATATCCCATTCGTTGTCTTATAACAGTTTAGACCAACATGATATAACGGTTACCTGATGAAGATCGATTGAGTTTGAGAACAATTTTTTTGTAGATGATTACATTTATTTTAGTTGTATACAAGGTAAACATTCCTTTCCTATTTTTGTTATTTTTCCCGTGCTCTATTCTCCCGTCTATCGCATTTGTAAACCATGGATGATCAATAGTGTACACGTTACTCCACCTCACAGTCACTGTTACTTATATTTTGTGTTAATATCAGTTTTCTAAGTGGTCAATCGAGTGGTCAGGTCTGATGTTTGTATAAATGTTTGTTTGAAATAGAATTTGACTTTGTCTATATTTCCATTGATCTAGTGCTCATCCTATATTTTGTTTAGGACTAAGTTGGAATCTGGCAGATGCACCGGGACCAGCTAGAAACTGTCATTGGCGTTCTTTATCGTGACTTCGTTTGTACAGGGTCATATCGACTAGCTGGTCATGCACAATCCCACAAAGTCTCTTCTTTGACTTCATAATGTGGTGGATACTACTCATAAAATTGTCGTTTCTTAAAGCAGCTGTTTTTGTAATGTTCGACTTAATCACATTCAATGTGCCTACCTGTCTTTTCCACACGTATTGGAATTGTTGCGACTTTTTGCTCTAAATCTTTGGCTTACTTCTTGATGTATATTCAACTCTCTCTCAAGTTATGAAACAAATCGTTGCACTCACCAACTGCCCACATAACTGTGGCATTTTTACAACATTTGTAGACTGAACTGAATGTTGGATTATGACAAAGAAACAAATTTTAAGTCGTCACCTAATATAGGCAAAGCACGCTAAAGGATGCTTTCCAAAATGGTAGCCAAGACCAATAGACCACTGTTAGGCTCTAGACGAGCGGGCCGCAACGCAGCCGGCCAGTCTGCTGTACTAGAAACCTCCGCCACAAGCCTAGCCACGACAACCTCTCACGTCAACCCACAACCGGAATGCTTAACATCGCCAAACGCCTCCTCCTCTCTCCAAGAACCATCAATAACGCTTCCTGCCTAAGCGAACCCTCCAGCCTTGCGACGGCCCCAAACCGCAAAACGTCTCGACGTCTGCATTTTTAATTAGTTGTAGCCATTTCACCATTCTGTTTGCAGGCAGTGACATAGTGTTAAAGGTCAACTTAGCTAAGTAGGACTGTTTATTTGAAGAAAGTAGAGAATATCATAAATAATGTATACATTACTTTCAATTGTCTATTTGCACGTCTTTTGCGTTCTTCGATCACTGATCTTTTTACGCCTGTTTTACTTGGTTGCCTTCATTTCCCGAAAGTATTGTGATCACTCTTTGTTGCTTGTCACCTCGCAACTAAATTTGAATGCTGTTTCTGCTTTCATAGAACGTTCCGCCACTTACTTCCTATGGACAACTTTATGAGTAGTATCCACCATGATAACACAACAGTAATTGGCGAATATATCTCGACAACATTACATTCACCTCTTCAAATCTATGCATTTTAACATAATATTGAAATGAATATTTGTAATGTCTGTATGCAATTATTATCCAATCTTTCACTGTTAAAACTTATTTAACAACCATTACATTTTCATAATATACATATTACAGGGATACTTTGGTTTCATGTCATCAGCTAGTTAAACCTAATGAACCGACTCTATTTTGACAACCATGAAATATCAGAAAGTTTTATGAAGCTGTTTTACGTGCCCATACAGTATCTTTACAATATTAGTACAGTATCTAAGGATCAAGTGTAAAACCGTTAAGTAATTTAATAACTGTATCTATACATGAATCATTATATATGACATGAAATTCAGTAAAAGTGTAAACAATCAGTAGTATAGTGACTTTCTTTAGAAAAATGTTTATTCATTGATTTTAAAAATGTAAACAAAAGCAAAATTCCAGTGATGTTCATACTTACCGTAATCTGCATTGGTAACAATAACAGCTGAAGTAGATTAGCAGAGAGATATTTTCAAAATGTACCAACCGATAATTAAAGTATTAATAATGAACATTGATGTACATATTTCGACACTACAATGATTGTTTGTTTATCAAATTAAGATGATTCAAAAGTGTTGGATTCGTCACAGATTAAAGTTGACAGAGTGCTATTTAAAATCAAGGAGTAATGAACAGCTATTTCATTCTGGTGTCGGACCACTTAGTTGCTAGGGTGTCCTACACTGGACAAAACAGCTGTGCACTGCTCACTGGTTTACAGTATTTCATTCCCAAAACTAATCTGTGACGAATTAAATCAACTAAAGTTGTTTGTCTGCTTCAAGAATCAAATGTATTTATTCGTTTACTGATTA
Source organism: Schistosoma mekongi (assembly GCA_034768735.1). Taxonomy (NCBI): domain Eukaryota; kingdom Metazoa; phylum Platyhelminthes; class Trematoda; order Strigeidida; family Schistosomatidae; genus Schistosoma; species Schistosoma mekongi. Next base: position 3,263,520 of record CM068311.1, on the reverse strand, counting down.
CTTATATAGTCTAATAGGCAGGTATTAAGGCGAATCCTAGATGAGTGTTTCATCTACTATGGAATTTATCAGTTATGTTGATATATATTTAATTTACTTAATCAACAGAGATACACTTGTGTAAACGATGGGAATTTCTGTGTTAATTAGGTTCACATCATCATTAGTTAAAGAGTAATAATTAAGACAAAACATACGTTCTCTAATTCACTGATAATTTGCTTTAATCGGACTGTTAACTTTATACTATATCAGGGCAATCAATCCAGAATTCATATACAATGTAAATAACTGATCAATTACGGTAGAGAACATGAAATTCTCTACAATACACAATTACTAACAAAATTATCTCACTAGCGACTAATGTCTCTAAGCAAGTCCTGGAGTTCCAGTAAGATGACGAAACCAGTAGAGTTTAACTGTTTAGCGTGTAAGGTGATTACTCACCGACGGTAATGGATGAGGTTGCTTAAACGTATCATGGGTTGACTAAATTAGAAATATCAAGCATTTAGAGACGAATCAGAGGTCTTATGATAAAGCGTGTACTGGAGGGTCCATTGGTTTGATCCTCTGATGGCGTCGGTGAAATGCACTAAAGATTCGTTCCATATTCCGACGGTTTAGCCGTCCAGTGTTCCTTGGTTTTCAATACTACCTTGCCAATATCAATTTGTAACGAATTTAATCAACCAAAATTAATGCTAATCTCCACAAATCATCCCAATTCAAATGTTAAAAATGTTAATTTCTAATCACTGAAATATTGCAAAAATACATTTTATTCATTTTTGTAAATAACCTATCCTTTACTTCACTTGCTTGAGTCTAATCTTGGTAGTGATACATACATGCCAAGCAAATTGTTTTAAGTTGACTGTGGTAATACCTCTAAGTAGTTTTCGCGCTTACCTATCGTGATGTTGCAGTCGCGCCATACTAGCTAGAACAATTACTCCTCAGAATTCTATCCTGCCAGGCACATCTATTGATGTTCGCAAGACTGAAAGCAGTAAATATGAGTTCCAAAGACAAAGTCTTACTGCTGGATGATAGAGTGGTAATGGCAGTGATGTTATTATCTCAAACAACCATAATAACAGTGATGCTGACTTTCTATAAAAGAAGGGTGGGTGAAAAAATATCAACCCGTAAAAAGCACATCTCACCATACACTACGGATTTTCGTCCACAGAAGTGAGTAATTTTAACTTTTACTGATGTGGTATCAATCATGCTGTGCTACTAAGATATGGCAACTTTCACTGGTGCACACGTATACCACGTTTGTTGCTGATCATATATACGCACATACGTACATACAATTATTTCAACGATGTAAACTACTACTTCTAGTATTGTTACTATGCATTCAATGAATGTGTATTAATCACTAATGATTTCCATGTAATCAGTAATGAGTCTTACATTCTACTAATAAATGAACATTAAAGTATCTGTGAGTATAAAATGCTTCATAAACAATCAAAACTATTGTAAATAACTTGATATTTATAAATAGAGTATATATAGGAACCTACGTGGTGTCGGCGGTTTCTTTTTATCACAACAACATAGCTTTCTTGCTCGTTCACAAAATGATGGATGCATTTCTAAATTTGATACACTAAAACAATAAAACAAAAGAATACATTACAAAATACTGAATATACATAAGAAAGTGTTTGTCTAAACATATACTGATATTTAATCGATTGCATTGACCACATATTTTTGTTTGGTGGGGTACTACTGAAAACCAATGAGCACTAAACAACAGTTTTGTTTTAACAGATACGTGCGCACCTTCGACTCTGTAAAGGAAGTCAAACCTATGGCCTTCAGGTTGCCAAACGCTTAAGCTAATACTCAACTATTCGTTTTCCATTTACACCAATTTGTGATTTACCCTGGCGATCATTCACATTAATTAAATTATAATAATCAGTTCACTAGTCACTAATTTCAGGATATTCCTAAAGTTTTAGTGAGAAGTTGCGACTGATGGAATTTAGGATTTTTCGGAGTAAAACAGCAATTACCGTTGACAATGGATGATCGTCGGTCTATATCACAAATTGATGGAAGTTAAAATTTTGTCATTTGAAGCCGCCCTGGTTGTGTGTTGAGTTAGGCGTTTGTTAACCTAGGAGTACTAGGTTCGTTTACCCTGGTTAAATCAAGGGTGAATACTGCTGTAGTGTCTCAAACTAGAATAAAACAACTATTAAGCGCTCTGTGGTTTTCAGTGGTATCCTAATAACATCAACCTGTGGCGAATCAATTCGACTAAATTTAATGCTGACCTACACAAAACCACCCTAATTCAACTTAGAGATATTGTCAGCACGGAAACTCTTTGTCATGTCCTAGTTCATCTGTCCTAAAGAGATACATAACGGCTCTTGTATTTAGTTAAAAACATACTGATAAACTTTTGAAAAATTCATTAACAATTCTAGAAGTTGTGTGTTTAGCCTTTCTATCTACATTTTAGCAAGATTCTGGCAAACTTTGTGCAAGCTGATTGTTGTAAACTCCTATTCCAAAAACCAGTTTTCTGTCTACCTCTACAAAGTGGCAATGTCAGTTGTACATTAATCCTTCTTAATTTATGCCAAACTCTTAGTGTTGTTGTTGCCATAGAAATACCTTTCGTAATGCAAAAAATGTGTTTTTGTATCATTATTATCATGATTACACTAATGAATAATCACGACTTCCTTATAATATGATCCCTATTATCATAATCAGCTTGAGCTACCATTTGATCTATTGATCATTTACTAATTCACTTTATTTTATTATTCAATGAAACTTAACGTAATATAACGGTAATTTCCCCTCCCCCCTTTTCGATAACACGACGCATGTTTTGAATGTGTCCAAGCAATAATCGATATAGAGGTCCACACTATACAGAGATCGTCCCACATAGTAAGGTCCCTTTTTGTCCTATATATATAAGATTATGGGACTATTTCTTCTGAATGTGCAATATATGTCATAATCCAGATCACTAAAATATAGAAACATTATCTAAAAATGAATCTCAAAGAACCGCTGGGAATAACTTGCCTACAAGATGGCGAATTCACACATTCGTTTATATTTTACTGCATTACTAACAGGTTATATGCGGAAATCGTATCAGCCTCCATTAGGACAGTTACTTTTACAAAGCATTTGTAATAGGTAATAAATGTCCATGTTGCAATGCACAAACTACCCTCCACTGCCTAGAACACAAGACTAAACTACCAAGTCAACTTCACTCCTACACCGTGACTCTCACAAATCTTAGGCTAAACTCAAGAAACTTTTCATTATTCCTCATTCTCTCCACCTGCATATGTAAGTCCTATTATCATTGTTTAGAACAATAGTATTCAGTATTGCACTGTTATGGGTCGTAGAAACTTCTGATGTTTTGTTAAAATCTAACAAAATAAAGGCAAAATGAAAAAGACGAAACGTTTCCAAATATATAGTAAAAATGCTTTGAATAAAAATCCTTGTGACTACGATACTTGTTTGTTGTGATAAGCTTTAGTGTTTTAACTAACGTCCCCGAGACGTTAACTACAATATATCATCTGGTTAACATTAGTTTCAAACTAAAATACTAGATAAAGCGTAAACAACTAAAGAAATGCTTCGAACATGACGTGATACTAATTCTCAACTTTTGACTGATTCTAACAAGTTATGAAATTAACATAGTTGCAATTGAGTTGAGATGGCTTATTGTGAAGATTGGCATTATTAATTGATTGAGTACATCACAGATAAATCCTGGTAGGGTACCATTGTAAAACTGGGAACATTTTACAGTTGTTTCTTTTCTTTAGTGTAGTTCACCTCATCAGTTCACGCTCCTTGATTCCACCCCAGGAGCATAAAACGGGCAAATACCTTAGCTTCTCCACCCAAAGCCCCTTCGGATAAAATCTGGAATGCATAATTCTGGGAAGATCTACACTTAAAACAAAACAACTCTCCAGTGCTTCCTGGTTTTCAATGGTATCCTGCCAACATTAATCTGTTATCTATTTGAGATCATTATTAATCCGTCTAGTCAGTGTAATAAATGGTGTCCTCACAAAAACGTCAGGGGGTTTAAATTCATTAATTATCAAATTTCTAGTTTTTATAATAATATACTATGTTGGTAAATGTATACCATCAATCTAAAATCTGTAAGACAATAGTGATTAGTCGTTGAAGATGTTGAATTGTATAACATAAAATTGACCACTAGACCTTAAATTTTTAGTATTCCTTCTTATAATCAGTTTCAGTTACTCTTATGAAATCACATTACAAACACTTAACCATTCACATTTTAAGTTGCTTTTATTCTTTACAAATTATTGTCGATTGTTTACCAGCAAAATCCATGTAAAAGTGGACAGTTGTTTTATTCTAGTACGGGACTCCTCAGTAGTACTCATCCTCTAACACTCCAAATAATCAAACACATGGTTTTTAAGTCTTGTTTATCTTGACCTCTTTATCGTTCATCAGGATAAGTTTATCTTGTCGTTATAATTCAGTGTACTGGATTTAACGCACATCTACACATGACTTTCAGGATGCAAATAATTTATAACCTACCAGTTTGTAAATTTAAAAAGTAACTGAAAATAACTTAATTCACTTACTCGTTTGGTAAACCTCTATTTCTAACTTCAGCTATTTCATTATCTACTTGATTTAGGAACTTTTCTAATTCATCAATTTCATTTTCATCTGTTCGTTTCTTTCCTAATGGAGCTGTAAGATTTTCAGGAAAAGCATCATTATCCATAAACACAGATCGATAACTAACATCTAGATTGTAGTCTAGAATTTTTGACGTTTGAAAATCTTCATCATCATCTCCAAATGGGTTCATAACACATAAGGCAACCTAAATTCAAAAGAATAAAATTATGTAGTTGTCCGCATTTATCATAAATTGACCACGGTTAGGGAGTGCTGTGCACATTTGATTAGTTCAGGTATGCAAATCTTTAGCAATGCGTAACATCGATTCCTTTAGCAAATTTCACCAAGAGCATTCTAGTTTCACGTTAGTCGTGTAGACAATATCAACAGTTGATAGGTATTTATTAGTAGAATTCCCAAATCCATCAACCAGTTATGTAACGCACAGATCAGTGAGTGCCCTTAGTGATAACTACATCACTCCCGACATGTCTAAACAATGCTAGTCATGACTTGTAACTAGAAGTTCATAAACATTCTGAAGTTAGTCACTGCTGAAGTGGTTATTACAGGTAAACTGAGGCTGTACTATCAAGATAAGTATTAAGTTTAGTTATATGTATCCATCACAGATTGACATAGATTGTGTTGATAATGCAATGATCTGAAACAATTTAAGAAAAGCCTAACGCTTTATGTAATGTTATATGTGTCTTTTAGCTTGTTTGGGCAGCAGGTTACACTAATTGCACAAATTATGGGCCACAAAAACGTAGTTCGGATTCCGGTTACTACTTAACTTATGTTTAATCTTTACGTTAACCACATGTCCTATCTATCATCTTTTCATGATTGTTACCTTCACTCTCATTGAATTCATTGTTGTCAATAGAAATCATTAACGTAACTTCTCGCTTTATCTATCATATTTAGGTAGGAACTTATCTATTCATGGACCAGTGGTATAACCTTGACGTGCTGATCGGGCTTGACACTCCTGGTAAACCAATGGTGCTGCACTGGCAGGATCATTAATTCCTTTGAGATTCACTGTGCCAGTCTGCTGGTTGCAAAGCAATGTGACAAATATTGACATACCTAAGGTCTAAGGATACACTTGTACTACCAATCATACTGAAGTATCGCATCAGTGTGACGTTACACTTAGACAACCAGCATGATAGCAATGCTGCCTTTCAACTAATTCGAATTGCAAATAAACATAATAGATATTATTTCATAGCTTGGTATATGCTAAATATTATTATGCCAGGTAGAATTTATATTTGCTGTAAAGAATATGATTTTGGCTTAGGTTTTAGCGTAAGGAACAAGATTCTTTATGAATTTAAATAATCTAACTAGTGATTCAAATGGTTGAGGCTAAAACGAAAGGAAACATCATGTAAAACATTAAACAAATGCATAAAATACAGAGGACTTCGAAACATTGCTCAATGTTTTCCATGTTACAGTGTATTGCGTCAACGCTTAAGATTTAAGGCTATAAATCACACATATATTATAACCTTACGTTATTAATAGTGTTATAAATTTGTTGTATGGTTTGCATCTGAAGCAAAAATTGAGTTATAATTCGATTAACATTAAAATTGTATTCACAGATAGTTTTATGGTTGTATGTAGTATGAGTTTTGTCGTTTTTCAGGAAATAAGACTCACTATACTACGCTTAGCTTCCCCTTTCGTTCTTTGATACCATGAGTAAAATAGGATTTATGGTAAGAATCGCATATTTATGTATAGCCTATGTTTGGTGCCACTATAATGTATATTCATTTGTGAATATATCTTCTGCCTTCAACTTAAACACTTTGTCGGAAAGGATCAAACTGTAATGTGTCTTTACTGAGAATTCTCTGAAAGTGGCCCAAAGTTTTTTGAAACACCATTCATTTTGATTGGTTGCATTATAGTTGATTTGTTTGGGTCAGATATAACAGATGAGAAGTTATAAAGCTAAAGAATAAATAAGTATTAATAGTTCCTGAATAACATTACAATTTAGTCACATTACCAAGTTACTTAATCGTCATTTATGTAACCTAACAACAACAGTACCACTACCTATAATGTAAATGATATGTCGGGCACCCAAGGCAGATTGATTGTCTACGTGAACTATTTTCTTGTAGACTATTTCACTACCTTTTGTTGCAAACAAAGTGAACATTTTACTCCTATTATTGGTCGATTCCTCATGCCATATCCTCCAGTTTAACACGTCAACTGATAATATATCACTTCTCCTTTATGAACTACAATTAAGTGATTGTGTATACGTTGCTCCAGTTTACAGTCACCGTTAATTCTATTTTGTAATAATGTTAGTTTTCTAGTTGGCTGAATGAGCGTTTTGGATTTCTGTATATATAAGAGGAATGTAATATGATTCTGTCTGGTGGTCAGATCAGTTGTTTTGTCATCTTCATTCTGGTTTTCGGAGGACTTGCAATCATAGGGCACCCGTGTAGGCGCATACTGATTAGTCATACTCTTTTCAATTATCATGAAAGCTCTATTTTTAACATCATAACAATAAAATATTCAAATTTTCTTTTGATTGGTTCAAATCAGTTAATGAATGTAGACTCTGATTGTCTTATTAAGAAAATATGTGCGGTTATTTCAAATATCACGTTAACTATACAATACTGTTGACAGGGGATTTATATTAAGCCAGGTAATTTGAACATTAAGTAACTCAATGATTAATAAGAGTTAATACTACTCATAGTAAAGTATACCTTTAACCATCCCATAAGAAACAGAAATGAAAATATACTAAAAATAGGAACATATAAATCCACTTTATGCTGCCCATCTTGATTACGATGATCAACAAATTGACAAGCAAATATTTGACACATAAAATAACTGTAGACAGCAATAATAACAACCTGTAAATAGAAGAAAAGCAAAGCAAACAAGCAACCACTGACATATACATATTTTAGCAGAAATCAATAAGTATATGATAGCTGTTTCATGTAATGATGAAACTTTAAAATGACAGTCTTCTGTCGTCAAATCGTCTAAGTAGTCATCAAACCCATAGACTTCATGTTTCTTAACAAATTCAAACTTTGACCAGTTTGTGATATAATACAATAGTAATCTATAAGCGATAATGATACCTCACTTATCTAGTCTTTATGCTTAAGCATTAACCATATGATACAATGTTCTTGGGTTCGCTCATTCATGAGTTTATTGCAAACACCTATATATTCTTATGTAAAATAATCAAAAAAACAAAATTTCGAAATGAACTTGTCAGCTGTATGAAGTTTTATAAGGTAATTTGTAAACTAGTTAAGAACTTCTGGAATATTCTGACAATAACTACATTGTAATGATGGTTACTTAGGGTTTCAAAAAGTAAGAAAACTGTCTAGGGAGTAATGTTTTTTTAACTAGAGTGTGTTGCTAGCCTAGAGAGATAATAAAGTAGTACAAACTTCTACTGAATACCAAAGCTGGGTATGCAAAATTATGGATTTCACTAGTATCAAAAGTGTGTAAAAAACTATGTAACATGTATAGTGTATTACAATACGCCTAACTTACAAAACCTTATTCAAATCAACTATATGGTCTACCTAAACTCCGCATGGAGCCCCGAAGGGTTGCTGCTGGTCCCAAGCCCAGATAATGGAGAGGGATTGGGTATGGGGTTAGCAACCCCATCCCGTAAAATAACAACCTTGCTAAAAAAAGGCTAACCAGTAAAAACACTTATAACCATTTTTACTCCGCCCTGAGAGTTTGAAGGTGTTATGACGCCTCATGATGAAAACCGAGTTTCTTTGGAAGCCACGAGACCGATACCATTTCCGACAACCAGAGCAACAATTAATATAGGTACATGGAATGTCAGCACTATATGGGAAACAGGGAGAACTATGCAAATAGCTGAAGAAGTGAGAAGATACAACGTGAAAATACTTGGAATAAGCTGGACAGCAACGGTTATCCTCGGGAAATGTGCTTTTATAATCCGGCTACGAAGAAGAAAACGCCCCACACACACAAGGAGTAGCATTGGTGTTTTCCACAGAAGCATGGAAGGCTCTTGTAGGATGGGGGCCCTACGAACCTAGGATCATCGCAGCATCCTTCAAGACGAAGAAGGAATGGATTACAATGAATGCCATCCAGTGCTACGCACCCACCAATGACAGCCACCAAAACGACAAAGACCAGTTCTATGCGAGGCTGCACTCAATCATCGAGAAATGTTCAGCCAAAGACCTGACCATTCTGATGGAGGACTTCAACGCCAAGGTTGGAGTGGACAGCACCGGGTATGAAGACATCATGGGAAAAAATGGACTAGGAGAAAGGAATGATAATGGTGAGAGGTTTGTAAACTTATGTGCCTTCAACAAAATGATTGTAGGTGGCACCATATTCTCCAACAAACGTATACACAAAACTACATGGGTTTCACCGGACCACATTACGGAGAACCAAATCGACCACATCTGCATCAATAAGAAGTTTAGAAAGACCATGGAAGATGTAAGAGCAAGGAGAGGAGCTTCCGATCACCATCTGGTGGTGGCTAAAATGAAACTGAAGCTGAGGAAGCACTGGACAACTGCAGCAGCAGTATTACACAAGTTTAATACAGTCCTTCTCCAGGATACTAACAAACGCACCGAATTCAAAATAACTCTCAACATTAAGTTCCCGGTATTTCATGATCTACTATAAAAAGGTGGAACTAATATGGAAGACAACCGGAAAGAGATTAAAGAAACAATAACTTCAACATGTCATGAGGTTTTGGGTCCCAAGAAAGCAACACCAAAAAGAATGGATTTCTGTTGGTACTCTGGACAAGATCCAAGAAAGGAAGAACAGGAAAATTACGATTAATAACAGCCGGACAAGAGCAGAGAAAGCCAAGGCACAGGCCGAATACACCGAAGTCATCAGGCAAGTGAAAAGGAGCATCAGGTCGGATAAACGGAAATTTGTTGAGGACCTAGCAATGACAGCGGAAAAAGCTGCCAGAGAAGGAAACATGAGGCTGTTATACGATACAACGAAGAAACTATCCAGGAAATTCAATAAGCTAGAACTGCCAATCAAGAACAAGGCTGGCAAACTAATCACTGAAGTGCATCAACAACGGAACAGGTGGGTAGAACACTTCCAAGAACTCTTGAATAGACCAGACTTACTAAACCCACCAGACATCGAAGCGGCAGCCACGGACCTCCCAATAAGCACAGACACACCAACAGTCGAAAAAATTATAATGGCCATCAGACAGATCAAGAGTGGTAAGTCAGCAGCACCAGAGAACATACCAGCGGAGGCACTAAAGACAGATATAGAAGCAACTTTACATATACTCCACATTCTCTTTAGCAAGATTTGGGAGGAAGAACAAGTTCCAGCAGACTGGGAAGAAGAGTACCGCATCAAGATACCAAAGAAAGGCGATCTCAACAATTTTGTGAACTACAGAGGCATTACTCTACTCTGAGTACCAGGAAAGGTCTTCAACAGGATAAAGGACCCAGTCGACGCCCAACTCCGAGATCAACAGGCTGGATTCCGTATAGACCGATCGTGTACCGACCAAATCGCTACTCTACGGTTAATTGTTGAACAATTAACTGAATGGAATTCACCACTTTACACCAACTTCCTCGACTATGAAAAAGCATTCGACAGCGTGGATAGGAGAATACTATGGAGTCTTCTACGACATTATGGCGTACCCGAAAAAATAGTCAACACCATTACGGGATTCTTACGACGGACTACATTGTAATATCGTGCAAGGAGGTCAGCTCACAGATTCATTCGAAGTGAAGACCGGTGTCAGACAAGGCTGCTTACTCTCGACCTTCCTCTTCCTACTAGTCATCGGCTGGATCATGAGAACAGTAACATTTTAAGACACTCTCGGAATACAATGGGCAACATCGATGCAACTACATGACTTGGACATTGCAGATGACTTAGGTCTTCTACTCCACATATTGCATCAAATGCAACTAAAGGCAAACAATATGGCAGCAGCCTTAACAGCAGTACGACTCAACATACACAAATGAAAAAGCAAGATCATTTGATACAAAACAACAAACATTAATCCAATTACACTTGACGGAGAAATTTTGGAAAACGTTGAGACCTTTACATATTTAAGCAGCATAATCGAGAAACAAGGAGGGTCTGACTCTGATGTGAAGGCGCGGATTGGTAATGCAAGTGCAGCAATTGTACAACTTAAAACATCTGGAACTCAAACCAACTTTCAGAAAAGAAAGCCCAGGATAGATTTGGTTGGAGAATGCTGGTGGGCGGTCTATGCTCTACTTGGGGTAACAGGCATTGATTAATTGGTATGTTCTACCTTAATTATAAAGGATATAATCATACTCCATATCTATTAAAGCTCTCTTATACTAATTCAAAACAAATGATGTCCAGTAGTGCACAAAATTATTGATACATAACTTTCAATTAAATGAATAAGCCTTGAACTAGATAGCATATAACTGAATACAGCCATTCATTTGGTAATGATTCCCTATTCCTTATCTCTATTATACCAAATGAGATGACTTGATCTTTTGAAATATTTAAGTATATATTACTATAGACTGCATTGTTCTTCTATTGATTTTGATGTAAAGGCAGCTACACATACATCTTAATACACTGAGGTGTTAAGACGTATGTAGTATATCGAACCTCTATCTTCCAATATGCGCAATCCATTATTGTATTCCGGACTCATCACATACATGCATAATCTATGTGCATTATGTTTTCACCACGTTAGTTTGTACAGTTAGAATGCAAAGTAAAGTGCAGTACAGCCATCAGATAAGTAAATGATGACAAAGGAACATGTCCAGACAACATTCTAGATAAGGCACTGAAATCCGACATAGAAGTAACTGTAAGGATTTTTCATATTCACTATAAAAAGATTCGGGACAAGAAACAAGGACCAACACAATAGATAGAAGGATGCTCCATGAAGATACAAGAGAAAGGAAACGTTAACAAGTGTGGGAACTACAATGACATTACTCTACTATCATTGCCACAAAAAGACTCTAACAAGGTGTTGTTACACCAAATGAAACACTCATTAGACTCCTAACTTTGAGAACAAAAGGCCAGATGTTGTAAGTACTGATAACGTACCAACCAAAACAAAAAACTATAGATAATTGTTTAACGATCGACTGGATGCTACTCATTGCATCTCTTCTACCATGAGCAGTATTCGATGGCGTAGGCGGAACAAAACTATGCAGTCTTTTTTGATACTACGGCGCACCTGAAAAGATGCTTGATATCCAACGGAATTCATACGACAGACGTCACTACAAATTCGCGCAAGAGGGGCAGTTCGCAGGTCAAATTCGAAGTAAGGACCGGTGCCAGACAGAGCTGCTTACTCGTACTGTTTATTTATCTGCTGGTGACTGACTGGATTATGAAAACCTCTACATCTCTGGGGAGGCACACAATACAATAGAAAACTTGGATGCAGCTAATCAATTTTGATGTTGAAGATAATCCAGCCCTTCTATCTCACACAGAGCAAACAGACAGGATAACGTTAGCCTCTGCAATCAGAATTAGGCGTCGACATACACAAGGGAAAAATAACACCCTTACATATAACACAACAAACACTAACTAAATCACAGTTGGCAAAGAAGCACTGTATGATGCAAAAACTTTTACATACCTGGGCAACATTAGTAACAAAACATGGAGGATCAAATGTAGATGTGAAGAAACGGATTGGCATAGAAATACTGCATTTTTACAATTGAAAGCCACCCAGAACTCAAAAGAAACTGTTAACAATACGAAATTCACAATTTTCACTACAGATATTAACACAGTTCTATTGCATAAAGATGAAACTTGGAGAACCAAAAATCGTATCTACACAAGATACTTCTGATAAGCTGGTAAGGTGTCAACAACAACGTATTGTGATATAGAACAAACACGCCGGTTTTGGAAGGACTAAATTCCTGCAAATAGTATATGACATTTGTAATCAAGAAGATTGTTAGTTACTTGTGTTGTTCCATTGAGAATCGTAGAACAATGGACAATTATTGCATCGTAATATATGACTTTTCACAGTGAGCGTTAAGTCTCCAGGAAAACAAACCAAGAACGTTCTGGCATTATGTTGATTGCGTACACATTAGTATCAGTTAACAGGCGTTTAGTGGTGGAATTCTGAATTCCATCAACCAATCATATAAAACAAAAGTCAGTGAGTGCCCTTAATAATAGCTCTATTACTCTAAACATGTCTAAAAATTCATAGGTTATAACTTTTATCTAGAACTTCACAAACAACTTGAAGTTAGTCACTGGTGAGGTGATTATTACTGGTGAATTGAGATTGTTCTATGAAGAAACATATAAAGTTTAATTATTACTACTCATTACAAATAGCTGTTGGTTGCATGCATGCAAAAACAATTTATTGTTGAACAGATATTTAATTTTAGCATGAAACTCCACAGTCGTATTCACCCTTGATCCCAGCTGGGAATCAAACCAATGACTTCTAGGTGTTTAGCCGAATACATAAACATCAATGCAGTTCAATTATAGAATTTCTACTTTAATCAATTTGTAATATACAGTGGCATTAACTATTGATTTTAAGTGTATTTCTGATTGTTTCGAATCTTTTAGATTGTTCATGATTTGTCTATACTAGTTATTCTAAATGAATGTATTAAAACATATTTTAGCTTGTTTCTATACTTTACTGTAGTCAGCACTGATATCAAAGCTCTACTTTAAAGTATTGCACATATGTAGTTAAGACAATAGATTGCCAAAATCTTTCAAATATCTGTTTGCTTCATTTACATTGTGACCGTTCAATTGCCCAATACATTGAAAATTGTGATCCTCTTTACCAAGCTAGGATAAGTTTTAATCATCACGTTGTTAAGTTACTTACAGTGTATGAATATAACTTTAAATATATTGTATGTTGCTAAGTTATTCAGTCGTATTGAATTGACTGTGTCTAGGTTGTAGTCCAAGTAAAATCTTGGCAGTACATTGGATAACTGGTGCGGAATCTAGAGTGCTCATTGCTGAGGAGTTTCACACTAGAGTTAAATAGGTTCCCAACGCTCCATCCTTTTCAGTGATACCCTATCAATATAAATCTATGATGTATTCAATCAAATAAAACAAAAAGTATCAATCCCCATGAAAAAATAGCCTTTTCACAAGTGGATAACTGTATACCAATTGCTTACTACGGTTATTGTAAACACAAGAATTAGTAATAAAAACTTTTTCCACTTACTTGTGTATATACTAATGGAATCATAATACTACTGTAAACTTGTAAATCTTGCATTTTTTGCCTAACTCTCCCAATATTCTGTAGTAGGAAGAAAGAAAAGTGGAAAAACGTATGTATGTAATAATGATTTATGGTATGGAATACTGTTAACTAACAACTATTCATGTTACTATCGTTAACTCTAAGACCTTAAGTTAGTCACTCACATTCAGATTACTGATTATCACTTTCTTTAATATCAGATATTTTCGAATGAATAGTAACTGATTATTGCTAATAAGAGATGAATTAAAGTCATTAAGTTACTCATATCGAGGTAATTGAAGTTCCTTGTAGATTATTAAACTAAGAACAATTGTAGTCCATTATTTAAGTTGGATTGTGACTGACATAAGGAATTCAGGATACGTTTTTTTTGCCCAATCTGTTATTTGTCGGTTGGATGTACCTACATTCGAATGTTAATGTTCACACCGTGATTAAACCTCAGTCCGTTTCGGGCCATATGTTACCACGTTCACTACTAAATTACTGAGTCCAGAAAGTCGCAATTGTGCAACGGATTGATAAGTTATTATAAGTTTACTCCAATTATAGCCCTTATTGAATAATAGTCTTAATAATAATGAGTAGATCATATTAGGCATTACATACTTAACAAGTTAACTTATCAAAAGGCACCATTCTTCAATATGCCAAAAATGAACGTTGAGAAGCTTAAAATCTTGATCAGATATGAGCTGCTATTAGATAATTTAAAAAATTTAAATGCTTTCTTATAATCCTTTCAAGTAATTGTAGCTGGACAACGGACAATAACTATCATATTCCAGTACAACTTATTTACAGTTGTATCAAGATATTATGTATGTGTATGTATCCATGTATAAAACTAAACCTGGAACATGTGTGCATTTCGTATTTCATCCCAGTTGGGATTTATAAACTGGATGCGCTTGTATATCAGTATTGATGTTGACAAACAAACTCTAACTCAGTTCATTTCATATCAAATGCTACCATGTTCATTTTCCCGGATATGAAGTTTTCACGACTAACAACAATTGTGTTGGTCGGAATCTAACTTTAGATATTAGTAGATTAAATTAATTCCTGATTTATTTGGATAAAATGTTTCAATACCAGCACTATGTGCTTAACGTATACTTGGTAACACTGAGTTCTATCGGTTCCATTATCTCACTACAATCTCACAAATTACTACTTTTATTAGGTCATATATGTGTTGATATTGATTGTGGCTGCATGTTGTAAATGTTATTGGATTTAATGTATACTTCTTAGATGTCTGACACAGAAGTTTGAAACACTTTTTCAGTGGTGACTGTGGCCTTTTATTAGTTGTCTAATTCATTTCAATTCATAATACGAAAATAGTTTGAACGACTATTAAGAGAATTAGTTGTAATACTGTTTTCTTCTATAAATAAGACCTATGTAATAATGACTAGTCTAGTAATCATTCAAAACTACAATGAATAACATACTTCGACAGTATAAAATGCTACTTTAGGATCAGTAATATAACCACTTTCTAATGCTTTTAAAGTTAGTCTTTGAGCCCATTGTATAGGTATCCAATACTCTGGTGTATAATTAGTTTTCGTACGTCGAAACCAATCAGCTGCTATACGTTCAAATGATGAAATTTCTGTTTCTGTAATTAATACACCAAATGAACTTTTAACTTCTAATACGGAAAAAAACACAAAAATAAAAGTTGGTTATTTTTATGAAGATCGGCATTTTTATTAGATCGAATATGTTGTAAATTGGTATCGGCAGCGTACCACTGAAAACCATTGAGAACTGAACAGCTGTTTTGTTCTAATGTGGGACCCCAATGCAGTATGCATCCCTGGCTCCTCACCAGGGGCTTCCAGTTGCTTAAAACCTAATCGTTTTTACCATAAGTGTGGCTTATTTGTGATTTACTCCAGAATGTTCGTGAAGTGCTTTCGACAAGTCGTGACTAGTAGAGTTTAAATTTGTCGGGAGTAGGACGGTTATCACCAGTGACAATGGATGATTGTCGTGAGATTACATCTGAGGAACCCCGAACTAGGATGAAACGGCTGCCTAAGTGCCTACTGGTTTTTAGTAGTACCCTTCCAACATCAATCGGTGACTAATTCAATCAAATGAAGTAAGTACACAAATATACCTCATTGTGGCTTTTTGAATCCAACGTTAACTGTCAGATCACTAATAAACTCTACCGGGCGTATACTATGAAATATCGCAACTACTCACGCTGTATTTAGATTTAAAAAAGGAATTACAATATAAGGAGATACTACGGTGAATGTTTTGAATGTTTAGTTCTTTTAAAAATTTGAAAATACTGAATGATTTCATGTATGTCAATTTGGTTTTAAGAATTGATTTGAACTAGACAACCATTGATTACCAGAAAGCACTGAACAGCTCTTTCGTCCCAATATGGAACTCTGAGGTATTACATGTCTACGACCCCATAAGGGAAGACATGATAAGTGGAGTTTAGCCAAGTCAAATGTAGGGCAGTTATCCAATAATGACAATGTATCGGGTCACCCATAAGTATTACGAATTGGTTGAATCAGTAATATCAATCGTTGGGACCCGACTAACTTGTCTTACCATGAAGCTCTAGTTACAGAGTTAATTGGCTTTTTAATAATAATAATGGCTTTATTCAATAACATTTTTAGTACAATATGAATTTTTCAGCATACAATGTCTCAACAAGTTACTTTTTTACCGTGTCAACATCTGATAAAAAAGATACTTATTGTTAATAACAACAACAAAATAACAGTAACATAAGGAACAGGTGTCTTTGCATTTCATAACAATCCGTATTTTTAAGAGCGCAGATTTCTGATTAGATCGGTTCTCACAAACTTTTCATCACATAGAACATGTGCTAAATATGGAGTAGTTGAGCATTTATACTTCCCTTTACGTGCTTGAATCCTGATATAGCAGCGTTGCGTTCTGCCAGAAGATAAACATTTGATGAATATTGATACTTTTTAACGCGTGCTGCCAGCCACCATGATGTTTGCGTTTAGATCTAACTGAATTGCACATGATAGATCGTACACTTTTTATAAATGCGCGGAGTACACAATGCGATTTCGGGACATGATTGGGCAATTAAAACAAAACAGAAAACGGAAAAATAACTTGTTAAGACATTGGTAAAAAAAGGGAGCCTAGGATTTCAAGCTGGCTTGAGGTTCAGTTCTTGATAGGGTCGTGGGTATGAAGTGCTGATGAGTATCATACAAGGACAAAGTAACTGTTCAGTGTTTCCTAGTGGTCAACCGTTGCTCAATTCAGACTTATACGTCATATTAAACTAACATTTAACAATCTTTACATTATCTATTTGAAATGATTCTAGAAGATATACAAAATTTTAAGTGAATGATAAGCAAAGTACGAATGTCACAATGTGTTCAGTTACAAGTGAATAATAAATAAAAGGTGAGTATCAGACGTAATTTCCTTCATAGCAAACAGCTCCTGGCCTTCGGACAGATCAAGAGTGATAAGTCAACAGGACTAGAAAACAAACTAGCGGAGGCACTAAAGACAGATATAGAAGCAAATTCAAAGATACTCCATATTCTCTTCAGGAAAGTTAGGGAGGAAGAACAAGTTCCAGCAGACTGGGAAGAAGAGTACCGCATCAAGATACCAAAGAAAGGCGATCTCAACAATTTTGTGAACTACAGAGGCATTACTCTACTCTGAGTACCAGGAAAGGTCTTCAACAGGATAAAGGACCCAGTCGACGCCCAACTCCGAGATCAACAGGCTGGATTCCGTATAGACCGATCGTGTACCGACCAAATCGCTACTCTACGGTTAATTGTTGAACAATTAACTGAATGGAATTCACCACTTTACACCAACTTCCTCGACTATGAAAAAGCATTCGACAGCGTGGATAGGAGAATACTATGGAGTCTTCTACGACATTATGGCGTACCCGAAAAAATAGTCAACACCATTACGGGATTCTTACGACGGACTACATTGTAATATCGTGCAAGGAGGTCAGCTCACAGATTCATTCGAAGTGAAGACCGGTGTCAGACAAGGCTGCTTACTCTCGACCTTCCTCTTCCTACTAGTCATCGGCTGGATCATGAGAACAGTAACATTTTAAGACACTCTCGGAATACAATGGGCAACATCGATGCAACTACATGACTTGGACATTGCAGATGACTTAGGTCTTCTACTCCACATATTGCATCAAATGCAACTAAAGGCAAACAATATGGCAGCAGCCTTAACAGCAGTACGACTCAACATACACAAATGAAAAAGCAAGATCATTTGATACAAAACAACAAACATTAATCCAATTACACTTGACGGAGAAATTTTGGAAAACGTTGAGACCTTTACATATTTAAGCAGCATAATCGAGAAACAAGGAGGGTCTGACTCTGATGTGAAGGCGCGGATTGGTAATGCAAGTGCAGCAATTGTACAACTTAAAACATCTGGGACTCAAACAAACTGTAAGTCAATTTGATAGAAGTGAAGACGTTCTGTTGTATGGAGCTAAAACTTGGAGAAATACGAAAAGCATTATTTAGAAAACACAGGTATTTTTAAACAACTGTCTGCGTAAGATGGAGTGTACACTACCAGTCTACTAAGTCGAGATAGTCACAACTGTGCAAGAGGTATGTATATATAATCAGAATGTATTTTAATCTTTCAGGTTATTCAGTGCAAACGATGCATATGAACTACCGCTATATTGAGGCAATTCATTCATAATACATAAATGGCATTAGAGACTGGTCAAATTCAGTCCATAACAAATCAACGAGAAGATCCACATACATTCTCATTACTCAAATTGCTTTCGGTTTAATGTCAAGATATTTCAAAAATGTATGCGTTATAGTGTTTGTGAAGTCTGCTTATAGACCTTAAAGTGGTGCCATATTTATTGATTTCTCGACAAGCCACACTAGCTTTATAGGATGGTATATAACATTTGTGATATAAAGTAAATCAAAGTGGAATACCCTGTGACAGGCATAGATTTGTTGAAGAGTATTCTTGTCTCAGATTCAACTTTATTCTTTAACTACATTGTTCTAGAAGGTCTGGTCGTTCGATGTTTACTGTCTTTCACCTCATAATTCATTTTTGTGCATGACAGTTGTAGTAATCACTTTCGTCATCTCATGTTATCACTATCTACTTATCTGTGTGTAAGGATTTGAAGATATTCTATTTCATCGTTCAAAAAGATATTTTGTAGATGACATGTTTGTTTTATTAGAATACCTGATATCATTCAATGAAATTGTGTTACTAGGATTTCTTCATGTATACACCTTAGATTTCGAGGAAACTGCAGAGTTTTGAATAGCTATCGGTGTATATCAAAATTCAATTCTTTTTCCTAAGAGAATAATAATGTTTTGTGTATGTGTGTGTTTGCATACGACAGTAAAGTTGTCGACATCTGTAATCAACTGGTTAGTATAAGTAAGAAGTACTAATCCAATCATCTGTGGAATACATGCAAAGCATGAGAAGTAAACACCATTTAGTTATTTAGAGTGATAAGGTAATATTAGGTAGATGTATTTACAATCTTAAGAGAACTAAGGCAACATAGTTGATTCATACGTGTATCATACTTTAACATATTACTACTCAGATATTTACTATATGATTGATGCTATAATTAGTTAAGATATTACTAATAACTTATCATTTAGTGGTTATGAATGTGATCATTAAGATATAATCAATTATAAACAACAGTCTGTATAAGATAATTCGGATTTGTTAACCAGATACCTTAAACATCTACCGACTATGGCGGAGAACTAATTAACTTCCAACCAGGAAATCATCATACTGTATCACAAGACATGCACTAACGTGGAATCCTAAAGGCAAATAAAAGAGGAGGACCCGGGAACACATCGCGTTTTGGGAATTGAAGACAGGCATAAAGAGAATGGATTGCACTTAGGAAGAGCTGGAACGGAAAGCTCAGGACAGATTTGGTTGGAGAACGCTGGTGGTCAGCCTATGCTGCACATAGGGTAACTGGCATTGATTGATTGGTTGATCATAACAGCTCCTGAACAGTCAGTAGGACCAGAATAGTAATTGAATCCCACTATGTATGGGCATAGTGTATTATAAATAATATTCAGGCCTTTCTGTCTAAACAATGTGTCCACTAATAATTATTTACCAAATAGTGATTTGATCGGGGTTTTTGATGATATAGTTTAAATTGTGACAAAGATGGTCGATCATGTTAGAATGAGAATGTTAACTCATCAATGACACCAGTTGGATATTTCATTGAAGAACTAACTGATAAGTTGAGTGCGTAGACTAAGTAATCACGTAAATACAATCTACTAGTTACGGTAAATAATGATATCGTAATGGATTATATGGTTGGCTTGTTGAATCTGAATGTCAAAACGTTTCAACTTAGGACGAGATGTCTAGTGATTTCACCTAGGCGTATATTGATCCGTTTCTGAAGCTTATTCAAAGAGAATGGGAACGTTACATCAGTCTTCTGTTTTCTGAAATGCATCTATATATCCTAAGTAGCTTCAATAAAAATGTATAAAAAAGGACAACTGATGAACATTCCTTTTTACTTACTCTGATCTTGATTGAATGCTCTAAGTGTTTCTCTTAATTCAACAACATCAGCTGCTTCAAATGCATCTGGTAATGCACCACATTCTTCATCAGTTGCTAATGGTGCTAAAGGTGTATGGATATCTGATGAATTAGGTGTTTGTGGTTGTGCATATATACTATTAAATGGACTATCTAATTTTATTGGTGATGAATACTGTGTTTGTGAAATTTGTTGTTGTAAAATTGATTTTGACGGTGTTGTACGTACAACTTCACTAGCATCAATTGACCATGGTTGACATGTATTTCTACTTATTAAATGTTTATGATTTGTTGATTTACGTTTAGGTAATATAGGTCCTAAAACACTTGGTACACTGCCAATATCATCATTTTTTATAAAACGACATGCTATCTGATCTGAAATTCTTTTCATCATTAATACCCATGCTAAATTCATATATCGCATTATTGTTAAACGAATTTTTCTTGAACCATCTTCACTTTTTCCATTGATACATGACTACGTAGAAACGGAATATAATATATGATATATAAGAATGAAATATAATTTAACAGTACATATATATTTACATGACTTCTTGATAATGTTATATGTAGTCTGAAAGTGAACAATCTCTATTGCTATATATTTATTGTGATAGAAATACTTCAATAAACTGATAATTTACATGTATAAATCAAATTAGATTATAGCTAGAAAATCATTGTATATGAGATGGATATGCATGTGTTTTAGGGTTGATAATTGAAATTTGTTGATGAGTCCCAAAATTGAATGAAACATTTGTTCTATATTCCATTTAACAATTAATTAATATGATTTAATCAATGAGAAAATCAGAGTGACACATTTACCAGATCATACTACTTTGAGTAAGTACAGTTAATTTAGTTAGTACTGCAAGAGGAAGTCATTTGCTGCCAGAAAGGCTTAGATTGTCGGACTGGGTAACTAAAGATCATCAAAGAGCATAACTTCCAGCAAAGAATGCAAGTACACCTTGATGACGTGTACCACGTAGTTGAAAAGTAAGATAAAACGGGTTACTCACCGATTACTTTAAAACAATCTTTCATCTCTGTATGACAGTAGCTACGTTTAGTCAGTCACACTAATGGTCACATTACAACTAAATCAATCGAAATCACTCAGAACTATAAAGAACTTGATAAACATTAAATTGGTTACTACACTGTAGTCAACCAATGCTACCAGCGTTACTGTTTATTACTGTCTATTTGAAGGAAAAAATATGAAGCATGTCATTTTATATATGTGGGATATAGTTTACCGAGTGTGCGCACATTACTTATATGCATTATCACTGTCTAAAATTTACACTTAACAATCTTGAAAACACCAATTCACAATCAATATCAGCGACTAGCTTCTGGAGGTAGTTTCTGGAGTTCCAGTAATAAGATATGACTAGTGGAGTTAAACATTGGAGGGTGTTATGCAATTACCCGTCGACTCTAATGGATCACATTGATCAGACATATCACAAATTGACTGAATTAGAAATAGTAAATGTTTGGAGCTAATTCAGTGGTCAAATAGCAAGACGTAGCTAGAGGATCATAAGTCCGACACCTCGTGGTATCGTAGATGCATACTACCTCGGATTCCCATACACAGACGAAACATCTGTCTAGTGCCAAATGCCGGTGATCAATCATTGTCTAATTTAGACCGATTCGTGATATTAAATTGACATTCAACAATATTTACGAAGCCCGATTGCAATTTCTTGATTAACTGACTGTGTAGTCTGGTTTATGCATATATAAAAGACTGGTTGTCAGTTCGATTCATTGGCTTGTGTTTATTTTCTAGCCTGGGATTAAGCGTTCATTGGACTTACGTACAAGGACTAACTAGGCATTATTAGTGACGTTAGTCACTGTAATCTTGTAAGCTCATGGTCAAATCGATGTGTATCGTATGCATTCAGTCATAATAATCTTCTAAAGTTATAACCACCATCAGTTTAGTATCATACTATATCTTTCCACTGACTAATAAAAGTCTACTTTAAAACCATCCTGACAAAATGAGATAACTCTTTTCTTTCGAATTTATGTAGAAATGAGTTTTAATGTTAACCAACTTTTGCCAGTGATTATCCATATTTCACTTAAAAGTTCATATTTTTCTTCAATCATGCCTACAGTATAGAATTGTTGGCATCTATTATCGTATTTCGCATGTAAATGTCTACATTGACTACAATAATGTTTTCTAATCAGACCAATTTCATCATATCGTTAAACTAGTGAAATCATGTAAAAAGGTGACTTACAGCAATTTGAAGTGCTATTTGATTCATCCACGGGATATATAAATACATTTGATACCAACGTGATATAATACCAGATACAAAGAATCCCAATAGAAATGATATAGGTATATCACCTTTAGTTCGAACACAGAATTCAACTATCTCTTCAAATATTCTATATATATCATTATTAGAAATTTAGAAAGATGACAAAATATACAAATTGATTGCTTGAATTTGTTACTAAACAATACTACTCATTTTGAATAAGTAGATCATATTACGTTTTTGTTATATTGGGACTGAACTGTGTTTCCAGATGCCTATCTCATTTATTTTGAGTATATGTAAATTGAGAATAACTTGTATCTTCTAGTTGACTTGTTATGTGACTGTTTGGACTCACTAGTCTAATGGTGAGCGTGATGACATTTGACATGAAACGAACTGAGTTCGAATTCCGGTGTAAATATCAACATTGGGAAGTAAGCACATCCAGCCGAAGGGTCCCGAATAGGACGAAACACGCGTCCTGAATTACAGTCAAAAACCAACTTAAATAGTATGTGTACATCGGTTATTTTATTTTTATGATTATCATGTTGACAACCTCATTTATTCTAACGTCCCATTAGAGTCAGGAACTGTTGTCATATCGTTTGTTATTTAGGAACTATGATCAATTAATCATGTACCTGCACTCTTAGTCCTTAGTCGTTATTGTTCTTGTTTTTTATTAGATGTTATTCTCTCTGTCGGTGTGATGTGTGGTCAGGTTTGATCTTTGTGTAAATATATGAGTGTTTAAGCACTGTTTGGCAATTATCGAGATCCTCACAGTTTTTCATACTTACTGAATAGCCTAACAGTCAATCTATTCAATAAATTACAATTCCTGATCACACTGATATAAGAAATTGATATATCAAACAATAGTAAGTAATTTGAATGAATAGAATTGAAATTAGAAGTGGAATCAATTGAAATGTATCTGAAGATGTCATTCTATGGGAAAGAAAATGTGATTGTATGCTTCATTGTTGTTATATCCTGGTTATTGTTTAGTGTCTATATGATTTCATATAAACTGATTATTCTATCTGGCTTGTTACATCAACGTCAGACAAACTAAGCTTTAAGTGAAAGCATACAAATTGATTCATTGTATGCTTCTTCAAAAAATTTCCAAACAAATCAGAATCTCTAATTAGGATAAAGTTGTATCTTTCCGTTGATTTGTTACTGACTGCAGATGGTCAATCTCTATAGCAATATATGCATTTTGAGCAAATTACTGTAATACAGCGATAATTCACAAATATCATTTGAGTTGGATTGTGACTGGTAAACGGAATGATCCGGTGATTTTGGACATAGGAAAAGTTAAAAAGACCAGGGTATTTTTAGAAACTTGATGCTGAGACAATCAACTGAAACAGGTTTAATTTATCAGCCAATCAGAATAAGTACTAAATAACCATTCAATGAAACATATAAAAAAGAAGGGAAATAAAATGAATGTCAAAAAATGACGAGTGCCAACAGTACCTAATCATATTCACGGTCGATATAACAGGCTATTAGTCATATGAGGAGAAATTCGTATAGCTGACTTCAGTCAGAAATAATGTCATTCAGAATGATAATGAGTATTGGATAGTTAAACCCATCCTACTCAGAGAACTCAATATAAACACTTGATGGCTTTCACTCTCGAATATAATCTGCCTCCTTTTTGAGCTGCTTAGGTTATGAGATTTACAAACCGTGATTTCATTGATCGTCAACAACCTTTTACTTACCTATACTTCTTATTATCGAATGTCATTTTTAAAACATTTACTTTCTGAGTTTATATAGTCAAGACACTATGAGACCTGAACAAGAACATTTAGGCATTATATTCAGATTAGATAACAATTTCAGCTATTCAGTAGCCTATATATGCATATTTAACAACCACTTTGTATATCTATATTACCTTAATGGCGTCATCTAATTTATTGGTCATCGAATTGTTGGAAATATCAGATCCCCAGAATTCTCATGGCAAACCTGCTATTTTTATGATTGGTTTGTATAAATTTGAATTTCTCGTTTCCGCGCAAATAAGTTCATTTTCGCATTCAGTTTGTGTTACCCACTTTGTGAGAATCTAAACCTGATTGGTTCGTCGTATATTTTAGCACGCTATTTGTTACATTCCAAAGACGCCCAACTCCGCCTGTAGCTCTCCTAGGGCTACTGCCGGTCCCAAGCCAGGGTAAAGGACAAGGGTTGGACATGGGGCTAGCACCCGCATTCCGTAAAACCCAAGCTTGCTAAAAAAAACGCTAACCAGATTAAATAAGATAAACCATTTAAACTCTCCCCTGGGAGTAGAAGGATTGTTTATGACGCCTCATGATGAAAGCCGAAATTCTTCGGAAATCATGAGGCTGATGCTACTCCCTTCTAACAACCAGAGCAAATATTTTTATAAGTACATGGAATGTTCGAACAATGTGGGAGAGCGGGAAGACAAATCAAATAGCTGCAGAAATGACGAGATACAACTTGACAATGCTCGAAATCAGCGAAACCCATTGGACTCAAGCTGGACAGAAAACATTAGCTTCGGTAGAGACGCTACTATACTCCGGCCACAAAGAGGAAAATGCTCCTCACACCTAAGGAGTTGCTCTGATGTTGTCCAAGGAGGCACGTAATGCACTTGTGGGATGGGAACCACATGGACCCAGGATCATCAAAGCATCTTTCAAAACAATGAAGGGAGGGATTACAATGAATATTATCCAATGTTATGCACAAACCAACGACGGCAACGACGAGAACAAAGATCAGTTTTACAATAGACCGCAATCAATTATAACAGTGTTGAGAAAAGGATCTGACAATCCTGATGGGGGACCTAAACGCCAAAGTCGGAATGGACAACACTGGATATGAATAAATCATGGGACGACAGGGACTGGGAGAAAGAAATGACAATGGTGAAAGATTTACAAACCTATGTGCCTTCAACAATTTGGTTATAGGTGGTACAATATTCGCCCACAAACGCATACACAAGGCCACATGGGTCTCACCGGATCATACTACACAGAATCAAATCGATCATATATGTATTAATAAAAAATTTAGAAGATCAACGGAAGATGTGCGAACCAGGAGAGGAGCTGACATAGCTTCAGACCACCACCTGGTGGTTTCTAAAATGAAACTGAAGCTAAAGTGGCAGTGGACAACTGGAGTGGCAGCAGTACAATGGATCAATACTGGCTCTCTCCCAGACACTGACAAACTCAATGAATTCAAAATAGCTCTCATTAACAGGTTCCAAGCTTTACAAGATCTACCGAAAGAAGAAATTACTATGGAGGACAACTGGAAAGGAATCAAAGAAGCACTAACGTCAACGTGTCAGGAGGTTCAAGGGTGAAAGAAGCACCATTATAAGGAATGGATCTCCACTGATATATTAAGCAAAATTCAACAAAGGAGGAACAGAAAGATAGAAATCAACAACAGCCGAACAAGAGCAGAGAAAATCAAGGCACAAACTCAGTACACAGAAGCAAATAAGCAGGTAAAGAAGAGCATTAGAGCCGACAAACGGAAATACATCGAAAATCTTGCAACGACAGCGGAGAATGCTGCAAGAGAAGGAAATATGAAACAGCTATACGACACAACGAAGAAACTGGCAAATAAACATGGTAAACCAGAGCGATCGGTCAAGAACAAAGAAGGCGAGACACTCACTGAGATTCAAGAACAAAAGAAGAGCTGGGTAGAACACTCTGAGGAACTTCTAAATAGGCCAGCACCACCGAACCCACCGGTCATCGAAGCAGCACCTACAGATCTCCCGATAGATGTCACTCCACCAACGATGGAAGAAATCAAGATGGCCATCAGACAAATCAAAAGTGGGAAAGCAGCAGGACCTGACAATATACCAGCTGAGGCACTCAAGTCAGATATTGACCTAACAGCAAGGATATTCCACGTTTTATTCAAAAAGATCTGGGAGGAAGAACAAGTGCCGGTTGCAGACTGGAAAGAAGGACACCTTATCAAGATACCAAAGAAAGGAGATTTGAGCAAATGTGACAACTACAGAGAGATCACGCTACTGTCGATACCAGGGAAAGTCTTTAACAGAGTATTGCTGAACAGAATGAAAGATTCAGTGGAGGCTCAACTTCGAGATCAACAAGCTGGTTTTTGTAAGGGTCGGTCGTGAATAGACCAAATCTCAACACTACGGATCATCGCTGAACTATCAGTTGGGTGGAACTCGTCACTGTACATCAACTTCACTGATTATGAGAAGGCGTTTGATAGTGTAGATAGGAGAACACTATGGAAACTTCTTCGACACTACGGCGCACCAGAGAAACTCGTCAATATCATCCGGATCTCTTACGATGGAACACTGCGTAAAATTGTGCATGGAGGACAACTGACAAATGCATTTTCAGTGAGGACCGGAGTCAGACAAGGATGCCTACTCTCACCTTTTCTCTTCCTCCTAGTGGTTGACTGGATCATGAAGACCTCCACATCTGAGGGCATGCAGGGTATTCAATGGACAAGTAGGATGCAACTCGATGATTTGGACTCCGCAGATGATCTAGCTCTCTTAGCACATACACACCAACAGATGCAAGCAAAGACAATCAGTGCAGCAGCAACTTCAGAATCGGTAGGCCTGAACATACATAAGGGAAAGAGCAAGATTCTTAAATACAATACAGGGAACATCAACCCAATTGAACTTGATGGGGAAACTCTGGAAGAAGTAGATACTTTCACATATCTGGGAAGCATCATCGATGAAGAAGGAGGGT
Source organism: Schistosoma mekongi (assembly GCA_034768735.1). NCBI lineage: Eukaryota > Metazoa > Platyhelminthes > Trematoda > Strigeidida > Schistosomatidae > Schistosoma > Schistosoma mekongi. The sequence goes on along the minus strand of CM068311.1, from coordinate 3,235,615 downwards.
CCGATGCAGATGTAAAGGCAAGGATTTGCTGGCAAAGCCAGGGCAGCATTCCTATAGTTGAGAAACATATGGGATTCAGAACAAATATCAACTAATATTAAAGTCAGACTCTTCAATTCGAACGTCAAGACAGTCCTGCTGTATGGAGCCGAAGAGAAAATTAGGAAAAGACATTGGAAATGGATAGTGCATGCATTACGCAAACCATCAAACTGCATCACGAGACAAGCATTAACATGGAATCCTGTTGGGAAACGGAAAAGAGGAAGGCCAAAGAACAGGCTGCGTCGAGGATTGGAAGCAGACATTAAAAGGATGAACAGCAACTGGAAACAGCTGGAAAGGATTGCTCAGGACAGAGTTGAATGGAGAATCCTGGTGAGCTGCCTATGATCCTCAGTGAGGAGTAATGGGCATAAGTAAGTAAGTAAGTAAGGACGCCAGCTTTTTGTATATATGCGCATGAGATGTGTGCTTGTTATTCCGTTTGCCAGGCTGCCTGCGGAATTAAAAGATTTTTGCTGACGTTGGATTTCTGATATGCCGGGCACCTAATGAAGATTGGCTATCTTCGGGAACTGTGATTTATAACATTATTTCATTTATTATAACTGTGGACAGTGTTATCTTTTTATTTCTATAACCGTTACGTTTCCCTTGCCCGGTTCTCTCATTTAGTGTATTTATTCTTTAAGTATTGTTTATTATTACGAACTACGTCTACTTATTTGTGTACAAGTTCTCCCCATTCACTACCACTATTTCTTTTGTTCTGTATCAATGTTAGATTTTCCGATTGGCTTACTGTGTGGTCTGGTTTTATGTACATATAAATGCATGATTAAAATATAGTACGACCTTGGACCTTGGTCTAGTTCTCAGTTCTCCGGTCCTTAGTTCTTGGTTCTCAGTTCTGGTTGTCCTATTATCGGCCTAGGGGGGTGAATGGGCTTAGGTCAATCGGACATTCTTAACTAGGCACGCATCTCATTGGTGTTCGCGTCTACCAACCAAATCATCGCTCCTTCTTTCTTTTCTCGCGTCATAACAATTTCTTCCTCTAGTTATCTGGGGTTGGACGCTGTGAAATAGCTTAGCTTACCTGTTGTTGTGTCGCTGGTCATACGTTTGCTAGCAGGTATTGAGGTGTATTTTTTTAATTTGCAAAAACCTTGCTGTGGCGATGTGTCTTGTGTTAAAATAGATCCTTCGAAAATATAACTATAATTGAAGCAGCAGCTAAAGCTGTTTCAAATGTTCGCGGGCACAAAAATTGCATCTCCTTCCTCTTCTAGTACATCTTCCACTATTGCTACACCATCGGTTGATGGCGTTGCAAACAGTATTGGTGAATTTCACTACAAGCATGATTCCAACATTACTGTTGATATGTGGTTTTGGCGTCATGAAGATCTATTTAGATTTGATTTTGCAACACAGAATGATGCTTGGAGGGTCCGGTTGCTACTTCGCGAATTGGTTCCGAGTGAGTAGGACAAACACTGCAATTTTATTTTTTCCGCATAACCCACGTGACCGATAGTTTACCGACACCGTCCAGTCCCTGGGCCAACAGTTTGGAGACAATTCCTCCCTATCTAATACTCGATACCGGCGCCTTAAGCTAATTATGAATAATAACATTAATTTCCTTACGCACGTCGGTATCGTAAAATGCGAATGCTAACGTTTTCGTCTCAAGTCTCTTACAGAAGATCAGTACAAAGCCCTCATTTTTATTTGCAGTCTATAATCTCAGAAGTTTAGCGAAATAGGAACACGGCTGCTATATCGACTTGATCAAGACCCCAAGTTAACGCTGAGTGACGATGCTAATGAATATCAACGCTTGATCAACATCCAGCGTGACACTACTATGGTCGAGTCTGGTGGTAAATACAACTCTGAAGTTCACACAGTACGTCAGTCATCATGCAATAACACATTTTCGGTTGCTGCATCTAGCGCACCTGATTCCATCTCATCTCTGTCATCGAAAACAAAGCCTCCTACACAATGCTGGCAATGTAGTGCATGGCATTTTGTATGAATCTGCCCGTACAAGCACCATCGTTGCTGAAACTGTAAATCTATAAGTCATAAGGATTAGTTTCGAAAATGCCAGAAGCTACAGCAACCACCAAGTTGTTAAAAAAACATCAGAAAACCTGTTTCGCAACCAAGCACAAGTTCACTGAGTTTGCTAGCATCCTCTACTCCACGTAAAAGAAAATTTCTTACTCTAAATATTAATGTGTATCCGTTTAGATACTGCCTCTGAAATTACATTTTCCAGAAATTTTGACTTAGAATAGGCAGGCCACGCATTAAGCCAATTATGCAGAAGGCGAGTACAGCATGTGGCAACTATTTGCACATGTTAAGACAGTTAGAGTGTACTACATCCTTTCAGAATATGACGTTTTACTGGGATGCGTTGAGTTACAAAAACTGACTTTAATTTGCTTGGATTAGATTGCTTCGACCAATTGCATTTAGGTGACGTTCTGTTAAGTACTGTATATCCGCTGGTACGACAAACCCCGAAGCCAGAAAACCACACGAAAAAGATATTGGGAGAGTTTCCGACTATCTTTTAACTTTGTCTGAGTTGCTGCTCTACGATGAAGACAACCCTTCGACTACAGCATATGACTAGAGTTGTCTTTCGTTTTAAGCGATTAGTGCCATATGCAGCATTATCCAAAACTGATGAAGAGCCCAATCGCCTACAGCAACAAGGAGTTATCACGCCTGTTTCTTATTCTGTTTGGGAGGCACCGATTGTGGTTATTAAGAAGGCAAACGGCACAATACGCATATGCTCAGACTTTTCCACAGGCCTTAACGCAGCCCCTGAACAACATCATTACCCACTACCAGTTCCAGCGGACTTATTTCCTATGCTAAACGGTGGGAAATTTTTCTCAAAGTTAGACCTTACTGGTGCTTACCTAAACGTGGAATTGGATGAGTCCAGAGAGTTATTAGCAGTAAAGACTAATCGTGGAATTTTTCAATACAAACGTCTGCCATTCGGCGCCAAGACAGCTTCATTCACTTTCTAGCAACTAATGGACACTATTTTAGCAGGCATCGCGGGAGTTGCTGCTTATCTGGACGATATCTTGATTTTCTCTACTTCGCCGGGAGAGCTACGTGGGGGTACGATGACCATGCTACAACACATCAGTGGGAACGGGTTTCTGCTACGCCCAGAAAAATGCCTATTCTTTTGAAAGTTAATAAAATATCTGGGATTTATTTTCGACACCAAAAGTCGCCAAACGGATCCTGAGAATATTCTAGCGATACAATTAATGCCAGCTCCCACTGATCTTTCTGCCCTACGATCCTTCCTTGAACTAATTAGCTGTTATTCTGCCTTCGTGCCACCAATGCATGTCCTCCAGTCCCCACTTAACCATCTGTTACATAAGAACGTCACCTGGAATTTGACGCCAGAGCGTAAGGCAGCCTTTAGCAAACTCAAGCCGATTATTAGCCTTCGACTGTTGCTGACTCACTACAATCTATCTATGCCAAACGTTGTGGATGCGGATGCTTCAGCTTCTGGACTTCGTGCTGTCATTTTATATCAATTTCCTGATACTATGGGAAAAGCTGTCATGCAAGCATCCCGCACACTAACTCCAACAAAAAGGAAATATAGTTAGATAAAAAAGAAAGCACTTGCCTTCGTTTTTGCCGTAAGACGCTTCCATATACTTTTATAGGGGCGGAGATTTAAACTGCTGACAGATCATAAGTCTCTACTCACCATTTTCGGCTCAAAGTCCGGCATCCCAGTATATTCAGCGAATCGTTTGCAGAGTTGAGCCCAATCTCGTTGCGCTGTGTTCATGATATCCAGTACCGGCGCACTAAACATTTCAGTCAAGCGGACACCTTATCCTGACTAATCAGCGAGAGCTCTACAGTGAAAGATGATACAGTCACTGCCTCGCCATCCAAAGAAGACTACGCAGCATCTTACCTAGCGAACGCCGTCCGTGCCTTACCAGTATCGGTGTTAGACATTCATAGGGTCTCCAAGAACGATGAACTGACAAGAAAAGCTATAAAATATGTCATTCAAGGGTAGCAGCACATCACTTTTGAGAGTGACATGAAGCAACTTTACCACCGTTGAGATTCATTATGCGTCGTAGATGATTGTCTAATATTTGGTGAAAGAGTAGTTGTGCCGAAGTCACAAAGACCAAGATTCCTACAACAACCTGATACTGGTCATCTTGGAACAAGACGAATGAAGTATATAACCTGCAGCTTTGCATACTGGCCGCTGATAGACAAACACATCGTTGACTTGGTAGGCAGGTGCACACAGTGTCAGCAGACAGCGAAGTTCAACGCTAGAGCACCACCAATAGACTGTTCACAGCCTGAGTACCCATACCGACACACACATATAGACCTTGCCGGCCAAGTCAACAGAGTTACCTTTTTAGTTGCGGTGGATGCTTTCTCAAAATGGCCGGAGATTTTCCCCGTAGTGCCACCGACTACCACGAAGACGCCACAGATCCTCATAGAGATTTTCTCCAGTAACGGCCTGCCGGATATGATTGTTTTAGACAACGAGTAATGGTTTAAATGAAGCCAATTTCAAGGTTTCTGTTGACGGCCAGCCACCAAACACTACCACTCACCACGTTATCACCCGAAATCCAATGACCAGATGGAGAGATATGTGGATACCTTTAAGAGAGTGTTAATTAAGTCAAAAGGGGATAAGATGCTCATCGAGTTATTACAAAACTTATTATTTGTCTGTTGAACGACTCCAAATGACGCGTTACGAGAGCAAAAGTCTCCAGCGGAGGTCCTTATGGGTAGGAAACTAAGGACAACACATAACCTGATGCTGCCAGGCAGGACCACATGCACAATGGCCAAGAAGTTGCCATCGTATGAGGTGTCCGGTATATGTTTGTGATTACAAACCTAACCACATTCGCTGGACGGAGGCCCGTGTGGTAGAAAGACGGGACTACGTTATGTACGAAGTGGAGGTAGAGAGGGAGAGATGGACTCGACACTGGAATCAGTTGCGTGAGCAAGTAGCCGCAAATCGACCCATATCAAACCGAAATCTCTCGCTTGAAGTCCTTCTAGATACTTTTAACTTACCCCCATTACCACTAGATAAAGCAGATTAAAAGCCAGCCAACATACGTGCCACGAGACGGTCACTCAGACAACGACGCCAAATAGTCAAATTGCAAGTCAACCCGAGGAACGTTAGCTATTAAAACAGGGTGTTGGGGATGTCAAATCCCCAGAGCTCTCATGGCAAACCTGCTATTTTTATGATTGATTTGTGTAAATTTAAATTTCTCGTTTTCGCACAGAAAGGTTCCTTTTTCACATTCAGTTTGTGTTACCCACTTAGTTAGACTCTAAACCTGATTGGTTCGTTGTATATTTTAGTATGCTATTTGTTACACTCCAAGGACGCCCGCTTTTTGTATATATGCGAATGAGATGTGTGCCTGTTATTCGGTTTGCCAGGCTGCCTGTGGAATTAAAAGTTTTTTGCTGACGTTGGACTTCTTCCTTTAGTTATCTGGGCTGGGACGCTGTAAAATAGCCTAGCTTACTTGTTGTTGTTGTGTCGCTGGTCATACATTTGCTAGTAGGTATCGAGGTGTTTTCCTTAATTTGCAAAACCCTAGCACTTACAGACATTATTTTCAACATAATTGTATATTTACAGCTGCCTGTTTGAAATCTTGATCTACTATTTTTTAAAATGTCTCAAGTAGTAACGTTTATGTTCTTTTGTTTTGTTTTAATTGCCTAATTATGTTCTAAAATCTCATTGTGTACTCATGTGCTTGCTAAAAATATCTACTGCCTATTGTCAGTAATACAGCGAGATCTAAGATAGACATCATGCGTTAAAATGTATCAATATTCATCAGATGCTTATTGATGAATTCCTAATGAATATGTGGACTACCTACAATTTCTCCTTAGTCTAAACATATACCTTAACTTTGATTTAATCACAGTTCAAATATCTTAGTTATATAACCTGCATTACGAGAATTTGATATCGTTGAAAAGTTTCTAAATCTTTTGTCAGTATCATTTTGTCATCATGAGGAAGTGTAATGGTTTTAGTGTTCATATTTTCGTGAATACAAACTTGTGTAAAACTAATCATATGTGTACATGGAAAAATGAGTAACTCGTTAAGACATTGTATGCTGAAAATTTACACTGTACTAAATATACTACTGAATAAAACTATTATTATTATCATGTATATTAGTATCATTAAGAAATTATACTTACATTTTTTGTTTATCATTCATAGCAAATCGATATGATAAGTTTAGAACATAGTAGGCTGATATGTAGATTAAGAGATCAATCCATACTAATTTGTACAAGCTACCTTTCCATCTGAAATAGATGTAAAATATTAAATGAATAATTTTTTAAGTTAGATTGTGATTGGCAAGTGGCAAGCGTTTCGTCCTATTTGGGACGCATCGGCTGAATGTATCTAAATCCCAATGTTGATGTTCACAGTAGGATTAGAAGGGAATAATTAATTGTTTATAAATTCTTATGTTTATCAAAACAAAATACACCTAAAGGAAGAATATTCCTTTCAATGAATTCCTTTTATCGGGTTCTTTAATTCTACATTTAAAATTAATGATCATGGAAATCGTTAATTCTATGGTAAATACAATATTAAATATTGTATGAATTGGATTATGACTGGCAAATGAAATCTAGAAGGTATGTTTCTTACAATTTGGAACTCATCGATTGGATATATCTGCATACGAATGTTGATATTTACGTCACAACGAAGCCTTTAGAACCTTTGGAAGAGCTGTAGACATTCCATCCAATCATTGATCAACAAAACTTCCTGGAATCTCAACGTGGTGTATTTTGACTTGATAATGGATGAAATTTCTTAATCTACATTAAATGAATTATAATGACGATTTTATTGTTTTAGCTTTATACGAATATTTTGTACGTAACAGTTATGGGGATAGGAAAATTTAGTTGGTTGTAGAGAACGCTAGTGAGGTGTACCTAGTCGATCAATGTGCGTCTGCCCTACGCCAAGTCGGTCTCAAACTAGAGATAGAAGAACCAACTAAACAGAACCCATAATCGGAAACAGGATCGGTAGCACATTGTATTTCAATCAGGCCTTAATATGTACACAAATTCAGACCACACAGTTAACCAATCAAGAATCCAACATTGATATAGAACAAAAGAATTAGTAGCAGTGAATAGGCACAACTTGTTGACAACTAAGTAACTGTAGTTTATAGTAATAAACAATATACTAAGAGTAAATACACTAAACGAGAGGACCGGGTATGGCAAACTTAACAGTTATAGAAATGAATTGTTTACACAGTTAAAATAATTGAAATAATGTTCTAAAGCACAGTTCTCAAAGATAATCAATCTTCATTAGGTACCCGGTATATCAAAAACTCTCTCTTTTTTACTACTGAAATAAAAATTCCAACCTACTTGTCTTCTAAATTTACGATTAAGATAGTTCAAAGTGTTCAAGTACTGACATTTTCCTCGATTAGTCAAGCTATCAAGTACGAGTTATAACACAATGAAAATTAAGAAGCTATTTCTTCCAGTTATTCCCTAGCTTAATTAGATATCATTCGTCAGATAGTAACAAACAGAAGCTAACCACGTCATTTTACCATGAATAGTAAAGTAATTAGTGACGTTATCAACATTACAGTTTCTTCAAAGATATAATCATTCTATCAATCTCATTAAATAATTACTCAAAGAACATCATCTATTCATCATATGAATATAAATTGATTTGAGAAGTCTAATAACAAAATAAAATAAGTTTCTATGCATATCATTTAAGTGAATGTTTAAATGACGGTACAAATGGAATATATTAGATCAATAATTAATTACTTAGTAGTAATCATAATCACATCTAAATCTTTAATGAATGCCTTTTACCCTATGTGGAGCATAGACCGCCTACCAGCGTTCTCCAACCAAATCTATCCTGAGCTTTCCGTTCCAGCTCTTCACATGTGCAATCCATTCTCTTTATGCCTGTCTTCAATTCCCAAAACGCGATGTGTTCCTGGGTTTTCCTCTTTAATTTGTCTTTAGGATTCCACGTTAGTGGCTGTCTTGTATGATGATTTCCTGGATGGAAGTTGATTAGTTCTCTGCCATAGAAGGTTGATGTTTATGGTATCTGGTTAACAAATCCGAATTATCTTATACAGACTGTTGTTTATAATTGATTATATCTTAATGATCACATTCATAACCACTAAATGATAAGTTATTAGTAATATCTTAACTAATTATAGCATCAATCATATAGTAAATATCTGAGTAGTAATATGTTAAAGTATGATACACGTATGAATCAACTATGTTGCCTTAGTTCTCTTAAGATTGTAAATACATCTACCTAATATTACCTTATCACTCTAAATAACTAAATGGTGTTTACTTCTCATGCTTTGCATGTATTCCACAGAAGATTGGATTAGTACTTCTTACTTATACTAACCAGTTGATTACAGATGTCGACAACTTTACTGTCGTATGCAAACACACACATACACAAAGACGTCATTATTCTCCTAGGAGAAAGAATTGAATTTTGATATACACCGATAGCTATTCAATACTCTACAGTTTCCTCGAAATTTAAGGCGTATACTTGAAGAAATCATAGTAACACAATTTCATTGAATGATATCAGGTATTCTAATAAAACAAACATGTCATCCACAAAATATCTTTTTGAACAATGAAATGGAATGTCTTCAAATCCTTACATAAAGATAAGTAGATAGTGATAACATGAGATGACGAAAGTGATTACTACAACTGTCATGCACAAAAATGAATTATGAGGTGAAAGACATTAAACATCGAACCACCGGGCCTTCTAGAAAAATGTAGTTAAAGAATAAAGTTGAATCTGAGACAAGAATACTCTTCAACAAATCTATGCCTGTCAATGGTATTCCACTTTGATTTACTTTGTATCACAAATGTTATATACCATCTTATAAAGCTAGTGTGGTTTGTAGAGAAATCAATAAATATGGCACCACTTTAAGGTCTATAAGCAGACTTCACAAACACTCCAACGCATACATTTTTGAAATATCTTGACATTAAACCGAAAGCAATTTGAGTAATGAGAATGTATGTGGATCCTCTCGTTGATTTGTTATGGACTGAATTTAACCAGTCTCTAATGCCATTTGTGCATTATGAATGGATTGCCTCGATATAGAGATAGTTCACAAGTATTGTTTGCGTTGAATTATAGGTAAGATCTAAATACATTCTAATTATATATACATACTTCTTGCACAGTTGTGACTAACTCAACTTAGTAGACTAGTGCTGGACATAGTTTTGTTTGACACAAAAGAGCAGAGTTGCAGTCTCGATGTGTACACTGACTCTGTGATGCAAGTACATCTAACTAACTAGTCCAAAACTGGACGATTTTGCTTGTCCGTCACAAATCGATTCGAACTAAGTCTATACAATGTAATCAAAGATATTTGTTGTTTGAGGAAAACAACTTTTTTGATAACTTTTAAACAGATTATTACGGTTGATATTGCTAACTTCAGTCAATATTCTTGATAAATTTTTTGACTTCATTCAATGTCATTAGTAAGTAACTGATTTACACTCGACCTGGTTGAAGTTTATTGATCACGCTGTCTTACTAGAATCCCAGCAGTTAGTAACTAGTGGTTAAGTGCTCACCATAAACTCTGAATATAGTGGACTCGATCCCTGATAAGTTGGTGACTATGCATTACTAGTCAATCACATACCAGAATATAACAGCTATTCAAAAGTAGTTTTTAGTTTTCAGACTAAAAGATATGACAGAATCTACCAGAGTAAATGTATATTGATTATTCATTACTGAATATATATCAATTAACTGTATCTATAATCTTGAAGTGATTCCCAAAAAGAAATATGTAACTGAAGATAAGAACTATAAATGAATCATGTTCTCCAAGATGAATCATTCAAGATTGTCATCAAGAAAATATCACAGTTACAATAAATCATAAGTGATACTGTGTACTGTCTAGTTAAACTATGGAACTATATTTTTTTTTACCTTTTCTTGACAACATTATGATCTATCTCATATAGAACTGATCTCTTTAAACAAAGAATACTAACCTACTTCAGTTTCTATTGGTTTTAACATAAAGTAGAACGATAGTCAATGCATTAAAATTCAACATTTTAGGTTTTGGTTTGATTGGATATATCACAGATTGATGTTGGCAGGGTACCATTGATAACAAGGGAGCACTGGACAGCTGTTTTGTTGGGAAGTAGAAATTCTACCACTGGATGCCGTCCCAGTGGTGCAGATGGTTAGGCGTTCGCGTCAACCTGAAACCTCTGGTGCGGAATCGTGAGTGCGCACTGCTGAAGCGTTCCACACTAGAACGAAACAGCTGTCCAGTGCTCCCTTGTTGTCAATGGTACCCTGCAAACATCAATCTGTGATATATCCAATCAAATCACATAACCAATCTCCACAAAAATAACCATCCCAATTTTAGGTTTTGTTGATTCTTAAAATATAAAAATCTTACGTCGCACTTGAAAATCTACTTTATTATTAATCCACTGTTTAGGAGTTGTAGTAATATACTTTGCTGTTCTTGTCTTTAGAGACTGTAACAACGTTGTCATGCAGTATTCAATGAATAATATTCCAGAATATGAAGTTTTTACCATAGATAAATGAATCATAGTTTAATGAAAAGATATAACTTTAAGAATGCAAGTACCATAAAATGATTTACAGTTCATTTCTGTGTTATGATCGTATCAGAATGTATAACTGTATTCACAGTATTCTGACTGGTAATATAGTCTATGTAAGAATATATAGTACTAAACTACTATACATACTTAGTAGTAAGGTATATGCATATTAGTCAAAAGTATCATGCTAATATTTCGATCGAGTCAGCCGTATATCAGCAATATGTGTCATTATTCATATCATTGAAAGAAATCAATCCTAGACACGAGTATAATTGGGAAGAAATCAAAGATATTTTAAGAATGTCGAGGAATTTCTGGAAATATTACATTCAAGTCAACCTATAAATAGATGGTTAGGTGTTCGCTAACCTGAAGCTCCTGATGTGGAATCTAGGATGTATACTACTAAGAAGTTCCACATTAGAACAAAACGGCTGCTCGCTGCTCCTTTTTTTCAATGGTACCCTACCAACAACGATCTGTGATGTATTTAATCAGTTCACTATGCATCTGTTCTATCAGTTCTTAGTCATTATTGTCTATCTTTTGTACAAATGGTATTCTTCTTATTCGTCCACTGTTTGATCACATTTTATGTGTATATTAACGAATGAGTGATATGTAGTTTGACTACTTGGTTGTTAGCTCACTTTACTCGTGTTACTGGATCTGGATTAAGGAACTAGGAATCATATACAGGCATAGTGCAACAGCTTTAATGTCTGGGTTCTTCAGTATTGATTTTTATTATGGTTACTGCCTTTGTATATCGTGATTAGTAATAGTTCACATCATATCATAACCAACTAAAACAATCAACAAATAAACCAATACGCATAAAACTGAAATAACCTTACAAAAATTAATCAAATTCAAACAAAATCCACATTATTGAGAACTTAAATTGAGTACTGTCATACGAAACAACAATAAAAATTTTATAAATTAAATAACTAAACTCATAGAATAAAGTGTAATAGTAAACAGTTGAATGTTCAAAGTATGCAGTGGTTATCTTCAATCTAAAGAGTCGCATAGTATGACGAAAAATTATCCAATGCTACTTGGTTTTACAACGGTACACTATCAATATTAATTTGTGGTGAATTCAATCAACTAAACTTAATATCAATGTGAAAAAACACCGCCTCAATGAGTTACAATAATCAGTTCATTAGTATCTAACTTAACAATTTTCTTAAAACTTTATTGATATAACTGGTAAATTTCAGACTTGCGAAGAGTGATACACCATTAACCACTGACAATGAATAATGATTATGTTATATTATCAGTTGATGAATGTGTGAGTCCTACCATTGGACGCCATCTGGTCTAGTGGTGTTGAGTGTTAGACGTTTGGCAAACTGAAATTAATGGATCACAGTCTACGGTGTTCGATACTCTCATAAAGTCCTGTGCTAGGGAGAAACAGCTGTCCACTCCATGTTCATAGTTTTTAGTGATACCTAACCAATATAAATCAGTGATGAATTCAACCAACCAATGCAAGTAATAGTCATCTCGTTATACTAGTGACAGATGCAATTTGTAGATGAATGGAAATAAGTAAGACAAAAGGTTATGACGTAATCCTGTGTAAATGAAATATACTAATTGGTCATACTAACAGTAGACAAGTTAACGCTAAATAATAATAATTACAAAATATTTCGAATCATCATAATGGTGATGGTGATAATAGTCAAAGGTTGTGTGAATGGAACCTAGAATAAGTAATAATAAATGTCACAGACTGATCCTGTTTAGATACCACTGAAAATCACAGTGCGTTACACAACGTTTTCATCATAGGATGGGAGTCCACAAGAGAAATGTCCAGCTTCAATTTTGTCAGGGAATCAAACCCAGGATATTCAGGTTTGATAGTAAATGCCTACTCACTGGAACATGCCACTATCTAATCATAAAATCTCCACTTTCAGTTTGTGACATTATACGGCGATCATTCATTGTTTTTGACTACTAGACAAAATGCACCTATTAGATACACAAAACTCATTCACAATAAATTTGTATTCATCACAGATTGATATCCATTGCATACCGCTGTAAACCAAGAAGTACTAAACATCGATTTAGTACAAGTATGAGACACCTTATTCTTAATGAGAACTAACCGGTATCAATCTGCGACGACTTCAAACAACTAAACTTATTAATCATCTCCATAATATCATGTCAAATTAATTATAACAATTAACTCACTAGTGATTAATTTAAAGATGTTCCTAAAGTTCTATTGACAAATTATAACTACTGGAGTTCAGAGTTGTAAACATTGATGCATTTATCATCAATGACATTGAATAATTGTCGCGCCATATCACAAATGGATAGAATACGAATTTTGCCCTTTGACACTGATTATCCTAGTGATTAGGCATTTACTACTCACTGTCCTCATACAGTTCCATACTAAAATGATAACGTTGTATAGTACTTTGTCGTTTTCATTGGCACCCAATCAACATTAATTCATGACAAATACTAACAACTTAAGTTATTAACTACCTCTATAGAACAAAATTAGAAACATCTTAATTCAACAATAATCAATACATATTGAAACCATTACAGATAACAATTAGGGGGTTTGTAGAGATAGCTGACTGTCAACTTTTTTTGATATCACAAACTGATCTGAATCAGACAACCATTGATCACTAGAAAGCACTGGAGAGCTGTTTCGTCCTAGTATAAAACTCCTCAGCAGTGCGCATCCACGACTCCATCAAAGATCTAACCCAGGACTCTCTGGCTCTGCGGCCAACTTTTTTACCATCGGCTCCTAACGGTTGATATTTCAAATTCAGCCAATTCGTGACCTGTCAAGTTCAATTATGTTGGGTGTGAGGCAGTAACTCATCGATGGCATAGAGGAGGTCACTCAGCGTATCACGAATTGCCTGAATTTGAAATATCAACCGTTAGGAGTCGACTCACTGATCCAATGGTAAAGTGTTCGTCGCGGAGCTAGAGGGTCCTGGATTCTATCCCCAATGAGGTCGTGGATGCGCACTGCTGAGGAGTCCCATACTAGAATGAAACAGCTGTCAAGTGCTTCCAAGTGATCAATGGTTTGATTGAATATTTCACAGATTGATGTTGAATACCATTGACAACAAGGGAGCACTGGACAGCTGTTTCGTTCTAGTGTGGGACTCCTCAGCAGTGCGTACCACACATTTCGCACCAGGGGCCTCAGGTTGACGCGAACACCTAACCATCTGCACTACTGGGTCGGCGTCCAATGATAGAATTCCCAAATCAATCTGTGATATATTCAATCAAACAAAATAACCAATCTCCACAAAATTAATCATCTAAATTGAACTATAATAATGAGCTCATTAGTGACTAACTCCAGGATGTTTCTGAAGCTTTAGTGAGAAGTCGTGACTGGTGGAGGTTAGACTTGTCGGAACTGAGACAGTTATCATCAATGACAATGGATGATCGTCGCGCTATATATCACAAATTGGTGGAAGTGGGAATTCTACCATCGGATGCTGATCCAATGATACAGATGATTAGGTGTTCGCGTCAACCTGAAGCCCCTGATGAGAAATCTGGGGTACGCACTGCTAAGGAGTTCCACACTAGAACGAAACAGCTGTCCAGTGCTCCTTTGTTGTCAATGGTATCCTGCTAACATCAATCTGTGGCATATTCAATCAAACAAAATAACCAATCTCCACAAAAATAACCATCCTAATTGATCAATGGTTGTCTGATTCAAATCAATTTGTCATATCAAAAAAAAAAAAAAACGAGAAACAAAATTAACATTCTAGCTAAGTCATAGCCTAACAACTAAACAATTCACTTACTTTCTAAGAATTTTTAATAAAACAGAAGCACCTCTTCCATCAGATAATTCATCTGCATAAACAGTTGGCATTAAATATTCAATATATATACAATTCAATAATAAATTAACTTATCAAATATTCAATTTATAATTGTTTAATTTTGTCTAATTGTATTAATTAATAACTACTTAATATACTACTTATATACTACTTATATACATAGTATATAAGTATATACTGATTAAAGTTAACTGATTCATATTGTAACCTTTGATATTTTTAAATGTTTTATATTAGAATGTATCTATTCATTAGTGTATGGAAGTATGTGAATATAAGTAAATGATAGATTGATATAATCAATGTGAAAAGAGAAAAAGTAAAGAAAACAGGAACAAATTACAATTGTAGTACACATATATACACTACTTATATTGTTCAATAGTTTGTAATGAATATATTAAACTTTGAACATATATAAGATAGTAAATTAAATGCTTGATGGAGGTGGGAATTCCGCTATTGCATACTGGCCGACTCAGTAATGCAGATAGTTAGGTGTTCACTGTCAACCTGAAGCCTTTGGTGTGAAATCTGAGGTGCACACTGCTGAGGAGTTCCACACTAGAATGAAACAGCTGTTCAGTGCTCCCTGGTATTCAATGGTACCCAGTTAACATCAATCTGTGATATATTTAATCAAATAAATTAAAATAATTATAGAAATACTCAATTACAGTTAATATTAAGTCATTATCTATAAGGATTAATTTATAGTGTTCTAGTTTAGAAGAGATATCTATCGGAGGTCAACTTTGTCACGTGTATGTAAGAGATGAAACAGTTTCCTAATGATGTCAATGAGTGAGTATACCTATAAAACACTAGATGTGGTTCAATGGGTTCAAAGTGTTTGCCACAAAGTCTAAAGGTTATAGGCTTGATTTTCTGGTTGAAAGAGGGGGGGGTGGGAAGAAATATCTGTCCAGTGTATGACTGTTTACACTGATTGTGAGATCACACCATGAGATGAAATTAAAATTCAATAATTTCCAAAATTCTTAATCACTATCTGTTAAATGATCCTTATAACTGATAATTAATGTTAATGTCTGTAACTCGTTGTTGTGGTGGTTGTTGGATTTCTATTTTACATCGTAAATCGACTTAAGTTACATAACCATGGCAAACTAAGAAGGGATACTTAAGGATGGCTATTCTGCCTTAGTATGTAAATCTTAAATGACAAGGCATATGCAAGACTCCTTAAAAATGGAAATCGAGTTCAGGACATTTATATTTCACACTATGCGTCTAACAGTTATAATGATAATGACTTAAATGATTAACTAGATAATGTTAAAAGTATGATATACAGACGAATCTGAATGATTCTTCAGTTGACTACTATGCGATCACATAGATATATTTCAGTCAATAAGCCAAGATTCCCTATAAGTCAAAAGTATTTCACCAAAAGAACCAATCAAACTTCTTAAAGTCTATTAGTTTTTCAAGGATGTGGGTGTGAATATGTATTCATACTAAGGGTTGATTTCTTTTGCATGCCATAGACACAATACATTATCGCGTTGAACGCTACACAACACTTCGTTACTATGCCAAATTAGTACAAATAGAAGTTACATCAGTGGTAGTTGGTGGAAAATTACAACATGGAGATTAGTAAACATGAAGACGAATTAGTTCGTGGAAAGTAAGGTAAACATAACTTTACAAGTAAGTAGATTTAAGTAGGACAGACAATGAATGAAACTGAGCCATTTTGTTTGATCCTAAGCCATGTTGATCAGCCTCCAACTATCATATTAAGAGTGTGTGACTTTTTACGTTAATATCACCTTTTGGTTTGGACACCCCTACCTACTATCCATCCCCAATATCAGTCGATACTGCGCATAGAGGTATTCGATGGTTAGACACACGCAATAATTGTTCCGCTCACCTTAGGTGATGAAGATTTATAATTGTACCAACTAGTTTACCATCTTTACTCAACACCCTATATTTAACATTAATATTATTCTCTTAGTGATCCTAAGAAATACGGGCGATGTAACAGAAACGTCGATAATGAAATATCAATAACCTCTAGACGTCATCATTTCTTAATGGTCATATTCCACTTTCATACAGAACGGACTGCTGAGCAATTTGCTTACACTCTTAAAGGTGAAGAGTTATTGTGTTCACGTCACAGGCGACTTAAATTGACAAAAAGCAAAAGTGCTTAATAAATCTGTGCTGAAATTATGTAAGACACCAACCCATCAAAGTCAACCAGACTTTTAAGACAAGTGAAGTGGCAGACGCGCTCACCTCCTCTACTTCCTATCTTTGGTTCAGAGGTTAATGCATCTCAAAGCTACAGTGACAATTTGCATTTAAATGGAGAGAAATATATCCTGAAAAATTTTGAATTTTTCATGAATGTAATCAAAATGCAGACATTTCATAAGAGTCTTCACCGAACAGGAATGTGTCATCTATATATTTTAAGCCTCGTAGTATGAGATCACTTTACAAAAAATCAGACAATAAAAGCCTTATTATTAGCAATAAATCTAGAAGGATAGTTTAAAATCTTAAATGACACCATATTAGGTTACTATTTCAAATGTCAGTCGGCTACAAAGTCTAATTCAACTAATAGTTTTCGAGTAAAAAGCCTTCAAGAGGTTTAACGAAGTTGTGAGGCAATTCTTGATGTAATAGATACTGATATTGGGTCGAATTCTGTATTCTAGTCATGAATAATTGTTACTTTCTGATGGTGAAATGTTACGTCTATGTTCTAAAACTCTAAGAATGTTTGTAATACAACGTTATGAAAAAGTGTAACCTTCTGGAATGAAATCCTAATTGAAATATAGAGATAAATACTTTGTACGGATATAATGGTAGCCAATACAATAAAAACTGGTGGATGTAGCATATTTATTCACGATGTTCCTGAAGTTCCACTGTCAAATCATGACTGGTGATGTTCAAAATCATCGGAAGTGAAAAATTTATTATCAATGATCATCGTGCTATATATATTACAAAGTAACTGAAGTAGGAATTCTACCACTGGACACTGGCTGGCCAATTGATGCAGCGAATTATACATTCGACAATCTGAAGCCCATAGAACTGAGTCTAGAGTATCTACTGCTAAGAACTATCATACTAAAACAAAATAGTTGTTTAGTGTTCCTTCGTTTTTAATAGTACCCTACCATGGAAACAAACGTCGAATATTTATTATCTCCATGAAAATAAACTATACATCTCGTTGATTATTAAGTAAACAAAAGATAGAAACACAGTGAGATAAGTTTAGATGGCTTAGTCAGTAATTGAAATCATATTGAATCGTAGATCTGAAACTAAATCAATAAAATGAATGTATAGAACTCATTGACTATACTAAGTTTGATACCTTAATGGTTATTGTAGATAGATGCTTATATTGATGAATATCCTATTGAAATGTAGCAAAGTATTAGATGTACAGTGATAAGTATTCTATCTTAATCTATTTAGTTAGGTTAAGTTTGTATTTTCCCGTTGATATGTAATGGAATGCAACTGGTCAGTCTCTGTTGCCATATGTGAATCCTGAGTGGATTGTCTCGATATAGAGATAGTACACAAGTTAAATATTTAAGTTGGATTGTGAGTGGCAAGCGGAATCCAGGAGGCGCTTCAGTCCATTACAAATCAACGAAAAAATACAAACTTATCCTAATTACATATATATACCTGTTGCACAAGTGTAACTGTCTGGACACAGTAGACTAGTAGTGAAAGCGGTGGCGTTTGACATGAAGTGGACTGAGTTCGAATCCCAGTGTGAACATCAGCATTTGGATGCAGATACATCCAGCCGATGAGTCCTAAATAGGACGAAACTCGCGTCCTGAATTCCGCTTGCCAGTCACAATCCAACTTAAATATTAATCTATTTAGTCCCATTAAAATGATAAATAACAAGTATCATTCATTTACAATAATCTATCATGTAAATGATAGTCAAAGTTCTTCAAGCTATAGATACTTATAAATTAAGAGAACGAAATATTGAATACAACAATTTCTCTACATCATCCAACTTGGGTTAGGAAAGGAAAATAGTTAATGATTATAATGAGCTCCATATTTAAATATCTAGCAGTTACTGGATATGAGGTAGGCATCAGTGAGGCTTTCCAAACTATTTATGATATTCAATTTTGATATCACGAATTGATCAGACAACCATTGATCACCTGGAAGCACGTGACCAGTAGAGTTCAACCGTGTCGGGTGTGAGGCAGTAACTCTCCAATGGCATAGAGGAGGTCGCGCAATGTATCATGAATTGGCTGAATTGGAAATATCAACCGTTGGGAGTCGACTCAGTGGTCCAATGGTAAAGCGTTCGCCGCGGAGCCAGAAGGTCCTGGGTTCGATCCCCGACGGGGTCGTGGATGCGCACTGCTGAGGAGTCCCATGCCAGGACGAAACAGCTGTCCAGTGCTTCCAGGTGATCAATGGTTGTCTGATTCAGATCAATTCGTGATATCAAAATTGAATTAGACAGTTAACTATCTCTACAAACTTCCCTAATTGTATTTATGATATCCCAATTAATCTAATGCAAATGCTTACATATATATGCCTATTATGCATAATGAAAGCCATTAATAAACCCAATTTATGCATCTAAACGAGATTTGTGCAACCACTGTCATTACTGTAGCTATTTTCTAAGTTAATAATCAAATGAGTTATAAATTATCATTGTACTTCAGCATAACTCACTTCTTCTGTTTCTCTGTTACGAAGAGATTCATATTTCTCATTGTCTTTACATACTTTTACATAATTGAATTAAGGTGATTTATGGAGATTGATATTAAGTTTCAGTTGATGATTTCATCAATGATCGATGTTGGTTGGGTACCACTAACATTCATGGAAAATATGACTGCTATTTCATCTTAGTAAGGAATTTCTCAGGAGTGCTCACTCTCGTTTCCACTTCAGGAGGTTTAGGTTTGTATTAGTAATTTTAATCTATTGAATATGTCAAACAATGTTGCCTTCAGAGTGCCAATAAATGTCAGAAAGAGGTAGATAACCTTTTTATTTTAGTGTAGAATTTCTAATCAGTAAGCAATCCAGATGCCGATTAACAGGCTTCAGGTTGGTGAGCACTTTACCCTCTGTTCTTGAAAATGTCTAATTCTGATAAACAGCAGTGAATTACTACATCATCTGTCAGTTGTTTACATTTTTGAACAACCAATACAATGTTACAATGATAAATCAGTCACATATCATTCAAATATATGAGGAAACTGACAATTCTTTCATGATTAAATTTATACATTAACCTGTCTACGGTGACAATATTTCTTATAACAACTTTCACCGTTCTTGTACCTATGCATAATTCCTGTGGAAAACAATAACCTGTTTATGAATAGTCGATAGTGTAACATTCTGTCGTCAGAACTATAAATCATGTTAACCAATAGATGAGTTAATTCTTCAAAAAAGCATCTGTTCTATTATTGAAAAACAACAACATAAATAAGAAGGATAAGCTTATATTTTCCCGTTGATTTGTAATCGACTGAAACTGATCAGCCTCTATTGACATATGTGCATCCTGAGTGGATTCCCTCGATATGGCAATAGTACACAAGTAATATTCGGGATTCATCTGGAAAATACAAGTTTATTCTAATTACATATATGTCCGTTGCACAAGTGTAACTGTCTGGACACAGTAGACTAGTAGTGAAAGCGGTAACGTTTAGCACGAAATGGACTGAGTTCGAATCTCACTGTGAACATCAACATTGGGATGCAGGTACATCCAGCCGATGAGTCCCAAATAGGACGAAACTAGCTTCCTGGATTCCGCTTGCCAGTCACAATCCAACTTCAATATATCAGACAAAGTATCAGACAAATACAAATATCACTAAACTATTGACCGTGAAAATCAAAAACATCCAAACTAGAATATAATCCTGAAAGGTTTTGAAAAGTGGATTCACTATCAGACAGGAACATTTTATTCAATGTTATGCAGACAGTAATATATATATATACAGTGATATATTTGATATGGAAACAATGGTAACAGAAGACAAGCGTTAAATTATCTGTAATACATACTATACCAGTTGTTACTAACATTATAATGAATAAAAATGATTGTGACTGACGAGAGGAATTCAGAACTCGAGTTTCGTGTTACCTAAACAAATTAGACATAATGCTTGTCTTCACAATACCACTTCAATTTAGATGCAGTAATCAATTTTGTAGTTGACTAACTTCAAAATGTCCCTGAACTTCCAGTGTGAAGTGTTAACTGATGAAGTCAAGATACATTGAGAGTGGAACAGTTCACACAAATGACAATGGATAATCTACGGGCTATATTGTAAATTCATGAAAGTGGGGATTTCGCGATTGGATGACAGCTGCCTAAGTGTGAACATTGACATTAGGATTCAGGTACATCTAGCCAATGACTCTCAAACAGGACGAAACGTGCATCCTGGATTTCGCTTTCCAGTTACAATCTAACTTAAATATAAATAAGAAGGTTTACAAATAGTAACTCATCGATTAATTAAGATATTTACAAGATGATGAATTATTGAACAATTATATAGAAACAATTAGGGGTGGGGTTTGTAGAGATCGTTAATTGTCAATTTCAATATCACGAAATGATCTGAATCAGACAACAATTGATCACCAGAAAGCACTAGACAGCTGTTTCGACCTAGTATGGGACTCCTCAGCAGTGCGTATTCTCGACTGCATCAAAGATCGAACCCACGACCCTCTGGCTCCGCGGCCAACTCTTTACCATTGGACCAGTGAGTCGGCTCCTAACAGTTGATATTTCCAACCCAGTCAATTCACGATACGTTGCTCGACCACTTCTATTTTGTCGGTGAATTAATGCCTCACACCCGACACGGTTTAACTTTACCGGTTACTTCTTCACACTAGAACTCCATGAATCACTTCAAGGAGCTAGTTACTAGTCATAGATGAGCACTGCCTAGGAGTCCCATACTAGGATCAAACAACTGTCCAGTACTTTCAGGTGATTAATGATTGTTTGATTCAAATCAATTGATGATATCAAAATGAACAATTATATAAACGTAGTAGAAACAATCATCGAATAAATTCAATTAGAAAGATATATTTCTATTAGGATAATGCATTCATCAACCTGATATCCTTAACTCATAATCTAAGTTACTCAACTAAAATATTATTCAATACACTCTAATCATCACTGATACCTTCTAAACATCAATCTATATTGTAGTCACTTAAGTAATAAGCATGAAATCATAAGCATATATAAAGATATTACATAATCATATTATGTATATTACATAATACTTACTTTTTTAAAATGATTAAAAATACAAATGTACCTTGTCCATTTGATATATCTAATAGATATGATGATAACATAATTAATAGTACATTATAAGATAGATATTGATAAGCAAAAAAATTATATTAAAAACAAAAACAAAAAGAGAAAAAAAAAAGCAAAAAAACAACTATTGATTACATAATCGAAATTATATCCATATGATTTAATTATTGTGACAAAGAAAAAAAAACGAGAAAAAAGGAAAACAAAATGAATAAAAATCAAGTTGGCTATAGTTGCTAAGTGTTTTGTTTCTATGTTATTACTTTTGTCTTTATGAAAAAATGATTGAATATAAAGGAAAAGAACAAAAAGAAACAATGTAACCACAATCTTAATTGATTGGTATCAATGTTAGTTTTGTTTTTCTCTTTATTTATTTATAGTTAAAAGTAATTCATAAGTAGAATACAATGAAAGAATGACAACAGAATGAAATAGGCATAGTTTTAGGTATATTTGTTAGTTGTTAAATGTAGTTGTGTGTGTGTGTATGTATGCGTAGGTGATAGTTACCATATCAACTATTCGACAACCTCCTACCCGACTCCTTCCAACATATATATATATACACACACACCTACACATATAGATATAGATATACTGATATTATTCTAGTTAAATTCGTAATCGAGTAGATCATCATTGATCATACACTCTTAAAAGGATCTAAATGATCGATACAATTATGATGACAATCACCTTAATTAATGTATGATGAAATTAATTTGAAGTTGTTGTTTTTGTATTTCTGTTTTTTTTTTTTGCTGTTCTTGTTCTTGTTGTTGTTTCCAAATGAAATATTTATTGATTAAATTAATTGACTATTGATAAAATATTGATTGTCTATTTCAGTAATACATACAATATGCATCGTATTATTGTAATGTGTAACATTAGTAATAAGATGAATGAATGAATGAATGAATGAATAAGGGATATAAGATAAAGAATAACCAACTATAAACTTAAAGAAAATCAACATCAATCTATTGATGATGACATAATATTGATGCCATTTGGTAATATGAAATTAACGTGTAACACTTTTAACCATAATTTAATTGATAGGATTCGATTAATAATCAATGAATTGAATTGAAATAGCTTGTAAAAATTGGTATTAAGAATAGTTGGTTAACTTCATTAGGAAGTTGTTGAAAGTGATACAGTTATTACTAATGATAATCGATGATAGTCATGATATATATCATAAATTGATTGAAATGGAAGTACTATCATTGAACTCCAACTGACACAGTGATGTAGTGGATTAAGTGTTCACCATGCTGAATCACCTTGGTCGAGATCTAGGGTGCACACTAATCAGGTGTCATATACTAGGATGAAAAAGCTGTACAGTACTTGCTGGTTTTCAATAATATTCTGCTAACATTAATCTGTGACGAACTCAATCAATTTAAATACGATTTTTAGTAAACAATCAACTCGTGTTTTTTCAGCGGATTAACTTCCAGTACTTTCATTGTTGTTATTCGTTGGGTGATAGAAAAAATTCCAATACCGTAACTAATGCATTTACACTCATAGAATAAGTTAACTAGTATCTAGAGTTAATAATTCACTGGATGATACATAGGACGTTTAAAATGAAAAGTACTAAACTTGTATTACAGTATGAACATGAATATTTGAACACTGTGATCTATCTGTCTTGACGACGATTACAGTATAAGAGGAAACGTCATAGATCTTCTCATTGATCCATTGACCTATAATCTTTACTTAAGTCAATAGTCATAGACAACTGTCGACATTCGTTTGACAGTTAAAAAATGTCAATATTTAAGATAGAGGCATTGATGATAGATAAACTGATCATCAGATTATTCATTATAGATTTCATAATCGACACATTCTAATAAACGTTATTGACAAAGAATAATAAAAAAGTAACATGAACGTATCCAAGACAACAACTTATTTATGCTTCAAATTCAAATCAGATTTAACGTGAATGAACTAGACACTTATTCAATCACAAAGAACTACTGAATGTTCACTATACTGTAATGTATCTCTTAATGGGATTTGTGAGTGAGTGAGTGAGTGAATGAATGAAAACTTTATGAGTGAGTCGTCTATGTTACAAATCAAAATACTAAAAATACACAGACTACATGATTATATTTAGGTTGTTTTACTTCGTTTCTCTCAGAATGTTTGTTATTAACCCTTGTTTGTAAGAAATGTTGAAACAGTAATATAGGAAAAGTACTGTGATGATGATCTTCATCATCAACAACGTAGAACCGGACACAAACGCCTGTAGGTTCAAGTTGCCATACCACATTAGCGTTTTTTAATCTGGTTTGCGTTTTTTTAGCAAGTTTGGGTTTTTACGGGATGGGGGTGCTAGCCCCATGCCCAACCCTCCTCCTTTACCCGGGCTTGGGACCGGCAGTAACCCTAGGAGGGCTACAGGAGGGCTACCACATTAGCACTACGAGATTATTAAGGCAACATAATAAGAGAGAAGAGAAAAGTCAAGATGTGCAAAAACAATAATAGAATTCGTGATCTAGATGACGTTAAAGAGTGAATACACTTGCACCACTGTGACCGATTCTGAGCCATATCGCCTAGTGTCACCAACCATTTATTGCAATCATCACGCCGACCCCAACCAGGTAACCTACATCTACCAATATGGTTTAGACCAGTAGTTAAAGACTTCATGGACTGATGCCATGTTTTGGTTTGGCCGTCCCTAACCTTCTTCCATCCTACATCAACCCTGGCCAACATCGCACGACGAAGTAGACAGTGGTCGGGCATGCGTAATACATGTCTCAGCCATCTCAGTCGATGAAGGTTAATGACCTCTTCAAATGATTTAACATGTTTCTCAAGAACCTTTTGTCTAACCTCAATATTACTTATTTGACTGTTCCATGTTATATGAGCGATGCTACGAAGACTTCTATAGTGAACTACCTGGAGTCGACGCAAGTCTTGAATTTTCATGGTCTACGTTTCGCAGCCATATGTTAAAGCGGCCTGGATTGCTGCGTAGTACTCCCGGCCTTTCGTTGAAAGGAAGAGAAATTCAATATACCAGCCTACGTTGTGGCATATAGAAATATGTTATGTTCATTAATGTTATCTTCATTGCATACCATTCATTAAATGTGATAGTTGTATTCCAAGAATTATCAATATTCCACAGATTCATTGTCTATAATCATACATGATTCCGTTATCATGTTAAAGTAAGTATCTTGTTAGTAAACATAACCACCCCCCACTCTCC
This sequence comes from Schistosoma mekongi, assembly GCA_034768735.1. Classification (NCBI taxonomy): domain Eukaryota; kingdom Metazoa; phylum Platyhelminthes; class Trematoda; order Strigeidida; family Schistosomatidae; genus Schistosoma; species Schistosoma mekongi. The sequence continues at coordinate 3,210,180 of CM068311.1, read as the reverse complement.
AGTCTTTATTGTAGTTTCTATTTCTTATTACTGAGTGAGTTAGTATCTGATTAATCAAAACCGTCTTATTTACTCAATAAATGATATCCGATTGTACTCTTACACACTTGTGATTTCATCATACTCACTACATTAAGTGGAGTCTTTTCATCACTAAAACATCATATCAACCAATCAGCATCCATACAATCACGACGTAGATTTTGATCACATTTTCCATTGATTCGTATACTCTCAACGTTCGTAATCACCTCACTCTGACATCGCATATCTTGTCATGTTAACACACCAGAATATTCAATATCATTTCAGAAATCATTTACATTCACTGTCGATTTTCAAAATCAACGTAGACTAACTAGATCAACTACGAATCGACATTAACATGACCACATCAAACTGTATTCGCATGAATGTCATATTTAGATTAAATGACAGTTCGAAAATATCCTTTGAGAAGAAATTTCAAACATAACTTATTTCTTAACATCTGCACAATCTCCATATTCACCTAAAAGTGATCTGTCGGTTAGTTTCAATTTCGGTGGTAGGTGGTGATCGTGGCGGTATTTGTTAATAATCACATGATTTAGTATGTCGACAAATCCATATGATACATTTTGCTTAACAGTCTCATACAACCTTCTTCATGGTAGTATTCAACACCAACATTATCATAGGTTATTGGCATTCAATATATTCCATAAATCAAAGCTTGTCCATTCCCAACATGATTTGATTCCTGTATAATGTAAGTATCTGTGACATTATAAAATGATTAGTAATATATGAAGGTGTCCATGTGTGTCTACATGTTTGGCTTCCCTAATGAAATCTACGTCTAAGTCAACTAAGTGAAACAACTGTCCAATGTTAACATGTTTTCAATGAGTAAAATAGGATTACTAATATTATTAATACAACTTTGATTTATGCTTGTCGATTGACGTAAGAAGAAAGAGAACTATGAGATAAATTCAAGACTCTACACTTCGCCTAATAAACAGTTATCTAATGGGAAGATTTGACTAGTGGATTTCAACAGTGTCGAGTGTGAGGCAGTTACCCACTGATGGTAGTGAATGAGATTGAGCAAACATACCACGAATTGATTGAATTAGAAATATGAATAGTTAGCAACTGACTTAGTGGTCTAATAGTAAAGTGTTCACCATGGACCTAGAGTGATTGATCCCTGATGCAGTTGTAGGTGATCACTGTTAAAAGCCTGATACTAGGAATAAACATATGTCCATTGCTAATTCCTAATGATCAATAACCGTTTAATTCCCACCATTTTGTGATATCAAAATGAAAATTCAATAATCTCCACAAAACCCAATTAAAATACTTATCTGTTGTCATGCACCTCTATGTTGATGAAAAATTAAACAGAATAGTTGCCAGGGCAAGGAATTTTGTTTGTTAATTAACTATATTTCCCCCCTACCTCTCTTTTGTTTAATTTGTTCAGATTCAATAATCTATCCAATACTTCTACAGTTAATCTTTTTTTTCAAAAACAATATGACCTTCCCGAAGTCGTCTGATTTTTGTGATATTCATTTGATGAATACTGAGTCCAGACAGTCACGCTTGTGCTTCGAGCACATAGGTATTAGGATGAACTTGAATATTCCAGTTCATTTGTTATGGACTGAAGCTGGTCAATCTCTGTTGCTATAGGTGCATTCTGAGCGAATTTGCTGGAAATAGAGATTATTTACATGTGGTGAACGCCGTGGTATATGACACTAAACGGACTAAGTTCGAATCCCACTGCAAGCATCAACATCGAAATGCAGGTACATCCAGCCCATGAGTCCTAAACAGGACGAAACTCACGTCCTGGATTCCACTTGCCAGTCATTATTCAACTTAAATAATGCTTGTAAATAATCGCTATATCGAGGCAGTCCGTTCAGAATGCACATATAACAACAGAAACTGATCAACTTCAACCCATATCAAATGAACAGGAATATACAAGTTCATCCTAATAGAAGGTCAATATACAGTCATGCTAGTTATTTTCCCTTCTATAATGCTTACAACTGAAATAATAATTGTCTACATGTAAATGTTCATCAATGGAAATGGCAAAATCCACTTATTTATACAAACCCACCTAATCTAAAATTAACTACTCATATTTCATTGACTACTTATGAAATGGTATTACCAGTGATCTAATGAGATACTTTGATGACTGGAGTATATAACCATTTTAAGCCCAATCTAGTCACTTACGTTTACAGTTTATTAGTTGTCTACTGTGTTCCCCATAAGCCAGCAAGTTATTCAACGAACGAGAATAACAAATGATTCGCATATTACAACATAACAGTTATGCAAAGTTTATCTGTTTATCCCTAGTTTATAATCACAAATATAAGTAGTATCTATTTACCGCCTAAAAAAACAAAAGTCATTTAGAAAATTTTTTTCATGAGTCAAATTTAAAAATATGAGTACAGTGATAATCTATCAAAGCTACAGCAAAACAGTCATTGAATTTGTGATCGAAAAGGACGCCACTCCATTCCCCCCCCCAAAACCCACTTGTGAAGGATTGCAGTCGTACTTCTATAAACAGACAATCGTCTGGTATAATGTAGTACCTTACAATTTCAACTTATCTAATAATGACCCTAAAAATACTACTGAACCAACAACTAATACAGTAGAGGTTACGACATCACTCAATACAACCTAAGATATCAATAGAATTTATATTTTGTATTCATACTACTTATAAGTATAACACAACGTATAACTAAAACTGAAGTGAAACGTTGCATTTTAAGATTTTTATCGACAGGATATAGTGTATATTCCTCTTGTACCCCTCAGAAAAAAAGAAACATTAAAAGCCGATCTAGATAAATCAGTAATTGGATAGTCATCTGTATTGTGTTCTTTGTCAATCAATCAGAAAGAGTTCACGTCGAGTGTGAGGTACGCTAGTATATCGTGAATTAATTGTATTAAAAATATCAACCTCGGGATACCGACCAACTCACTTATCTGACATATAATTGATCTCTGAGAAGCCTGAACGCTCTTGTATTAACTACTAGTTAGGGTCGTGGTTGCATATTAGTTTAGAGTCCCATATAGGGATGAAATTTATGTTCAATCACAGTTCCTAGTTTACATTGGTTATCAACCTATGCATGGGAAAAACATTTCTTCTAGTGAATGTGTTGAAATGGTCTTAGTTTCAGTTCCTTCATTGGAGGAGTTTCCACAGATTAAAGTAAGCTGTAGTTTAACTGTTATGTTGTTACATTTTTTGAATGTATACGTTAGAATCAATGTTTTATGAGATAATAGTCTCACTTTGTTACTGTTACTTTGTCTTTTCATGCTAAACATTTCTTCAGAATTAGTCTTTGCCAATGATTTAACTAATGATAGAGATAGAAATAGTTGTCAGCATTGAATATAACAATTGACTTTGAAATTTTATCATCCATGATATTTTGGTATCTTATATAATTTCAGTATGGTTTGTACTTGTTAAACAAGAAAAATATGTATCTGCTAGTGAGGTTGTGAGTGTACTAAGCAACTATTTTCAATGTCTTACTTGGTGACTGATGAAATTTGATTTACTCAAAATTACATTGTTAATTGATACTAAGTGTCATTTTGAAATATTTTCTATGTATTGTGAAACTACTTAGTAAGTAGTATGAAGGTTAAACTTTAAGTATTAAACAAAGATAACAAAATGGTTGATTACACTATGAATCGTTTTTTGTTCGACTCATATATTGAGGAGTTTCATTCTATATGACCAACATCTCCTACTACTACAAAATTTGATATTAGTCAGGTAAGAAGTTACATTGGATAAGACTAAAATATTACATCAGTACAGTAAGACATTTATTGTTGACTTTAATCATACTGAGACTTACAGTCCCTTAGTTAGAGTTTGATCGATAAATTTAATCTTTGATTTTACCTGCTGAATGATGTCGTTCATTGTTGGTCACAGTGGAAGAGATACATTCACTCTTTATCAAACCCTAGTTTCTGTCCTTAAGAATCATTTAACACTTTCATATAACGTGGAAGTACTTCTATTGTTACTAACAATAATAATAATAATAATAATACTATTACTTTGATATTCGTCATACTGTGGAACTAGGTGAATCAATGAACGTAGGTGATGAATTCTAAGTTGTTTATGATTAGTCAATAGACATTGTGTTTAAATGGTATACAATAACTTATTTTAGTTTATTGAATTCGTTACAGATTAATGTTGGTAGGGTATTACTGAAAACCAGGGACCACTAGACAGCTGTTTCGTCTTAATATGGAACCCCTAAGCAGTATGCACCGGTGATTTTAAACCTAAGAGCTTTAGTAATGTTTAAGTTAGATAGTGACTGGCAAATGAAATCCAGGACGCACGTTTCGTTCTAGTTTGGACTCATCTGCTGGACACAGTAGCCTATTGATGAATGTAATGGCGTTTGACAAGAAGCGGACTGAGTTCTAATTTTAGTGTGAAGATCAACATAGAAGTGCAGGTACATCCAGCCGATAATTTGAAAATAGGACGAATCGCGCGTCCTGGATTCCGCTTGCCAGTCGAAATCCAACTTCAACATAACGTGTTAAGTATCACTATATTGAGGCAATCCGCTCGGGATATACATATACCAACATAGGCTGATCAGTTTCTGTCCATGACTAATCAACGGGAAAATACAAGCTCAACCTAACTCGGATCTTAAGGTTTGGTAAACACCTAATGAATTCAATTAACCAAATATAATGTCAATCTCTACATGCTATCTCACTTCAGTGAAATATTTACTAATTATCTAATAAACAGTTACCCAGATGACTTCTTAAATAACTCAATTCTATAAATAATTATAATTCCAGTGTGCACTAGACAGATGTTTCGTTCTAGTATGGAACTCCTCAGCAGTACACACCCCAGATTTAGCACTCGGGGCATAAGGTTGATGGCAAACTGAATAACCAGTGTCAACAAAAATATCCATCGCAGTTGAACTGTAATAATCAGCTCACTAATGACTAACTTCATTATATTCCTGAAGCTCTAATGAGAAGTCGTAAGTGGTGGAGTTCACACTTGTCAATAGTGAGACATTTATCACGAATGACTATAGATGAATGTCACGTTACATATGTATATATGTCATAAATTGTTAGAATTCTATCATTGAATGCCAATCTAATAGTGCAGAGGGTTAGGCACTTGCCATTAACCTAAATCCCATTGATTCTGAATCTGAAGCGGGGTAAGAGGGGGGGGGAGGACAAGAAGAATTAACACTGTTGAAATTATTCCACATTTGAACAAAAACAGCTGTCTAATATTCCCAATCTCAACTAAATGATAATTCCATTCATCTATAAAAGTGAAATATGTTAAAAGAATGTATACAATAACAACTGGATACTAATTTCAATCAAACATATGTTGTTAATAATTAATTTAGCGCTATTTTCTTTTTGATTGTATTTAAACAAACAAATGGTAAATAATTTAAATGAAGCGGTAAAATCAAATTTCTAAAAATAAATAAGTGTATATTGAAATAAGTCAATAAGAATTACATTAACTAGTGATAAATTATTCAAGTTGAATTACGTAATAATGATAAGTTAAATCAATAGTATGTTTAGTACAATAGAAATGTTAAGCATACAGTATCTCAATTAGTTTACTATGTATATATCATCATCATCATCAACAGCAACAGCAACGTAGAACCGGGCACAAACGCCTGTAGGTTCAAGTTGCCATACCACATTAGCACTATGAGATAATTGAGGTAATGTATAGACAGAATACAAGAGGGAAGAGTAAAGTAAAGATGTCCAGAAAATAACAATAGAATTCAAGATCTGGATGAGGCTAAGGAGTGAATACACTTGCGCCACTATGACCGATTCTGAGCCATATTGCCTAGTGTCTCCAACCATTTATTGCGATCATCACGCCGACCCCAACCAGGTAACCTACATCTACCAACATGGTTAAGACCAATAGTCAAGGACTTAATGGACTGATGCCATGTTTTGGTTTGTCCGCCCCTACTCTTCTTCCATCATACTTTAGCCCTAGCCAACATCGCGCGACGGGGTAGATGGTGGTGGGGCATGCGCAACACATGTCCCAGCCATCTCAGTCAATGAAGGTTAATGACCTCTTCGACTCATTTGCCGTCTTTTCCAAGAACCTTTTGTCTAACCTCACTATTACTAATTCGGCTATTCCATGATATACGAGCGATGTTACAAAGATTCCTATAATCAGATATCTGGAGTCAACGCATATCTTGAGTTTTCATGTCCAACGTTTCGCAGCCATATGTTAAAATGGCGCGGACTGCTGCGCAGTACAGCCGGCCTTTCGTTGACACACAGATATCTCGTTTGCGCCACAAGTGCCGTATATTGGCAAATGCCAATCGGGCTTTTTGAATCCGCGCTGAGATTTCGTCAGACACCGACCCACCAGGGGTGATGAGACTTCCGGGATAAGTGAAGCGATCAATGCATTCAATTACTTCACTCCCTATAACTAATTTAGGAGAAGAAGCAGGCCAGTCCTGGAGAAACATTTTGCATTTGGGAGGAAATTGGATTTGCACTAGTTGGTGTTCACAAAAAGTAACAACATCATTATTACACTTATACTTGTTGATAAAATGATCCTAATGAAAAAGAGGTTATGTAGACAAGATTGTTGAACTATGATTAAACCACAGTTACAGTATATGTTAAGATAAAGGAGAAATTGTAGGCAATTCAATTTTCCAATAAGAGATCTATAGTTAAGACTAAGAATGTTATGAGTAGACGTTTGATGAGTATTGATCGATTTCGATGCATGTTGCCAGACAGTCATCGTTTAGATCTAACTGAATTACTCATCTATTGGAGATTGCTTATATCCTTACCTAAATAATACCATATCTAAATGTAAGAATTGTTTGGTTTAGATTATAACTAGCAAGTGGAATTCATGGGAGGCGTTTAGTCTTACATTATCACTGGGATACAGGTACATATTCAGTTGACGAGTTCTATATACAATTCAACTACCGCTATATTGAATCAATCTGTTCACAATGTAATTATGAAAATAAAGAGTAAATAACTTCAGAATCATAATAATTCAATGGAGCAAGTTCAGATACATTCTAACTAAATCTAGAAATTCTTGATGATTACTCTTAACCTATCATTACATCACTTAAGGTATTCCAATGTGTAAGCTGAGTAACAACGTTCGATTCTAGAAGTATCAATTACTCTGAATTGAAACTACACAACAGATTGGATTATCTTATTGTTCAGGAGAATAAGAACTGGATTTCTGTTTTTTTTTCTTTATTAACAGAGATCTGCTTCTGAGTATAACATTTCAATATAATAATTTCTACTACAAGTTGTATGTTGAATAGATAGAATAGACCTACACATGGAATTCAAAATGTTACCTTTTATCTAATTAACTACTCATCAGCTGGATATATCTTACATATCATGGTGTAGATATTTATGTAGCTGATATAAATCATTATCTCATTGGATAGTATCTTGAAAGTGATCTAGTGTTCTGGTGCAAATATCAATGCGGATTCAGATATTTCAAACTGATGAGGTTAGAATACAGTAGAACAGTCGTTTTGGATTCTGATTGCTAACTTAAAATTAAGTTTAAATAGTGTTCAATATTTGACATACTGAATTTGTTTGAGTTAGACAACTACTATAAACCAGAGACTCGTAATGTATATTTGTTTCGCCCTAGTATACAACACGTTAGCAGTGTGCTTCGACGACCTCAGTGGGGATTCGAGCACAGCTTCTACACGCTTAACCGACCACTATTCGATGGTTTATGCTTATAATTCAGTCAATTTACGATATATTTGTACGACCTCACGCACCGCGTTCGGTGGATAAATGCCTTACACTCGACGTGGCCGAATTCCACCGGTCACTTTTTCTTACTACAACTCCAAGAATTCACTCCACAATCTAATCACTAATGCACTAGTATTGATTGTTTCTGGATGCTGTGGAGATTGTTGAATTAGTGTCCTTTTAACGTATGCAATGACGGAACACAAACACTAAGGTCCAGTGTATTCTTAATTAGAATGTATTTTGATTTTTCCATTGATATGTCATAGACTAAAATTGGTCAACGGCAGTGTTCAACACGAAACAAACCGAGTTCGAGTGCCGGTGTGATTATCAACACTCGAATGAACATACATCCAGATTATGAGTCCCAAATAGGATGAAACGCGAGTCCTAGATTCAACTTTCCAGTCAAAATCCAATTCACACAATCTCAGTGTATTTCATTTCAAACACCAAGCTTTCTAACCACTGAGGATAAGCATCAGCGTACTTAACAGGTATGATGTTCATAGCATTCAAAGCTATCCTGTTAACAAGTGGCAAAAAGGTAATAGTTTTCATTCCTAATCATAATCCATCTATTCTAATGATTACTGTATTTTACAGAATGAATATGATTGAACAGCTTATTAAAAACAGAAATCATAGTAAAATTGTTTCATCCTTGTAAAACACTCCTCATTAGTTCTCATTGATTATTCAATTGGAAGTCGACTCAAACACCAAACATCAAACCACTAAATGTATATCTAGCAATTTACATTTCTAACTTCAATTTAATTGTAAATACAAAATGATCTTATCGAATGCATATGAACCAATCTAGTTGAACTTCATAAATCCTTCCCCCTGCTAGAATTCATCATCGGTAAGTTACATGATTGAAATCTTGGCTCGTATACATAAGGCCCGATTAACTTCTGGGAATTTGAGTCACTTGTGACATAGGCTAGACATTTGACTACTGACCGTGGGACAAGTTTACTGCTTAGCGGTTCGATCCATTTTACTATATGGATGTGAAACATGGACATAAAGGATAAAGGATATTCGTAGGCTCCTAGTACTCGATCATAATTGTCTTCGAAGCATTGTTCGTTTTTGCTAGGACCACCGAGTAAGTAATACCTGGGTTAGGAGTAGAGTACTGAGTTAATACAGTAAGTCTGTCGATGACGCAATAAATCTTCATCAGCTGAGGTGCTAAGGGTATGTACTACGTATGCCTGACCACCACCCACGTCTCCTAGCAACGTTGTCTGGTGTGGGAGTAGGTTGGAAGAAAGCTAAATGTAACAAAACCAAAACACGGCACCAGTCCATGAAGTTATTGACAATTGGGCTGAGCCATGTTAACAGGTGCAGACTACCTGCTTGGGGTCTGCGTGATGATTGTCACAATTGATTGGAGATTTTAGGTGATATGGCTCTAAATCGTTGGCAATGAAGCAGATGTATGCACTCCTTTTGTTCCTCCAAATTCTAAGTTTCTGAACTTATCATTGTTTTCTTTTCACTTAATTATATTTTCTTAAATCTTATCTCCTATCTCTATTCCTTTCCATTAATACTAACTTTGTTATTACTTCCCCCTACTCTTGGATTCGATCCTACAATTTAATCTGTATCTGCAGATTGTCGCATAGTAACTTGAACTGATGTATGCATGTACCAAAGTTCTACATTGTAACTGACTGACTAAAGTTTCGTCAATATCTTCAACATAAACATTTAATGACCTACTTCTTATGATTATAAATCAGTATCTAATGACCTAATTATTGATTACACAACAATATATTACTATCATTCATGTTATATAAGTAGTTATGCATAACCATAGAATTTCTAGTAGTAATTAAAATAAACTCTAAATTAGTTTTTATTCATCTATTCTTAGTTAATTAAATCATTCTATTGTATTTCTTATTGATAAGAAATAAATAAAACAACATTATAATTTACCTATCCACCTAATCTAGATATCCTACCTACACCTACCTACCCACCTACCTACCCACCTACCTACCCACCTACCTACCCACCTACCTACCCACCTACCTACCCACCTACCTACCCACCTACCTACCCACCTACCTACCCACCTACCTACCCACCTACCTACCTACCTACCTACCTACCTACCTACCTACCTACCTACCTACCTACCTACCTACCTACCTACCTACCTACCTACCTACCTACCTACCTACCTACCTACCTACCTACCTACCTACCTACCTACCTACCTACCTACCTACCTACCTACCTACCTACCTACCTACCTACCTACCTACCTACCTACCTACCTACCTACCTACCTACCTACCTACCTACCTACCTACCTACCTACCTACCTACCTACCTACCTACCTACCTACCTACCTACCTACCTACCTACCTACCTACCTACCTACCTACCTACCTACCTACCTACCTACCTACCTACCTACCTACCTACCTACCTACCTACCTACCTACCTACCTACCTACCTACCTACCTACCTACCTACCTACCTACCTACCTACCTACCTACCTACCTACCTACCTACCTACCTACCTACCTACCTACCTACCTACCTACCTACCTACCTACCTACCTACCTACCTACCTACCTACCTACCTACCTACCTACCTACCTACCTACCTACCTACCTACCTACCTACCTACCTACCTACCTACCTACCTACCTACCTACCTACCTACCTACCTACCTACCTACCTACCTACCTACCTACCTACCTACCTACCTACCTACCTACCTACCTACCTACCTACCTACCTACCTACCTACCTACCTACCTACCTACCTACCTACCTACCTACCTACCTACCTACCTACCTACCTACCTACCTACCTACCTACCTACCTACCTACCTACCTACCTACCTACCTACCTACCTACCTACCTACCTACCTACCTACCTACCTACCTACCTACCTACCTACCTACCTACCTACCTACCTACCTACCTACCTACCTACCTACCTTATGACCAATTGGGCTGAGCCACTGTAACAGGTGCAGACTACCTGCTTGGGGTCTGCGTGATGATTGTCACAATTGATTGGAGATTTTAGGTGATATGGCTCTAAATCGTTGGCAATGAAGCCGATGTATGCACTCCTTTTGTTCCTCCAAATTCTAAGTTCTGAACTTATCTACCTACCTACCTACCTACCTACCTACCTACCTACCTACCTACCTACCTACCTACCTACCTACCTACCTACCTACCTACCTACCTACCTACCTACCTACCTACCTACCTACCTACCTACCTACCTACCTACCTACCTACCTACCTACCTACCTACCTACCTACCTACCTACCTACCTACCTACCTACCTACCTACCTACCTACCTACCTACCTACCTACCTACCTACCTACCTACCTACCTACCTACCTACCTACCTACCTACCTACCTACCTACCTACCTACCTACCTACCTACCTACCTACCTACCTACCTACCTACCTACCTACCTACCTACCTACCTACCTACCTACCTACCTACCTACCTACCTACCTACCTACCTACCTACCTACCTACCTACCTACCTACCTACCTACCTACCTACCTACCTACCTACCTACCTACCTACCTACCTACCTACCTACCTACCTACCTACCTACCTACCTACCTACCTACCTACCTACCTACCACCTACCTACCCACCTACCTACCTTCCTACGTACCTACCTACCCACGTACCTACCTAGATACCTAGATACCTACATGTATAGATACTTACATATCTAATTATGTATAATACCTACCTAACTACTTACTTTTATTTCATTTGAAAGTAATTATATACCTATATGGTGTATTGTATCAGTTCTCATGTATATGCATATCTATAAATTTGTAATAGTAATTAACCTATCAATCAATCAATTCATCTATACAAATACATGAATCAATCATGTAGAGAGAGTATTAATGTCAACTATTTACATAATTGAAATAATGACAATGATACTAAGTGATAATATAGTACTCCATCACTTCTTAGTTCCCTTAGTAGTATGGAATCAGCATTAATTTGTAATGATTACTCAGTAATACTCACCGTCCTAGGAGTTTTAGGTTGGCGAATATCTAAGTATCTGTCAGTAAGCATCAAATGATAGAATTCCTTTCTCCCCCCCTCTTCCATCAATTTGTGATATAGCGCAATAATCATTGATTGTCATTGGTGATCATTGTCTCACTCCTGACATGTTTGAACTCTACCAGTTGCAACTTCTCATTAATGCTTCAGGATGATCCATAAGTTATTAAGCTCAATTCAGGATGTTTGTCAAGAGTGAGACAATTATCATCAATGACAATCAATAATCGTCGCGCTATATAATATGTTTGTAGGGAGGAGGCTGGAATTTTACTATTGATATTGAAGCTTATATTGAATAAATTGAAGCATGAACCATTAACGTTTATCTATTAGTATATACTGTTTATATGAATGAGTTACAAGATGGTTATATCACTAAGTAAATTATGCATGGAATATTCAACAAGATTTACTAATCATTACTTACTGAAACAAGAAAATGTTGAATAGTAACTAAAACAATACACAATATTACCGTTAAATAGATGGTTTGGTTGTAATTCAATGTTGTAAATGGTGTTGCACTTGATATTACAAAGTTATGTAATTTAGGAAACCATAAAAAACACCTAGAACTGATTAACTATCACATTGTGAGCATGAAATTTGTTCATTATTGAAGATCTAAAACCTTATTAAGGAATTATGCCTAGATTCTTTGAACATAACAGTAAACGCTTTATCATTAGTTATATACTTCTAGAGAAGAATTTCTTACTAACAATATAAAGAGTTTTGACTATACTGTGTTTATCTAGCTGGAGACAACATTGTCATCCTGGACAACTTTATAAAGGTAAACTTATAATGGAAGTTACATGATTATCTGTTGACTGGTAATATGGTTGGTAGTTATTAGCACTTTTATTTTGAAGCCCTTCTATCTTGATCAGATTTATAGCCTTGTAGTTGTATATTAAGTTTCTGAAGTGTTGGTAAATTGGTTATATATTTCATTATATTCATTGATTATCTGTATGCCATGGTTATAATAATTCGTTAGTCGCATTTTGTAGTTCCTCTTTCAAAAAGCATCACACTTCCCAGTCTACGATGTATTTATACTTAACAGTATATGCTGATATAAGAGATGACATGTAGTGGCACTTGACAGTTAATCGGTATTAATGTAGCCGTTGATGTAATGGTCAGTTAATTCTCTCGACTCAATGATTACCACAGATGGTCCATTTTTTTTTTTGTAGATAAAATATGATTTATCATTTGTTGGTAAATTGTCTTTTGGCTTGTATAGAAGAGATTGTAGTGAATTTGTTGACTTGTGTGCAACATTTATTCCTAATGGTCACAATAATCGATGATAAAGTTATAACGATGAAAGCTTCTAAAGTAAATCATCCAGCTGAGAGAATACAGTATAGATGAGAACCATTCACTTGAATTTACAAATTTTCTTTACAATCGTTAATAAGACTTAAACATTCACTACGTATGATAAGCTACAGTCAACCTCGAATCACTATCCTGGATTACATAGAAGTTGACTAGAGTAGCTATGGAGTCAAAAATATATAAGAAATCGTTGATCATAGATCTACAGCAAGATGGTTAACTTAAACTACTTGCTTGGAGTCTACACTAGAACTGTGATCATTAGCTGGATATATTGAAAGACATGAGACGAAATCATCATACATACATACCTCGTCTTTTGGTTTAGTTGAACTATATTCCAGTAGTCTAGGTATTGTGATTATCATCTTTGTTATTTTTTTCAACGGTTTGTGCATACCACCATAGTGAATTCATGCCTTGTTGTTGATGTGGTAAGAAAACTTGAGTTGATGTACAATTGTTTAGTACTTCCTGGTTTTCAACCGTTGTGCGAAAAGGGTCAGTTCAATAGAATTAACTTATATTCAACAATATCCAGAAAACTCAATCTTGATTAATATCAAATCATTAGTGATTAACTTTAGTAATGAGTCCACAGAGCTTTAGTGAGATGTGTGTGATACAATTCAATCATTCCCAGTATAAGATAATCACCTACTGATAACAATCTATGAGGTCATTCAATATATTACAAAGTAACTGTTAGATGTTGGCCTAATCAGTAAACTAATATTTGAGTGTCTTGGATTCGACTGATTTGTACAATCATAGATAAGTACTACTAAAGACTGTCATATATGAATGAAATAACAGTCTATTACTAGTTTTTAACGATCGTCTAATTCAGGTCTATTTGTGATATCAAATTGGAAGCCAACAGTCATCAAAACATGCAATTACAATTGAACTAGATTTCAATGAACTCATCGGTAGGATGTACTTGCATCTCAATATTGATGTGTATAGTCCAACCTAAACTCTACTTATGATTTATCGTTATATCGAATCGATCCACTGAGATTACAAGAGACTGACTAGCTTTAGATCATAATAGATTAATCCGAAGATATAAGTTCATCTTCAGTTTATTGTCAACTACTCAGAACCATTTAAGCATGTAAATAGTGGCGGGGTGTTGGTGGTGGAAGAGAAGAATTATGTTAATTTACCAGTTTCATGATATTTTCAATAGCAAGTTTGTTTAATTTAGGATTGAAATCGTTTATTAGTTGATGTCAATTCTTTATGTTAACGATTGTTAAACAGATTGTACACAGTTATATAATCTAACATGTTACTACTAATAGATTAGATAGTTAACTATCAACAGTATGTAACTATAATTAACACTTAAAAGTAACTTTTAAGTAACTGATACTCCCCTAGTAGCACACATACCAAAAGACACTTAGAAATATTCTATTGTACTTCGTTAACTGAATGTTTAAATAAAGAATTTCTACATTATTGTCATGACGTTATATGAAAGTATATAGAAGTTTCCGAAAATATTTCTGTTATACAATTAGAATCAAAGAGGTGACAACAACTTGAGAACGATTGTAAAACCGGATACTCATCATACTACAGGAAACTCTACGGTGTAGGGAAAGGGGGGGGTAGGGAATCATGTATAAGCAACCACTCATGGTGTTATGTTGGATGACTAAGGAAGAGTAAAAAAACTCACAGAACTGTGTTTTAGAACATTATTGCAATTATTTTAACTATGGGTAATGTAGACAATTCAGTTCTATTATCCTCCCGTTTCGTATATTCGAGGTTAGTATATTGTTTCTTATTATGAACTACAGTTAATTGGTTGTGTACGAGTAACGCCTATTCACTGTCATTATCACCTTTGCTTCATATTAATGTAAAATTCTTAATTGGTTCGATGTGTGATCTGATTTTATGTATATATAAAGAAATATCTGAAATATAATATGGTTCTGTCTGCTTCTTTCATCAATCTTGTATTCTTTTATAACATCTTGAGATCGAATGCGTATAGGGTTGACCGACTAAGCATTCATTGGTATTTGTTATCTCAACGTTGTGTATACAGGGCCATGTCTATAAATTGGTCTCATACATACATGCATACATAGAAGTCTATTTTTTCCACCATAACAAATAGTAAACATCCTCGTCTCTTAGTGATTGCTAAACGTTTACATCACTAAGTTAGTATTATAAGTTATATTAACTTCAACCAGTCTGTTGAGGTAGCTCCCAGAAATCTTAAAAAAGCCTCCAGAACGCTTGAAAGAGCTGAAGACATTTCATCCAATCACTTACCGACAGAACTTCTTAGAATCTTGACATGGCATGTTTTGACTGGGTAATGACTGCAAAGTTTTAGTCCAGACTGAATGGATTATAATGACAATTTTAGTGTTTTATAATTATACGAATATTTTGTACATAACTGTCACTTTCTTACTGGAATAAATATTCCTACCTACTTGTCTTCTGTCTTTTGAATTTACGATTAGAATGATTCAGAGTGTTTAAGTTCTGAAGTTGCCGGCGGCTAGTCAAGTTATCAAATGTAAATTATAACACAATCTATAATGAAGTACTTACTATTATTCACTTATAACTACCTAATAGTGAGATGATACAACAATGTGTCAATCTGCTGATCACTAACAATGAATTCACGCATAGAAACTATTAAATAAATGTTATGTGCCTATTTTGATGCCTAGTTTTCATAAGTCAGAAACCTGTTATAACTGTGGGTGAACAGTATTCAGGTGTTCTATTCTAGAATAAATCAATTGTTACATTTTGCGATTAGGTGCCATGGAGACTACTGAATGCTGATTTAATATCATGAATTGGCTTGAATAAAGCAACAATTAATTACCATAAATCAGAACTAAACAACTGTGTCATCTTTGTATAAGACTCTGAAGCCGTATACATCTACAACCTCATTGAGCATCAAATTTTGGACTCTGTAGTTTTACACTGACCACCGAATTAGTTCCCAACTGTTGATATTTCTAAGTCGGTCAATTTGTTATGTGTTTAAATAACTTTATACATTACCTTATCAATAAGTATTTGCCTAACATTCGACTTAATTAAACTTCACTGATCCCATAATTTCACTACACCTCTAAACATTACCTCATGTAGTTAGTCTCCAAGTTAACTGATATTAAACTTTAAGCTAATATTATAAAGATTATTATATGTTACTATGCATACATTGCAATAATCAATAATTATTCTATACGTTATGTATTAAAATATTATCATAGTAACTAATCAATATGAGTAAATAAACACATGATTATTTTAGTTGTCATATATATTTTCACTTATTGATTAGTAACTAAATCAAATGATAATATTGAACTTATTGTATTGTATTGTATTGTATTAGTCTACATTCTTGTAACTTTTATTTATGTATTTGTTACTAGGCATAATATATTATTTACTTGAGATAATTGATTATATTGATTAATAATGAAAAGTATGTTAAGAAAGTTATGTTTAAGTTGGATTGTGATTAGCAAGTGGGATACAGGAGTGTGTTTCATCTTATTTGAGACTCATCGGTTAGATGTATCTACATTCTAATGTTGATATATCAAGGCAATTCAATCAGGATGCATATATATGGCAATAAAGACTGTCCAATTTCAGTCTATTACAAATTAATGAGAAAATTCAAGCTTATTGTAATTATGTTTAGAAAGGTATACTGGTACCATAAAGTGACACTGGATAGTTTTGACGATTGAATTAGTCTTCATTGAAATGATATTCAAGACATTGTTAATATAATTGAATAAGAATAAATATAATTAGATAATCATTGATCACTAGGAAACAATGGATAACTACTTCGTCTATGTACAGTATACTTCAACAGTAACCCTACTATAGATTGAACCCAGAGGTTACTAGCTCCACGGTGAATGTTTTAACATTAGTCTACTGAGTTAGTTGTCGATGGTTAATATTTCGATCCTTGATAGGTTCATGGATATGTACTCTTGATTAGTCCTATACAAGGACGAAACAGTTGTCTAGTATCAATTCTTGATTGTTAAACTCAAACCAATTAGTAATAATCTAGTACAATATTCATCAGTTTGAGATAATCTACAATAAACTCTACATAAATGTATTTTGTATTAGATAATATTATCCATTGAAATTAGTTGTCATGTAACTAACTCCATGTACCACTTAATGATATCAATCCATTTAGCTTAGTAACTTAATGGTCTAAAAGTAAACATAGGTCTATGATGAAAGATATCATGGTAGTATTCCCTGTATATCATGGAATGTTTGAATAAGTAATAATAAAGCTAGATATTGAGTATTATATAAGTTGGATTGTGACTGGCAAGTTCAATCCAGGACGCGCGTTTCGTCCAGCAACAATGACTAACCAGTTTCAGTCTATAACAAATCAATCGGAATATACAAATTTAACCTAATACCAATGTGCCCGTTGCACAAGTGTGACTGTCTGGACACAGTAGACTATTAGTGAAAGCGGTAACGTTTAGCACGAAATGGACTGAGTTCGAATCTCACTGTGAACATCAACATTGGGATGCAGGTACATCCAGCCGATGAGTCCCAAATAGGACGAAACTAGCTTCCTGGATTCAGCTTGCCAGTCACAATCCAACTTAAATATATCAGACAAAGTATCAGACAAATACATATTTCACTAAACTATTGACCGTGAAAATCAAAAACATCCAAACTAGAATATAATCCTGAAAGGTTTTGAAAAGTGGATTCACTATCAGACAGGAACATTTTATTCAATGTTATGCAGACAGTAATATATATATATATATACAGTGATATATTTGATATGGAAACAATGGTAACAGAAGACAAGCGTTAAATTATCTGTAATACATACTATACCAGTTGTTACTAACATTATAATGAATAAAAATGATTGTGACTGACGAGAGGAATTCAGAACTCGAGTTTCGTGTTACCTAAACAAATTAGACATAATGCTTGTCTTCACAATACCACTTCAATTTAGATGCAGTAATCAATTTTGTAGTTGACTAACTTCAAAATGTCCCTGAACTTCCAGTGTGAAGTGTTAACTGATGAAGTCAAGATACACTGAGAGTGGAACAGTTCACACAAATGACAATGGATAATCTTTGAGCTGAATTGTAAATTCATGAAAGTGGAGATTTTAATATTCGATTTCAGCTGTTTAAGTGGTGCAGGTGATTAAACTATTGCCAACTTAACGGTCCCTTTTGAAATCCAGAGTACTCTCTGCTGAGAAGCCTCATGCTTGAACGAAACGGCTATCTATTTCTCCCTGACTTTTACTAATACCTGACAGATATCAAACTGCGTCGAATACTAACCACTCATTACTCAATAATCAGTCGAAATGAGGAAATAAATGAAGAAATTACAACACAAACTAGTATTTTAAAAGGAATTGATTTGACAAGTAAATATAAGAGAAAGACTGTTTTTATACAGTCGGCTCGGCTGAATGTTATCAATAAGATAATAAGAGCTCCACATTTGAAGCAGTTTTATCAGGTGAATACTTTATGTCTGTTAGGTAGAAATAATGCAGAACCTAATATCATGCTGAAAATATGTCGTCATTCGTAGACTGCTTAGGAATCAACAGATGTGCGTAGTTGTTGTCATACCATATTAGCACGACCAGATAAAATTTGAAAGAATATTGTTACAAGTGAATACATCAGGTGAGAGGTGGGATTAAACAAAAGTATATGAGAAGGAATAACGGAGCGTATGATCTGGATGAAGTCGAACAGTGAATAAGGTGTCATTAATTCTAAGCTATGTTACTCAGTGACTTAAGCCATTCCTAGCGATTATCATGAAGACCTTAGTTACGTGATCTGTATCTACCGAGATGACTTAGACTGACTACATGGAATGATACAATGGTTTTGTTTGCCCGCCCCTAGCTTTTTCCATTCTATTCCTACTCTTTTCAACATAACACGACAAGTGAAATGGTGGTTGGATATACGTATTACATGGTTTAACCCCCCCCCCCAGTCAATGAAGGTTTATAACTTCATCGACCAATTTGTCATGTTTACTTAATACTCAATGTCTAACATCAATATTTCTTACTTGACTATTCTTTGACATACAGGAGATACCTCGAAAACTTCTATTATCATTGATCCAAAGTTTACACATGTTTTCTATTTCCATAGGCCATGTTTAAAACATCAACTACACTATTGATATTTTGACTAATGTTTGTAAACAAGAATGAAAACCACTTGATTCAACTTTTAGTAGGGTCTAAACCCTTAGTATCGTTTACTAGAGAAGTATGGGAAGAGGTGCTAATGTGAAACTTGTCAACTATGCGTACCCCAAATTCCCCACTAGGAGCTTCAGATTTGCGAACACGTAACCATCTACACTTTTTGATCAGCATCCATTGATAAAACTCTCACTTTTATCAATTTGTGATACATAATCCAACGATCATCTTGAAATGCAAACTGTTGAAGAGTTCTAAACTAAAAATGAAATAACCATTTAATGCTTCTTAGTTTTTCAATGGTACCCTAACAACATATAAATCTTCATAAAAATAATCAATCTAATTAGATTAAACAGATGATTATCTTATTTGATTGAATATATCACAGATTGATGTTGGCATAGTATCATTGAAAACTAGGGAGCACTGGACAGATGTTTCGTTTTAGTGTGGAACTCCTCAGTAGTGCACACTCCAGATTCCGTACCAGAGGCTTCAGGTTGAAGCGAACGCCTAACCATCTACACCACTAGGTCGGCATTCAATGGTAGAATTCCCAATTCCATCAATTTGATTGTTTTCAATGGTACCCTGCTAACATCAATCTATGATATATTCAATAAAAATAAAAATAGCCAATCTCCACAAAAATAACCATTCCCATCGATTATCATATTACTTACCTTCCAAGAATTTTAACAAAGATAAATATTCCTTGACCATCAGATATATCATCAACATATGAGATTGACATAATTATCTATAGATATGATTCAATAAGTTGTGATAATCTTCAATGTATATAGTTTATATATTCCTTTTAATGATGATAATTAGAATATTGAGTATAGTTATAGCATTCTTTTAATGATAGTTCATTAATGAATTAAGTAGTATAATTATTCATCTTTATGTGTGTGTGTGTGCGTGTGCGTGTGCGTGTGTGTGTACATACGTGGGTACATTTGTCACTCTCTCTATCTCTCTCCTTCTCTCTCTCTCTCTGTCTAAAGATACGCGTGTGTGTGTGTGTGTGTGTGTAGATTGTTTTACTTAACTTAATCAGTCAGTTATCAAATTGTTGACTATTAACTGGTAGTTGGCATTTTTTTCAAATGTTTAGTTTAGTACTTATTTTTTTATTATTTTTTATAAAATTTTATTACATCATTTCATTTTGTTACTATGCTAAATCATATGATCTAAAATTGGATTGGTTAACTGTTAATTTTCATTTAAATATAACTGAAAATAGATGTTTTTTAATATCTGACTCCAATTTCCTACTCGGTGTGTTCATTACCAGTTGAAAAACATATGGGACTCAAAGCAAATATCAACTAACCTCAAAGTCAGACTCTTCAATTCGAACGTGAAGACAGTCCTGCTGTATGAAGCTGAAACTTGCAGAATTACTGCAAACATAATCAGACGGATACAAGTATTTATAAACAACTGCCTACGCAAGATACTGAATGTTCGTTGGCCGGAAATCATCGGCAACAGCCTACTATGGGAAAGGACAAACCAACTTCCATTTGAAGAGGAAATTAGGAAAAGGCGTTGTAAATGTATAGGACATACATTACGGAAACCATCAGACTGCATCAGGAGACAAGCATTAACATGGAATCCTGTTGGGAAACGGAAAAGAGGAAGGCCAAAGAACACACTGCGTCGAGAATTGGAAGCAGATATTAGAAGGATGAATAGCAACTGGAAGCAATTGGAAAGGATCTCTCAGGACAGATCTAAATGGAGAACCCTGGTGAGCGGCCTATGCTCCTCAGTGAGGAGTGACGGGTATAAGTAAAGTAAGTAAGTAAGTAATGCATAGATCATATAAAAATATTTCTTCTTATTATCTTTGATTATTGTGATCATTGTGAATTGTAACATTACTACTGAATAGTATACTCATTAGTAATGTGTATTGTATTAGTTATAAATGCATAATAGAGAAACATATGAAAGATTACTCCTTATTGCTTAACAATATAAAGTGAGACTTCTTTAGTTATCATAATAAACATTTCAGAGTAAACATTGTTGATGAGTCTCAAACTAGAATGAAACTATCATCCAGTTTTCTTCATGAAACTCCCCATCCCACCCACTTCAATTCAATCCTTAGTGTATTTTGTGTTTCTTATTACTGATTCATACAGAGCATGTTATATAAAAGCCTATATTTACATTCAATAAACAACTTAGCACTATCTTCTATTTGCTGATGTTTTATTCTCTGATTCTCTACTTTAGTCACATTGGTTATGATCCAAACGATTAGAGTTCACGTATTCAGATAGCATAAACTTAAGAAATAGATTCAATTAGTCTTAATTAAACTTATCTTGCCTTTATACCAACAACTTTCAAGATCATGTTACGCCGGGCGATTAAAGAAAAGTAACAAACTTTCAGAATTGTATTTTGGGGGGACTATTCTCGTTATTTTATTCATGAATGATATAACCATTTTATTTCTATGACTGTTATGTTTCCCTGGCCCGGTTCTCTCGTTTTGTATATTTGCTCTTAGTGTATTGTTTATTACTTTGAACTACGCTTACTTAATTGTGTACAAGTTCTCCCCATTCACTACCACTATTTCTTTTTGTTCTGTATCAATGTTAGATTTATGATTGGTTTACTGTGTGGTCTGATTTTATGTGTACATAAAGGCATGATTAAAATATAATACGTTCCCAGTTCTCTCAGTTCTCAGTTTTCGGTTCTCAGTTCTCGCTCTCTCCGTCTTCCTGTTCTCAATTCTGGTTGTCCTATTGTCGGCCTAGGGGGTGAGTGGGCTAAGGTCAGTCGTGCATTCTCAACTAGGCATGCATCTCATTGGTGTTCGCGTCCACCAACTAAATCAACCCCTCCTCCTTCCTTTCTTCGCATCATAACAGATCATTTCAAAGTGCTTCTCTATTTCTAAACTTAAGTTACTTTATAATCTAATTCATTTGAAAATGGTTTATATTCTTCCTCTATTGTTGATATAAAATTATTATTATTTATAATCTGGAAACTATGATACTCATTTCATTCTATTTACGGTTTATTAGTTAGATATACCTTTATCCTAGTAATAATGATACACCAGTGGGGTACGCTTTAATTTAGACGTTCAACATAAAGAGCTGTTGAATGTTGATTAGTTGTCAATTTATCCTACGTGTAATTACGTAAGAATTCAGGGATATTAAAGCTGATGAGTTCTAAATAGAACAAAAGGGTATTACATAATGTCCACTGTCAGTAACAATTTATTTTTTCTAAGTATAACTAATAATAGTATAAATATTTCTATGTTATCTACAAAGGATTCAAATATTATTCAATGAAGAATAACTGAATTAAGATCAGGTGTTAGAGGTATGAGGGTCGTTGTCAGTTCTTGGTTGCTCACACCATGAAAGGATACTACTTCTTGAAGTACCTGAAAAGGAAACTAGATTATCATTGACCCGGGAGCTCAGTCGTAGATCCCATGGGGTAGTTTGTTGAAGCCGACTATGCACGATATTGTTATGGGAAGTTTTCGAAGTGATAAATCCGTTCTCTAGAAGGCCTTACTACCAGAGATGGAAATTTGTGCAGTAAAGTGAGATGTGATATTTTTAGGGTCGACCTTTTCTAACCCCCTCTTTGCGTTAAGAAGGCAGTATCGCTGCAGATGCTGGTTATCCGAGGGAAACACAGCGCTGTCAAACCCTGCTGCAGTCAACAGTACAACTTCGCCCTCAGATCTTAGGTTGCTGCCTTTAGTCTTATCGCTCTCCAACAGACCTGCTTGGCATGGTAGGACCTAGAGGAACAGGCGTTCCAGATAATATAGCTCGGTTGGATCATCACGACAGACAAGCCCGACCACCATGTTAAGGTATCAGCTACGTTTGTAAGAAAGACTAAATAGTCACTTATGAATGTCAACAGGATAATACAATTGTTTTATCATGATATAATCGGGCTGTCACAACGTATGGAAAATATAGTATAATCTCGATAATACACATTCACTTGTGACCACTAGTCTACAAGCTGGAATGAAGAACACAAAACAACTAAACCAACCACCAGACAGTCAGTCAGTTGGATTATATTTCAAGCTTCTATTTAAATACACTGTTGGGATAGCTCCCAGAAACCTCAACGAAGCCTCCAGAACCTTTGAAGGAGCCGGAGACATTCCGTTCAATCACTGATCGATAGGACCCTCTAGAATCTCGACCTGGAGCGTTCCGATTGGGTAATACTTGAGACTTCTTAATTCGGATTGGATGGATCATAATACTGATTTATTTGTTTCAGAAAACTACAAATATACGAATATTTTGTACATGACTCACTCTCCATTTTGCGGGAATAAAGTTTCCTGTCTTCTCGTCTTCTGTGTTTTGAATTTGCGACTAGGAGGGTTCAAGGCGTTCGAGTGCTAAAGTTGTTTTGCGGCGAGTCAGTATATCAAGTACGAGATATAACATATACACAAAACCTGACCACTTATCACATCAATCGGAAGAATAACATTTATATAAAACGGGAACAATAATCACTAAGAACTGAGGGTACAGGTACATGGTCATTTGATCACAGTTTCTGAATAACAAATGATATGACAACAGTTTATGACCATAATGGGAGGTTATGGGACATGAAGTTGGGAAGTTGCAAACATGACAATAATAGAAATAAAGTAATCGATTTACATGCAGTCAAAATAAATGAAATAGTCATCTGAGAACGCAGTTTGGTAATTAGGATAAGCTTTCATTTTCTGGTTGATTTGTAATGGACTGAAACTGGTCACTCTCTGTTGCCATATGTGAACGCGGTGACGTTTGGCACGAAGCAGACTGAGTTCGAATCCCAGTGTGAACATCAACACTGGGATGCAGGTACATCCAGTCGATAAGTCCCAAATAGGACGAAACGCGCGTTCTGGATTCCGCTTGCCAATCACAATCCAAGTTAAATATATAACAGTTCAGTAAGTTAGTTACTTTTCTCAAATCACCCGATATAATAACAATCTATTTCATACCAAAACGTGTCTGTTTTAGAACTTCAGTTGTCTGGAATTAATAGTTTAATGATTAATGAAATAAAATTCGTGGTGAAAAGTTTGAGTTCGAGTCCTGTTGTAAATATGAATATTGGAATGATGAGTTACAGATATAATGATACGTTGTCTATCGACCTTACTATCGTGAAGTAACATTGCTTTCTGAGTGTTAATAAAATAAATCAATGTAGACTTATACTTTATGTGGATATTTCTAGTTGTTGGATGTTCATAGAACTTTGGTTGTCATGCAGTTATTCCATAAGCATCTAATCGACTAATTACAAAGATGCTGATTTTAACTAGTTGTCTTTGAAGGCTTCGTCAGCTTCATTGGTTTAAACTGTAGTAATATAAATATATATATATATCGATAAGTGAAGTCTACGTTGAAAAGCTTTATGAATGCAACATTAATCTGAATGATCATTTATTCACAAGTTCTTTGGTATTCTTAATCCAAAACTTCAACATTTCAATAGTCATTTTCATGTCAATTGTTGCTTAGGACCATTCATACGAGTGATAACATAACGTGTCATTTTACTTCTAGATTGTATTCGTTTCAATGGCTTTGAAGTTATTCATCTAAGATTCCATGAAGTGATTGTAGATTAGCATTACTGATTGCTAATGTCATACTTTGACGAAACAGCTGTCTCTTAATGGCAATTTTTAGTTTCAAATGGTTAACTAATTCAGATAAATACAAACACCTATTTCTAACTTGAACAAAAAGCTTCATGTTATATCTACCTCTTATTTCCTACTCAGTGTGTCCTTTGCACCTGCATTTTTTATTTGACTTGGAAGATTCCATGGTAGTGCCTGTCATGTGGCGCAATTTGATGACTTCCTCAGTGTGCCTTCTATTCACCCACAGTGTTCTTTCCTAATTTCTTCCTTGGCTGAAAGTTGATTTGTCCTCTTCAACGGTAGGTTACTTTTAATTGTATTTGACTAACGGATCCGGAGTATCTTGTACAGTTAGCTGTTTATAGATACTTGTATCCTTTGAAGGATGCCTTTCGTAGTTATCCAAGTTTCAGCTCCATACAACAGAACTGTCTTTACATTTGTATTGAAAATTTTGGCTTTAAAGTTGGCTGACAGTTGATTTGAGTTGCAGATATTTTTCAGTTGTAGAAATTCAGTCGTAACCTTGCCAATGTATTCCCTTTCATCTTATTCAAATCCTCCTCATGTTCATCAGTGATACTGTTCATATATGTAAAAGTTTTCACATTTTCCAGAGATTTTGCATCAATTATTATTTGGTTGTTCATCATTATGTTGTATCTAAAGATCTTGCTTTTCTCCATGTGTATATTGAGGCCTATTGATCGCTCCAGAAGCTTCTGTCACATTGTCATTCTTCATCTGTATTTGGTGTTTTGTATGCTAGGTCATCTGAGAAATCTATGTTATCTAATTGCATCGAAATTGTCCACTCCTCTTCCCCTCCCTACTGAGATGTCACAGTTTTCATAATTCAATCATTCATCAACAGAAAGATTAAGAGTGAGAGTAAGCAAACCTGTCTAACATCAATCTTTACTTGGAATGAATCTGTTATTGGTACTTAACTAACTTACATCTATGAATGAAGTTATATATTAATATCTACTTATTTTATTAGTCTCTGTAGAATGTTATACATCAGTTGAATAGTTGAATAATGCGGGTTTTATATATGACCTGATAGATTTAAGTTTTAAGGTCAAAGATATACTTCACTGAAGAGAATAGAAAGTTTATATTACTCTAGAAATTCATAGCATTAAATTAATAAACAAACTTGAACCAATTCTAAATTATATGGAACTTTATAGTTTCTTCTAGTTAACATTAAAGAATGATTATTATAGAAGTGATATAGGGTAGTAATTTGGTTAGCGTTTTTTTTTTAGCAAGCTTGGGTTTTACGGGATGGGGATGCTAAGCCCATGTTCAACCCTCCTCCTTTACCCGAGCCTGGGACCTGCAGTAGCCCTAGGAGAGCTACAGGCGGATCATTAAGACCTCCATATTTGAGGGGATTCACAGAATTCAATGGACAAGTAGGATGCAACTAGATGATTTAGACTTCGCGAATGATCTAGCTCTCTTAGCACATACACACCAACAAATGCAAGCAAAGACAACCAGCGTTGCACCAACTTCAGCATCAGTAGGCCTGAACATACATAAGGGAAAGAGCAAGATTCTTAAATACAACACAGGTAGCACCAACCCAATTAAACTTGATGGAGAAACTCTGGAAGAAGTAGATACTTTCACGTGTCTGGTAAGCATCATCGATGAACAAGAAGGGTCCGATGCAGATGTAAAGGCAAGGATTTGCTGGCAAAGCAAGGGCAGCATTCCTACAGTTGAAAAACATATGGGACTCAAAACAAATATCAACTAACCTCAAAGTCAGACTCTTCAATTCGAACATCAAAACAGCCTTGCTGTATGGAGCTAAAACTTGGAGAATTACTGCAAACATCATCAGACGGATACAAGTACTTATGTAGAACTGCCTACACAAGATACTGAATGTCCGTTGGCCTGAAACTATCAGCAACAGCCTACTATGGGAGAGGACAAACCAACTTCCAACCGAAGAGGAAATTAGAAAAAAGACGTTGGAAATGGAAAGGATATACATTCCGGAAATCATCAGACTGCATCAGGAGACAAGCATTAACATGGAATCCTGTTGGGAAACGGAAAAGCGGAA
Organism: Schistosoma mekongi; assembly: GCA_034768735.1. Taxonomy (NCBI): domain Eukaryota; kingdom Metazoa; phylum Platyhelminthes; class Trematoda; order Strigeidida; family Schistosomatidae; genus Schistosoma; species Schistosoma mekongi. The sequence continues at coordinate 3,182,670 of CM068311.1, read as the reverse complement.
GGCCAAAGAACACGCTGCGTCGAGAATTGGAAGCAGACATTAAAAGGATGAGCAGCAACTGGAAACAATTGGAAAGGATTGCTCAGGACAGAGTTCAGTGGAAAATCCTGGTGGGTGGTCTATGCTCCTCAGTGAGGAGTAACGGGAGTAAGTAAAGTAAGTAAGTAATAGGGTAGTAATACATCAATTGATATAACATGATGGTCAAACAATTCAGTAAAGTGATTTAGATTAGTAACTAATTCAGTGATCCAATGGTTAATGAATTCAATTTAAAGCTTGAAAGTTGTCAATCAGATAACTGATTAAGTCTAAGAATATCATAATCACGAGTAAATAGATGTCTAGTCTGCAAATCTGTCTATGTTTGAATTTGTTTTTCCGACTATCGTCAATGTGTACTAGTAGCTACATTACTTAATAACAACGATGATTAAAAGACTATTCGAAATTTTCCAATTACTGAATAAGAAAGAAGTTATTTGGTATTGAGGTTGTTGCAAATTTCAATCGAAAATGATTACCATAGACAGTATATTACAAGTGGAATTGATATTTAACCTAAAGACTGAAAATATTAAGTTGAAGTTAAACTTTCAGTTTTCAAACTATGATTTTAGGTACGACTTTAAGGTTAATCGTAGGTTTTTATAGAAAGACTCCAAGGAGCTAAAAAGTTAATGTCAAATCAAATTGAATAAAACGTAGGACAAAATGTATAATAACTGTAAAGTTCTACAACGATTTATCCAATGGTTATCATGTTACAGAGTTACACCAACGGTTTACACATTTTACCTGACAAACGGTTTTTACAGTCATAAAAGACTGCTGAATAGATGTTTAGGAATGAAATTCAGACTGAAGGCTATAAACAGTAGTTATGATGTAGACTGATATTCAACATAAGGATTTAAAAATTTCACCAAAGAGGGAACTTAGACTTAACATTAGGTAAAATGTAATGTAATTCAGCGATTCATATCTACGGTTATGAATTTGTTATAGAGTTAGGATTCAGAGTTAGATTAAGAGTTATTGTTTATAATTAAGTGTTATGGAGATCATTGAATGTTAATTTCAAATCACAAATTGGTTTAAATTTGATGACTATTTACCGCTAGGAAGCAACAATCAGCTGTTTCGTCCTCTTCAGTAGTACATATCCACATTAACATCAAGAATCAAATCCAGGACAGTATGTCGTACCGGTGAACGCCTTACAGTTAGACCGCTAAGTCGGCTCCAAACGGTTAATCATTCTAATCCAGCCAGTTCTCAGCATGTTATGTACGTGCTCATACATAACCATTCATTACAACCGATAAGAATGAGCCCTACTGATCACGTCTTCTTCTTAGAACTCCACGAATTACCTTTAGAAGTTAATCTTTAATGAGCTGATAGTGATTGTAATGCAGTATTGCTGAGGCTTTTGAATGTCAATTTGATATCACAAACTTTCAAACACTCAATAACTTATTTGTTTGTTTATGAAATATGATAAAATTACATGAATACTTATGCTTTTAAGTACTTTAATAAGAGCTTTTTGCCTAGTAGAAATGACATAGGAGGAGTTTATAACTAGAGGTTGCATTAGTATACGTGATGTACATAGTTTCGAGTAATGATCGATGCAAGTTAGAAGTGTGTATTTGTCCATCTAAATCCAAAATGTTATTGTATAACTGATCCACAATATCACATGAAGTGATCTTTAACTGTGAAGTAGCTAAGTGAACTAGCCATTTTATTTATATTTGAAGTTTCTTCAGTCCTGATGTGTTAGTCGCTTTGCTTCTTTCAGCTTACATCATTACCGACGTGAAGGACAAAGTATACAGCCTAGAAGTCAACATTATCTTAACTTGTGACTGCAAAGTTTGATCTACAATGATCGATAACATGCATAGGCTATAGTCCTATGACTATACATATCTTCTAAGCATCTCTCGCTTATCATGTAATGACTAAATATGGACTAATTATATTACACATAAATAACACAATTGTAAATGTAGTATTAAACTTTTACCAATTACAATGATTGAGATATACATTACATAACACCATTCTTAGACTCTTTCTTCTTATACTATTGATTAGCATAGACTTACAATGAGAAGAAATTGAGAATTAATCAAACTAAACTATGCAATCAATTTATGATATCATTGTACTGACTATTTAAATAAGGTTGGCGCCATTGTCGTAACCAATGGCACAATTGACAATCAATTGATAAAAGTTGAAATGTATTCACTGACTTATTTACTTGTAGATATTTTCAGTTACACTATTTCATCTATACACAGATTTATTTCATTTGTCTTTTTGTACTTAACTATATTATGGTATTAATTAATGTTAATTCAACCTAATCATTGTTAATAGAGTAAAGCAACATATAGTATCTATGCAAATCTATGCCTAGTTCTAAGAATGTTCACTATTGATCACTATGTATGTGTATAGTAAGTGATTATCATAACATACTAATAGTTGTTACTAAAGTTGGATTGTGACTGGCAGGCGGAATCCAGGAGGTAAGTTTCGTCCTATTTAGGACTCATCGACTGGATACAAGCTTATTTGCAATACTAATTTAAAATTCAATTGGAATTCATTAGAATCTACTAAGAATAGTTTTCTCTTTTGTTTTCATTATTCTTTTCATTTCTTAAATCACCTAATAAATTCCATATGTTTTAAAATGTAAATTGAAAGAGGCATTGATTAGACTTCATTGTGTATTTGCCTAGTTACTATACAACATACATTCGGTTAGATACATTCTATACTTTGACTACATAGAATACAAACCTACTGTGAACATATTGAGTATTTGTAAGATTGATAAAGAAAAAAAAAGAAAAACAGTCAGAAAGACATCTGCTTTACTACTAGAAAATTGATTATGTAATCAACTTTATTGTACAATTTGAATCGATGTGATAAAATTGTTTATGAAGAACATTTCAATAAATAAATAAGTGCGCACCCCAGATTCGGCACCACGGGTACACACAGGGGTGAGCACTGCTGAGGAGTTCTACACTAGAACGAAACAGCTGTCCAGTGCTCCCTTGTTGTCAATGATACCCTGCCAACATCAATCCATGATATATTCAATGACATAAAATAATCAATCTCAACAAAAATAACCATCCCAATTGAAATAAATAAGTGCCTGTTACGTTACGTGGAGTATCCTTTAACTAACTGTGTACTGGGTTCTTTCTTCCAGTTCATCTCAAATGTTGTTTATTTTTGTCATGTCTGCCAATGATTCCCATTATAATGGGTTATTTGTTAGTTAGTGTTTGTCTTGTGATGCAGTTTGATGATTTTTTTCAGTGTGTGTCATATCTAACCTCCAGTATGCAATAGAACTCTCTTGATGTTTGTGTTGAAAATTATGAATTTGATATTGGCTGACAGGTGGTTTGAGTCGTAAAAATACTGTCCTGGTCTTAACTTGTCAATCTGTGCCTTCACGTCTGCATCAGTTTGACCATTTTTATCAGTGATGTTGCGCAAGTATATAATATATATCACATATTCCAGAACTTCCACGTTAAGTGTGATTCGGCTGGTCATCATTATTATATATAAGGTTCTTCTTTTTTTCTATGTGTATATTGTGGCCTACTGGTGGTTGGGGAGGAGATTGCTACTCTGACCGTCTTAACTTGCAATTAATACTGTGTTTGGGACAAGAGAGCTAGATTAGATAATCTAGCTCGTTTAGCTGCATCCATGTTGTCGACTGTATTCCTTGCTTTACCCTGAGGCGGTAAGATTTCTTCAATCAGTCAGCTACCAGAAAAACGATAAAGCATAATAATAAGTAGCTCTCTCTGACACCTGTGTTCACTTCGAATGAACCTGTGAGTTACCCGTCATGCACGATTCTGTAGTGACATCCGTCGTAAGAATTACATATGACAATGAGAATTTTCTCACCTATACCATAGCGTCAAAGTAGGCTGCATAATATTTTTTTGCCCACGTCATCAAATACTTCCTCATGGTTGACGTAAAGTAGCGTATTGCATTCAACTGATCGTTCAACGATACACTATCGATACTTATAACATCTAGTCTGTTGATCACGAAGTTAGGAGTCTACTGGATGTTTCATTTGGTCCAACAACACTTTGTTAATGAGTTGTCTTGTTACCGATACTAGAGTAATGCCTCTGTGGTTGTCACACCTGCCAAGGTTTCCTTTCTTCGATATCTTGATTAAATATCCTTCTTTTCAGTTTGTTGGTACTAGTTCCTCGTCCCAAATCTTTTTGAAGAAAACATGGAGCGTTTTTACAGTTACTTCTATGTCGGATTTCAGTGTCACAGCTAGTATGTTGTCTGAACCTGTTCCTTTGTCACTCTTCATTTATCTGACGGCTGTGTTGTACTCCGTAATATAACCGCATAGTTCTGTTATGCACTAATCAAAATTTATCAATCCAAGTCATTTAGTTTAATGAAGTCAATTATAGATCAGCATGTAGTGATCAGTTTTGCTGCTTTTTAATTCGCCTATAGTGCTGTTCAAATCCTATCGATCTAGTTGTAATTTTGCCATTAGTCAAGGTGACTTGATGTTATTAGCACTACATAGAATTAGGAGATTGTTTTAGACGTAGTCGAATGCCATTTAGCATGAAACTTATGTCTACATTAACTTTAAGACAACCTCTCATTAATGACCCTATCCTAGCTTGATTGATAGAATTCTATTAGTATTAAACTAGATTATCCAGAACCATCACGTTCATCACCAGTCAGTTAATGTAGTTACAGAAACAATGAAAAGTGCTGTGAGTATTTAGTAGCTTCAGATGGACTTACTTATTACTATTAGGATAAACTTGTATATTCCCATTCATTTGCTATGGACTGAAGCTGGTCAGTCTCTGTTGTTATATGTGCATCCTGAGCAAATTGCTTCGATATAGCGACTATTTACAAGTATTACTTAAATTGGATTGTGACTGGCAAGTAAAATACAGGACGTGGGTTTTGTCTTGTTTAGGACTCATAAGATGGATGTACCTGAATCCCAATGTTGATGTCTGCAGTGGGATTCAAACTTAGTCCGTTCCGTGTCAAATGCCACCGCGTTCACCACTTGTGAATAATCGCTATATCGAGGCAATCTGCTCAGGATGCACTTGAATTTGTTATCTGCTCTAACTAAATATTTGATGTTTGTTGTTTATCCTATGCTGCTATTTTGCTGTTAGACTTCATTCGTTTCCGAAGCCATTTAAGTATATGTCTAGTTAACACTACACATAGATCACTATTGTTCTTCGGTATGCATGTGTCATGACACTTAAATTGGTCGACAGTATGATACAATCCATTTGTTTATACACTAATCTTGGATGGATATTCTTTACCTGAAAGCTTTGTTAAAATATTTCAGTTCTCTTTGATGTATTTTAGTCTGAGGTGGAATCAATATTTAACCACTGCTATGATGATATGAAAAGCACAACTAAACGCAATTCTACTGAAATGTTCTAATTCAAAAGGAAACATAAGAATTAAATCATGTGTTTAACTAATGATGTTACCAAGTTTAGTATTTCGTGAGTCGTCCTCACTTGCATTTATTGCTGTGTGTAGGTCAAGAAAAACCCAGTTTATTTGAAAAATCCAAGTCGACTAGCTTCATCCATGTTTTCCACTGTATTCCGTGTTTTCCGTTGAAATGTTGAAGTTTTCATAATCTAGTCAAATATTGAAAGAAAAATGAAGGATGAGGGTAAACAGCTGTGTCTAACACCGGTATTCATTACGAATGAACCTGTGAGCCACTCTTTATGTACAATTTTACAGTGTCGTCCATCATACGAATAAAATATGATATTGGAAGTCTTCTCAGGTGCACCATAGTGTCGAAGAAGGCTACGTGATATTCTTCTGCTTACGCCATCAAATTCCTCACCATAGTTGTCGATATTGTAGTGATTTGCATAGGACGAATACTGTACCGTTGCTTTGATGAAAAGAACAGTACAACCGAACACAATTCAACTGAAATGTTCTAATTCAAAAGGAGACTTAAGAACTAAATCATATGTTTAATCAATGATATTTTGAAGTGTAATTTTGTACAGGTATCGATTTTTCCTAATCAGACTGATTACACTGTTTACATTCTAAACCTAGTGCTTGGATTTATATGCATGAGATGTATCAATGACTAACTAGGTCTGCAGTCCCCTACTAGTAACTGTGGAAATAATATTTCACTTGTTGTACATTCATATCATGATATGCATGTTACATTATAAGCGAATAGTGGAACTTTGGTTGCCAGTGCTTTTTTCAATTTTTATCTATTTGATTTTAGCTAACTGAAATGAATCATCTCGTATCAACTAATCTTCCAGTTGAGTACCCAAGCGTTGGTTGAAAATAATTACTGGATTATATAAATCAATTTCATTAAACGAATCAAATAGATACCAAGCATCATCTAAGCAACAGGCTCAATAATAACTACAATCAAATGCTTCACCTATAGAATGCTTTCAATTCTATGATCTACAGATATATGTAGTGTATGTTTCAGTTTAATCATGATATCTGCATTTGATTATTATTAAAAAAAATAAACTTTGAAATGAATCTACAGTTCGATTGAAATTGGTAGTGATTACGTAATATCCTTCTAGTTCATCTATTCACAAGTGTATTATTTCTATACAATTTAAGTCATATTAAGATATTCAGTTGACATGGAATATCTATCTATGACATTTATACAGTAACTCATTACAGATAGATAACGATAGGATACTAATGAAAACTAAGAATCATTAGCTAACTGTTTCGTCTAAATACAAGACTCTTCAGTATTAATCCAGTAGGAATCCAATCAACTCAACATCAATTCACTAACATAATTTATTTATTAAATTATATTTTAACAAATTAAAAATTTTCATTAAAAAATATTAGTAACGTTTTAATTTAATATCACAAAAACCATTGACTACCAGGAATTGACACTGGACTGCTGATTCTTCTTAACATGGAGTTCCCTAACTGTGAGCATCCACGACACAATCAAAAGTCGAACCTGGGATAGTCAGGTCTTATGGTAATCGCTTTACTATTAGTCCAGTAAGTTAGCTCCTAGTGGTTGGTATTTCTAATTCGATCAATTCGTGATACATTTTGCGTGATCTGATCAATCGCTATCGATAGGTAACTGGTTAACATACATCACTGTTGAGCTACATTTATCACATCATATCACAAATAGGCTGAATTAGAAATATCAACCATTGGTAGCCAACTCAATGATAAAACTTTCGTTGAGTAGCCAATGAATCATAGTACCAATTCTTGATGAGATTGTGGATGCTCACTTCTGATGAGTGTCGTACTAGGATGTAACAGATATTCATTGTTGTATGGTGATCAACGATTACCTAATTCAGATCAAATTATGAAATAAAATTAATACTTAATTATAATAATATTTTTAAATCTACTAATTATTATGTATTGCGAAATAATACACTGTGACCTTGCTAATCACCAATCAGTATATGGACACGCCTGCCCCGCGACTACCAGTCCCCAAAGCCGGAATAGAGAAAACAACGATTCATGTGCCAAACAGACACAAATCCAATCCAATTCAGTCGTATCGTATTCCAATCATGCCACACAGCAAACCAATTAGAGACTTCACACTAATACGAAACAGAAGAGATTGTGGTAGTGAATGGAGAGGTAACTTGTACACAACTTATTGACTGTAGTCCATAGTAAGAGATAATATACAAACAGCAAATATACTAAACGCGAGGATAGGGTATGAGGAACGTAACAATAACAGAAATGTAATGTTTACATTACTCACGACCAGAATGAATGAATTAGTCCTCTAAAACACAGTTCTGGAAGTTTTCACCCTTCGTTAGTGGACCGACATAAGGCCTCCCCTTTTTGAAAAGATAAGATAATGACTTGATTCCATGCGTTCACGTAAATCTGAGTGTGGCTGTGTACAACTAAAAAGAATCACTCAGAAAAAAAGGAAACATCATCAATTACAAATTTAGTAAACAATCACTATCTACCACTAAACTCCTCCTCCACTGAAAATTATGGGTTCCTTGCGTGGTAACCAGGTCAATACTTTATCATACTCAGTATGTATGGTCTTTAAGTCGGCAATGATACAACTTCATGAGTGAATTAGGAAGTTAATGACTTGACTACATTTTGAGTATACATTGGCAATGGTACCAACTTTCCTCGGCTTAATGATTGTTCTTGGTGGATGCTTCAGCTTCTTCATGTATACAGCAGACACTTTAGGCATGTTACTTAAGATAGCTTCCTGGCTCGAAATGCAGGCTATACTACATGCACCAAGAACGACAGTTTTCTGAGGTAGGATAATAGCCTGTGCACATGGGGGACTCAATGGTATTAACCTCCGGCAATCCCACTTCTACCTAAGAGACAATGGTAGTGACTCTGTCATTTCTTTGCTTTGCTTCTTGAGGAAGTTTTTCACCCTTCGTTAGTGGACCGACATAAGGCCTCCCCTTTTTGAAAAGATAAGATAATGACTTGATTCCATGCGTTCACGTAAATCTGAGTGTGGCTGTGTACAACTAAAAAGAATCACTCAGAAAAAAAGGAAACATCATCAATTACAAATTTAGTAAACAATCACTATCTACCACTAAACTCCTCCTCCACTGAAAATTATGGGTTCCTTGCGTGGTAACCAGGTCAATACTTTATCATACTCAGTATGTATGGTCTTTAAGTCGGCAATGATACAACTTCATGAGTGAATTAGGAAGTTAATGACTTGACTACATTTTGAGTATACATTGGCAATGGTACCAACTTTCCTCGGCTTAATGATTGTTCTTGGTGGATGCTTCAGCTTCTTCATGTATACAGCAGACACTTTAGGCATGTTACTTAAGATAGCTTCCTGGCTCGAAATGCAGGCTATACTACATGCACCAAGAACGACAGTTTTCTGAGGTAGGATAATAGCCTGTGCACATGGGGGACTCAATGGTATTAACCTCCGGCAATCCCACTTCTACCTAAGAGACAATGGTAGTGACTCTGTCATTTCTTTGCTTTGCTTCTTGAGGAAGTTTTTCACCCTTCGTTAGCAATCCGATATAACACTACTTATAATTGAATAAATTAACTTCATATAACTATAATTTTAATAAAATGAACATACTAATTTATTTTAGTCAATTTTGATATCACGAATTGATCTGAATCAGACAACCGTTGATCACCTGGAAGCACTGGACAGCTGTTTCGTCCTAGTATGGAACTCCTCAGCAGCGCGCATCCACGACTCCATCGTGATATCAAAATCGACAGTTAACTAACTCTACAAACAACCCCCCCTCTAATTGTAATTTATTTTAGGTTTCTTTTTTTATTTTCTTTTAACTGTCTCCACTCTATTGAATACAAATAGAAGTCTATGGTGCCAATATTTCTATAAAAAGAAGATTTCCTATTAATTAATGTCTGTCAATCATATTTAAATGTCATTTCTATAGAAGAAAAAAATAAAATAGTAGAATGAATTGTGTATACCACATTGTATTGTGTAATGAATCATACTTTATTTATTGACAGAATTCAACTATGAAACTGTTATACATCATAGAGCATAGACTGTTAACTATCATTCTCTAACTAATCAATTCAGTCTTGAACACTTTGTTTCCAGTTGTTCCAGTGTGCTATTCACTTTTTTTCAATATCTGACTCCAATTTCCTACTCGGTGTGTTCATTACCAGTTGAAAAACATATGGGACTCACAACAAATATCAACTAACCTCAAAGTCAGACTCTTCAATTCGAACATCAAGACAGCCTTGCTTTATGGAGCTGAAACGTGGAGAATTACTGCAAACATAATCAGACGGATACAAGTACTTATGTAGAACTGCCTACGCAAGATACTGAATGTCCGTCGGCCTGAAACCATCAGCAACAGCTTAGTATGGGAGAGAACAAACCAAATTCCAACCGAAGAGGAAATTAGAAAAAAGACGTTGGAAATGGAAAGGATATACATTCCGGAAATCATCAGACTGCATCACGAGACAAGCATTAACATGGAATCCTGTTGGGAAACGGAAAAGCGGAAGGCCAAAGAACACGCTGCGTCGAGAATTGGAAGCAGACATTAAAAGGATGAGCAGCAACTGGAAACGATTAGAAAGGATTGCTCAAGGCAGAGTTCAGTGGAGAATCCTGGTGATCGGCCTATGCTCCTCAGTGAGGAGCAACGGATGTAAGTAAGTAAGTAAGTTTCATTACACTAACACTTTTCATTTGTCTTTAAGGATTCCTAATTAGTGCCTAAACATACACAAAGGGAAAAGCAAGATCCTCCGATACAAAACAACAAACACTAATCTAATTACGCTTGACGGAGAAATTCTGGAAGATGTTGAAACCTTCACATATTTGGGCAGCATCATCGACAAACAAGGAGGGTCTGATTCGGATGTGAAGGCACGGATTGGTAAGGCAAGGGCATCATTTCTACAACTGAAAAACATCTGAAACTCAAACCAACTGTCAGTCAACATTTAAGTCACAATTTTCAACACAAATGTGAAGACAGTCCTGTTGTATGGAGATGAAACTTGCAGAGAGAACTACGAAAAGTATCCTTCAGGAAATACAAGTATTTATAAACAACTGTCTGTGTAAAATTCTTCGGATTCGTTGGCCAGATACCATCAACAACAACCTGTTGTGGCAGAGAACTAATCAACTTCCAGTTGAGGAAGAAATTAGGAAAAGACGCTGGAGGTGGATTGGACACATATTAGGGAAACCATCAAACTGTGTCACAAGACAAGCACTGACTTGGAATCCTAAAGGCCAAAGAAACAGAGGAAGACCCAAGAACACATTGCGTCAGGAATTGAAAACAGACATGAAGAGAATGGTGAGCACTTGGGAAGAGCTGGAAATGATAGCTCAGGACATTTTGGAGTTAACAATGAAGGGATACTATAGGTTGTAACAAGCAACTTTTAACAATCAAAATGTAATGAAACAAAATATACTACTGAATAAAACAAGTAGTCACATAACGTAATAATAAATGATAACTTTTAAAGTTATTTCATTCTGGTAGCAATTACAAACTAATTATTTGGTTGAATATGCCACAGATTGATGTTTGCAGGGTACTATTGAAATCAAGGAGTACTGGGCAGTTGTTCCGTTTTATTACGGGACTCCTCAGTAGTCCATACTCTAAATTCTGACCCAGGGGCTTCTCGTTTGTGGACGCTTAATCCTCTACACCTCTGTGACACTTGGAGTCCAATGTTAAAATTCCCACTTTTATCAATTTGTGATATAGTGTGACGATCATCCACTGTCATCGGTGATAACAGTCTCACTCTTGACAAGTGTGAACTTCACCAGTCATGACTTCTCATTAGAGCTTCAGAAACATTATATATTTAGCTACTAGTAAACTGAGTACTGTAATTGAATTGAGATAGTTTGTTGAGATTGGTATTTTAAGTTAGTACTCACTGCCAAGGAGTCCCATACAAGGACAAAACATCTGTCCAGTACTCCTTGATTTCAATAGTACCCTGCAAACATCAATCTGTGGCATATTCAACCAAATAATTAGTTTGTAATTACTACCAGAATGAAATAACTTTAAAAGTTATCATTTATTATTACGTTATGTGACTACTTGTTTTATTCAGTAGTGTATTTTGTTTTATTACATTTACATCGTTAATTAGTGTCGGTTACAACTTATATAATCCCTCCATTCTTAACTGAAAAAAGTACCCTGGTAACATCAATCTGTGATGAAGTCAATCAACTATAAACACCAATCTCCACAAGCTGACGCTTGCCGTGATAAAACCGGAGATAAGAAATTCTTGTATGTAGTCAGCGATACATACTATTTAGGCAGTTCATAAGATCGAGTTGGAAAGATGACGACTTACAGTACTTATTTCTTAGTATCTCTATGTGTCCTTCAATCGCATGCAATTTTTTGTATCAACCCTCTTCTCTAACAGTGTACATGGGTAGATTTCATTCAAATAGGTGTTTTGTCAAACATATTAAGAATAAATGGATTATAGCTAGTAGTTGTATAGATGACAATCGTTTTGTCTTATTTGGATATGATCTATCTTTCATGATCACACAAAGATTCCAACTCATTACCATGGATAGTGATAAAGGTGAAATGACTAGCACTATTAAGGCAACCCTATTAGAATCATCCGAACGAACTGATTTAACATTTTTCGGGACACGAATATGTCATCATTAACTGATATAGATTAGATCATTAATGGATTAAAAGAAGCAAGCAATCCAACTAGCAATATGCAACTCCTCAGCAGTCTATGCAGTATTCCTTCCCTCCTCCTCCCCGCAGGCTCAAGTGATCGTACAAAGGACATTTCAGTGTGGTGGTTTGCATCTACCTTTATATAATTAGCGACTGCATCCATGTTTATTGTTGCGTGATTCAAGAAGAAAAACTAACTTTCAGAAGTATGTCTTAGAAGACTGTCTCAACTATTTTAGCTATGTGTAAAGTAAGCACTTTATTATGTCTACTCCGCTTTATCCTCCTATTTGTCACACTAACTGTTAGTATATCGATTCTCATTTGCGTTCTATACTTAATTAACTGTGTAGACGTTATTTCAATTCACTGCCACTGTCATCATCATTTTGTATTCATATTAATTTCCTAAATGGCTAACTAAGTGGTCTGGTTTATGTACATACAAATGAATGCTTAAAATATATTAGGATTTGTGTGGTTGTTCATCAATCTTGTATTTTTATTATTCCGGTTTGGGACTGAGTAGGCATTCAAGCTAATATACCTGGTCTGACTGGGCACTCTCACTGACGTTGGAAGTTATATATGTAGATAATACTTACATGAAATGATCACTGTGTTGTAATCAGTTTGCATTTATGACAGTGGTAAGAGTTAGAAAATTTTGTAGTTTTATGGCACGACGATCTGCCAAAATATCATTAAGAATCCAACACTTTCTTTAGTAAAGACAGACGATTATTGAATGCCGGTATTAAGTTCTTATTATATTTCTTTATAATGTTAGATTACATCAATCAAGTTATCTCGTATACATTTAGACAGTCCATTATCAGTCCATACGACATCGATTCTCAAAATATCTGTTACTCACAAATACATAGAAAGGAGGCGGCGCAGAAAGTGCAGTCCACTGTCAGTCCGTTATTCGCATTGAGTAGGTCAAAAAACAGGAAATCAATCTCCAGTTAACACGGAGTCAATGCTACCTCCTCCAACGAGTAGAAACAACTGATTATATACACCATCTGACAGAGCAAGACATAAAAAAATAACGAAACACACTAAAGATATAGCAAGTAGGGGATGATAGGTTCATACCAAAATTACAATAACTTCAGAACAGAAATAGATAGGATAACAGTTAAAGAGGCTATGAAAGCTTACAGTCTAAGAAATACATGTATCATATTCACTAAATGTGCGTCTTAACAAGTACAGGTTCCAAAATCTCAAAAAATGAACTTACCAGATTATGTTTTCTACTTTTAGTATGTACTATAGCAAGTATGTTATTCGTTACTGATTGACGTTGACAGGGTACCAATGAAAACCAGGGAGAACTGGACAGATATCTTGTTCCAGTTTGGAACACGTCAGCTTCCGCCTCAAAAGCTTCAGGTTGACAAACACATAACCGTTTACACGACTGGGTCAATATCCTATGGCAGAATTCCCATGGATGATCATCACGTTATATTAGAAATTGATGGAAGTAGGAATTCTATCTTTGGATTCTGGTATAGTGATGTAGATGGTTACGTGTCCACCAACCTGATGCTCCTAAGGTGGAATCTAGGATGTGTGCTGATGAGACGTTCTACACTAGAATATAACATCCCTTCAGTGCCTCTTGCTTTTCATTGGTACCTTGCCAACATCAATCTGCGATCAATACAGTCAACTAAACTTAGTACCAATCTCTACAAACTATCTTATTTCAAATATTTTATGCATACAATTCATATCTCATTACGAAACGCATAGTTTATGCTTATAGTTCTATGAATTAGCATTCATTCATTAGATAATCTTTAAGAATGTTTAAACCAGACAAATTTATTACATTATAGTTTCCTTTATAATACATAACTTGAAATAGATTACATAACAGGATACTTAATGTCAACTATGAAATTAAAATGTTATTACGTAATATAAGTAATTTGTTTACAATCTTATGTTTATTATGAATGACAGATTTATTTTTAGTTCAATAAGAATTCATCATTGATACGGATAGAGTTCTAATAAAACTATGCACTAAACAAAGATGATATTAAATTTAATTGTATATTTAGGTTATAGATTAATGTTGGCTGTGTACCAATGAAAACTAAGAAGCACTGGACAGATGTTTCATTCTAGTCTGATACTTCAATGTATTGTTCATTATTCACTTTACCAGGAGACGGAATACGCTGCCTTTAGGTTTGCGAACACCTAGCTCTCTGCATTAGTCGGACGTTTTTACGTCTAATGGTAGAATTTCCACTTTCATCGATTCCTTGGTGAAACGGAAGAAGCATATTGCTAAGAAGTCCGTACTAGGACGAAACAGATGCTTAGTGCTTCCTAGCTTTACTTCTACCCAATCAACATCATTCTGTGACGATTACAAATAATTAAACCAAAGACTCATCTATCTCCACGAAATTACCTCAGTTATACTAATGATCGTTAACTGACTAGAGAGCTCAGTAGCAGAGAAAGAGCTCATATGACGCCGGTTATGATTATATTCAAAGCATCAGACCCTATTAGGTAGGTGATATATGATAATTACGACACTCAACTGATGAGGTATCTGATTCTAGCTGAGTTTCCAGCTGATTAGATCCAACTACTTGACATCAGGTATATGATTCATATCATGCTGAATTGTTTTAACCAGTGAACATTATAATTGGATCAGCAACAAGGTGAAAACAAACATATTTTTCATATTTAAATCTATTAACATATGATTTAATTTGCGTTATGGCTGATAAGTGGAATCTAGGACGAGTGTTTCATGCTAATTAGGACTTGTTAGCTCGATGCACCTAAATTCTAGTATTGATGCTTATTCTACGACTCTAACTCACTTCCTCTTGCGTTAAACGTCACACTAGACAACCACACTCATGCAACGAAATGCGAACCCTGGATTCCACTTGCTATTAACAATCCAATTATAATCATAATTGAAGATATACATGTGGCAACAGGGACTGATCAACTTTAGTCCATATCAAACCAACGGGAAGACTCAAGAACACATTCTAATTATATCCATTAAGGTAGTTTTGTTTCTGCTGCATTCTTCAATCCAATACTATTTATTCGACTAAATACCACAAGTATCTCCAGAAAAATTGACTGTATACTCATAAGCTTATTAAATCCTCCTTATTCATTCTATCCTTATCATATCAAGAAAGATGATGATAAAACCTAGGTTTCGGAATTCATGTTAGCTAGTACTTAAGTTACTCTCTTCACTGCATTATCTTTTAAGGTGAGCTAATCAATATCTAAACAACTAAAAGTTAATCACTACATATAGGAAAGTGAATGATACATTTTAGTAGCATATGGTCAACATGTTAAGACATGAAATCAGCTTAACATTGGAAACTTGTTCTTTTTAATAATTAACACCTTATTAACCGAAAGCCGGCTTACAATCATTAAGGTCAGGTGGTGATTTCCATTAGGTAGATCATGGAACCCTAAACAATCACATGACCTATTTGTACTTTAATTTTTGTTGTTTATTTAAATGTGTTACTATGTTACCCTTTGTAACACTGTTTTGGCGTAGTATGTTGGATTGACCTACACTTTCCCTACTTGTTCTCACCCCTTTATACTATTCTATATTTTTGGACATTGGAAGTCTTATATGCTTATGTGTTGGCAGTCAAATTCCTTATCATCGTAGATGCTTGATTGCTTGATCTGAGGATTGATGATTACTAGCTGCTTAGAGTCCTATTTCTAATTATTTCAGTACTATAACACCATAACAAAGATAATCACAGTAAATTACATCAATTATGCCTTACTCACGTTAATAGAGTGATATTACAAGGGTAGACTTTGAACAACTACAAATTGTATGTTAAATTTTGACGGAGGTTTGAACTTTCTAGACGTTACGGCTTCGGTAAACTTTAGTACATCCCTTAACGCACTGTTTTTTGCAATGCCCCTACCTTCCATCCTACTTCAATATCAGTCATCAATGCGCATCGACATATGCGATCGTTACTCATTAGCATTGCATGTCGCAACCACCACAGTAGATAAAGTTTGACTACCTCATTAACTAACTTACCATATTTCTGTAATACCTGGCATTTAACCTCATTATTACTAACCTGGAGGTCCCAGGAAACACGACGTTTCAAAGACACCAGTGATCAAATACTAATAGCCTACGATTGTCATCTATCCTATTAAAGACAGAACGGACTCTTGTACATTATACTAGTCCATTAGGATGTTAGTGGATATCTCGTCCATTTTATGGATAACGTAAATTGGCGAATTCCAAACGAGGATTTTTTGTCAAGGACTAACCCATCAGAGCTAATCAGACTTCCGAGATAAGTGAAGTGGTCACATGCTGAACTACTTCACTTCCTATCTTTAGCTCAGGCGTTGATACAGACCAGTCATGAAAAAAACAATTGACATTTACAGGGGGGAGAGAAGCCCATTCCGAAAATGCTTGGGTTATCGCTTATTCCATACAAAATATTCTGCACCTTACTAGCCTCTGCACCATACTGTACTATGTCATCTAACTATTCTAAGGGGATTTCCTGGTAGGAGATTAGTTCCTCAAAAATCAGACAATGAGAGTGTAATTTCCAACAGTAAATCGATTATGAAATTAGACAAAAATAGAGATAGTGGACAATCATGACAGACACCACTTGGGGTTACAAGTGCAGATGATAGTTCTCCGTACGCTCTAAGACGACTAATATTATTCGAGTAAAAAGCCTTCACAAGATCTACGTACTTCTGCGCACACCTTTTTTATAATAAACACTACCATAGAACTTCTCGATCTACAGAGTCAAATGCCGCTTCTAAGTCAAGGAAAATCACCATTGTCGGTGACCATAAAGTATGTCTATGATCTAAAACCCGAAAATGGTGGATATCTGGTCTATACAGGCGTGACCAGGTCTGTAACCATCTTGATTTTCTAGCATTTGCAATTCACGAGTTGTAGTTAAACGGCTGATAATTTCATAATCATCATCATCATCATCATCAGCAACGTAGAACCGGTCACAAACGCCTGTAGGTTCAAGTTGCCATACCACAATAGCACTACGAGAGTATTGAGGTAACGTATAGACAGAATACAAGAGAGAAGAGTAAGTAAAGATGTGCAGAAAATAACAATAGAATTTAAGATCTAGATGAGGTTAAAGAGTGAATACACTTGCGCCACTGTGACCGGTTCTGAGCCATATCACCTAGTGTCTCCAGCCATTTGTTGCGATCATCACGCGGACCCCAACCAGGTAGTCTACATCTACCTACATGGCTTAGACCAGTAGTCAAGGACTTCATGGACTGATGCCATGTTTTAGTTTGGCCACCCCTAACCTTCTTCCATCCTACTTCAGCCCTAGCCAACATCACGCGACGGGGTAGATGGTGACCGGGCATGCGCAATACATGTCCTAGCCATCTCAGTCGATGAAGGTTAATGACCTCTTCAACTGATTTACCGTGTTTCCCAAGAACCTTTCGTCTAACCTCACTATTACTAGTCTGGTCATTCCATGGTATACGAGCGATGTTACGAAGATTCCTATGGTCAAATATCTGGAGACGACGCAAATCTTGAGTTTTCATGGCCCACGTCTCGCAGCCATATGTTAAGATGGCGCGGACTGCTGCGCAGTACACCCGGCCTTTCGTTGAGACACGGATATCTCGTCTGCGCCACAAGTGCCGTAGATTGGCAAATGCCAATCGGGCTTTCTGGATCCGCGCTGAGATTTCATCAGACACCGACCCACCAGGGGTAATGAGACTTCCGGGATAAGTGAAGCGATCAACGCATTCAATTACTTCACTCCCTATAAATAATTTGGGGGAAGAAGTAGACCAGTCCTGGAGTAACATTTTGCATTTGGGAGGGGAGAAGCGCATCCCAAATATGCCTGCATTGTTACTCAACGTGTTCAAGAGACCTTGAATGCTGTGTGCATCTTCACCAAATATGACTATATCATCTGCATATTCTAAGTCGACAAGAGAGCCTCCTGGAAGGAGATTAATCCCAGAGGACTTAAAAGAAGTGAGAGAGATTTCTAACAGTACGTCTATGATGAAGTTAAATAAAAATGGGGATAAGGGGCAACCCTGACGGACTCCACTTGAGGATGAGGTTTCTCGTGACAATTCGCCATAAGCTCTGACTCGACCAGTGGTGACCGAGTAGAGAGCCTTTATAAGGTTAATGTACTTTTGAGGTACGCCTTTTAATGACAAACATTGCCACAAGACTTCACGGTCAACAGAGTCGAACGCTGCTTTTAAGTCAAGAAATACAACTATAGTTGGGCGTTGGTACATATGTCTGTGTTCGAGGACCTGGCGCAGGGTGAATATGTGATCAATGCAGCCCCGGCCAGGTCTGAAACCAGCCTGGTTTTCCAGAGTCTGTTGTTCCCTAGTGTTGGTTAAACGTCGGATGATTATAGTGGCTAATATCTTAGATACTATATTAGTCAAACTGATTCCTCTGTGGTTATCACAAGAGGATTTCTGTCCCTTTTTGTAGACTGGAACAATCAGCGATCGAGACCAGTTAGAAGGGATGGAGTTTAGTTCCCAGACTTTGGCTAATATATCAGTCAACCTGCACGTTAAAACTATACCACCATCCTTGAAGATATCGGTAGACAACATATCAGGCCCTGCTGCTTTCCCTCGTTTCAATTTACTTATGACGTTTTCAACTTCACTGAGAGTTGGGGGACCTGTGTCAGTTTTCCATTCGGGTAGCTTGGAGATTGTGGGTAAGCTAAGCGTGGCTGGGGGCCAGTTAAACTGTTCCTGAAAGTGTTCTGCCCAGCGTTCTAATCTTCTAGATTGAGAGTAGATCAACGACCCATCTTTTTCGGAGATGATTTCACTAACTGCCGATTTTTTGATACCGGTGTCCTTAATAAGTCGGAACAGCTGTCTACTATTGCCTGCCGCTGCTGATGCTTCTATCGCTTTTGCTTTTGTTGCCCACCACTGTTCACGATCCATACGCAGACTCTTTGTTAGTCTACGTTTCAGTTGTCGTCGCTCTTCATCATACTCCGAGCCTGCTGGAATGAGTTTTCGAGCCTCCATCAGTTCCCTAGAAGTACTAGAGATCCAATGGTCTTTCATTGGATTGGGGTTAGATGCTGATAGCGCTGATGCGTATACACCTGCTTTAAAATCATTCCAAGCTACTTCGGGGGAAACCTGTTGGTTGTGGGCGACTAAATGCTTAGCCAAACCATTCCTAAATGCAATCTTCGCCTTCTCACTTTCAAAGTGATATCTAAAGGGATTGCCCGATGTAACCTTTCTGCGACCAGTAAAACGCATAGAGATACGTGCTCTTACTAGGGCATGGTCAGAGTCTAGGCAAGTGCCCCAGAAAGAGCGGCAGTCCTCTATGCAACCTCTCCAACGGTAGCTGATGCCGATGTGATCGATTTGTGTCCATCGTTGCGTAGATGTTGGAGGTCGCCAGGTTAAACAGTGTCTCACCTTATGCTTAAAGTTTGTGCTAGCTAAGAATAAACGGTAGTCTGAACATAACTGCAACAGACGATCTCCGTTGTCTGTTCTCTGGGCTGGGATGCCGAGTAACCCACCTAGGTGCTTTTCAGCCTGATTTAGTCTACCTACTTGGGCATTAAAATCTCCTGCAATAATTACTATGTCTGAGTGCTTAGCTTTCTGAAGGAGGCTAGAGAACTTCATATAGAAGTCGTCTTTCACTTCATCTGTGCTGCAATCAGTGGGGGCATAAGCAGAGACGACAAAAAGGCATCGGCGTGTGTCCCTATCTTTCCGAGTTCGTACTGAGCCATTTAGACGGACAGCACATAGACGACTGTCTACAGGAATCCACTCGAGAAGAGCCTGTTCTGCACGTACGCTTAGTGCTATACCTACACCAGCGAGGCCACGTGAGCTTGCTGTAGGGTCTCCAGATAAACGAAGAGTGAAGTGTGCAGTTCCATTGCATTGACTAGGTGAGGTCAAACGGATGACCATGCTGGGATCCTGTATGCGTGTTTCGGAGACACAGCATACATCAATTGCAAGAGATTCTAATGTTTTAGCTAAGGCAGCCTGTTGACCGATTTGACAGCGTACGCACATTAAAAGCTCCAACATGAAGTTTAGAGCGTGGCTTCAGGAGACCTGGTATGATAATTTGGGAACTCGGGTAACCAGTAAAAGTGGCGCGCATAGAAACTGTAGGAGAAGTGTTACAAGTAGAGACCAGAGACGGAGAACGTGTTTGATCATGAACAAGGTGAACTCGAGTGCTATTAGCGGTATGAGGGCGGTTATCACTTCCCGGTTGCCCACACCGTGGAAGGGTCATTCTTGAGGAACCTGAAAGAGAAAGAGGATTAGGGTAGGTCGTGATGACCTGAGAGAGTGACCGCAGTGCCCAGGGGACAGCTGTTTGAGGTCGGTCCAGTATATTAAGTGTTGCTCCGGTTGTCAGAAGGGGAGGCATCGGCCTCATGGCTTCCGAAGGAGCTCGGCTTTCACCATGAAGCGTCATATTAGTCCTTCCAACTTCCAGGGCAGAGTTAGAATGGTTATAAAGATTTTTATTCGTAAGCTGTTTTTTAGCATGGTAGTTGTTTTACGGGATGGGGTTGCTAACCCCATGCCCAACCCTCCTCCTTTATCCGGGCTTGGGACCGGCAGAAACCCTGTGGGGGCTCCAGGCGGAGTTGATAATTTCATAAACTGGTATTTTAGACACTATCTTAGTCAAGCTAATGGCTCTATGGTTACCGTAAGACTAATTTGACTCATTTTATATGTCAATTTTGATATCACGAATTGGTCTGAATCAGACAACCATTGATCACCTGGAAGCACTAGACAGCTGTTTCGTCTTAGTACGGGACTCCTCAGCATTGTGCATCCACGACCCCATCGGGGATTGAACTCAAGACCCTCTAGCTCCACGGCGAATGCTTTACCGTTGGACCACTGGGTCGGCTCCTAAAGGTTGATATTTCCAATTCAGCCAATTCTTGATACGTTTCACGACCTCCTCTATGCCATCGGTGAGTTACTGCCTCACACCCGACACAGTTGAACTCTACCGATAACGTCTTCACACTAGAGCTCCAGGAATTACCTCAAGGAGCTAGTCACTAGTGAGTTAATATTAGTTACAATTACGGGAGGGTATGTAGAGATATCAAAATTGACAGTTAACTATCTCTACATACCTCCCCCTTAGTCGTTTTTATATACTGGGACGATTGACACCATTCAGATGGGAATAAGTCCAGTTCCCAAACTTTAGCAGAAATATCAGTCAGCCTAGCCGTTAAAGTATAACCACCACCCTTAAAGACCTATAGAATTAACCCATCCTGGCCCACTGATTTGCCTCTGTTCAGATTAGCTATAACATTTTCTACTTCTGTAATGGTCGAAGGATCTAAGTAACCTTTCCGTTCACGCCGCTTGGAAATAGTGGGTAGTTATGGAGCAGCGGTAAGTTAATCAAATTGCCCCCCCCAGAAGTGTTCAGGAGCTCGTTCCAAACTTTTAGACTGATATATATCACTGCAGATCTTACAGCTGCTTGTCAGGCAACACCTAGATAACTCGAATCATAATAGTTACCTAAGTGCTTCTTTAGTTTGTCCTAGAATTTAATCTTAGCTTTCTCATTGCTGAAATGAGTTCTGATAGGTTTTATTGTAGTGGCTTTTCTTCGCCCAATAAGATGCAAGTAAATACGTGCTCGTACTAGGTCATGATCAGAATCTAAATATGTACTCCAGAAAAGTCGACACTTCTATTAAGCTCCACAAATGGTAACTGATGGTAATATGGTCTATTTGAGTCCAACGCTGAGTAGGAGCAGGAGGTTTATTAACTATAACTAATTAATTGTGTATCTGTTACTCTAGTTCCTTATAATTGTTGTTCTTGTCCAGTGTTAATGCTACTTTCTTAACTAGTTAGTTGTGTAGTCAGATTTTACATGTATATAAAATACTTCCTAAAATATACATTTAACACTGTCTGATTGTTTCAATAGTCGTGTATTATTGTATCCAACTTGGGAACTATCAGGTTCAAGGTAAACTTACGAGTATAGAACAATAAAACATTGTATTGTATTGCTATAATGCCTTCAGCAAACTTTACAAATCAAGCTATATCTAGTCTTTTATATAAGCATATACCAGGAACAAAAGATATCCAAGTTTATAAATTGAGATTATGTAATCAAAAAGCCTTATATCACTCCTATTCAGTTACATTCATTCAAGTGTTTATAACATATTCTTGTAGATTTACATACACTTTTTGTGTTAATATAATTTAGAAGATTGATTAGACAACATTTACTCCATTTAATTAGCATAGTAACTATCATCATAAATAAATGTAAAATTGTATTACCTTAATTACTACATTGGATTATTGTATATTAAATATTCATTTAAACAGATAAAGTGTTATTGACATTTGTAAGTAGTATGTTTATGTTAGACTAAAATAATCTACTTGTTTATTAGAATTAAGTAATAATAATTATTATCTTTTATTATTGTCTCGTATTATTTATCTTTATTCTGTTTCATTATTATCTAGTATAAATACAGTATTACTTACTAAATAAAATAGTGAATTGAATACTTCTTAGTTCGAATCCCATTTGTTTTCTTATTATGAAATTTATAGTCATTTTTATGATTTTTACTCTATTTGGGATTATTGTTTCAGTTGATTCAACTGAAGGTATGTTTTGAAATTGATATTTAGTAAATAACATATATCAATTGGTTGAATTGAAATGATTACTTTTGTCGAAATTAGTGCTTTCATTGATTGAATATTTCATTGAATGATGTTAACAAGATACCAGTGAAAACCAGGAAGTATTGGACAGATGTTTTGTTCTAGTGTAAGATTCCTCTGCAGTGAGTACCACAGAGATTCAGGTTGGCGAACGTCTAACCCTCTGTACTACTGTGTCCGCATCTATTATATCGACTGTATAAATTTAGTAGGTTTGTTGATGTGTAAATGAATTTCATTGATAGGTGAAGATTTTCTGAACTGTCTAAAACCTGTTTAATGTCACTACATAATTATTGACAAGGCTTTGTATCCAGCTTAGATTTTTTTCAATCAACTTGAAGTCATAGAAAGTTGGTTTTTAAAAGTTAACAACTTATTTTGATTTCTAAGTGTATAACTTGATTACGGTTTATAAATAAGAAAGTTCCGTATTACCCTGAGTTTTATTCTAAGAATCAACAATGATGCCGTTTCCGCTGCCTCATTTCACATAGGATTCCTTATCTGTCGGACGCCATCTTTAAATAACAGTACTGGCAAATTATTTAGTCATATAGACAAATTGCATATCTTTATCGTTACTAGATTCAATGACTATCAAAATGTAACAATGGAATATTACGATTATGCAATATACTCTGTTTGAAAAGTTATAAAAATTGTTACACCATTTTACGATAAGGGAAAAACTGTTTTGATTCTCCGTAAATGGCGATCATCATCATCATGGCCGTGAACTGTTCATTATTACTAAGTGTTATATAAGTTGGATTATGACTGGAAAGTGGAGTCTAGGACGTGCGTTTTGTCCTATTTGGGACTCATTGGCTGGATGCACCTGCATCCCAATGCTGATGTTCACAATCTATAACAAATGATTGGGAATATACAAGTTCATCCTAATATCAATACTCCTGTTGCACAAGTGTGACTGTCTGGACTCAGTAGTCTAGTGGTGAACGAGGTGACATTCAACACGAAACAGACTAAGTTTGAATCCCACTGTGAACATCAACATCGGGATGCAGGTACATCTAGACGATGAGTCCCAAACAGGACTAAACGGGCATCCTGCATTCCTCTTGCCAGTCACAATCTAATTTAAATAATACTTGTGAATATTTCTCTATATCGAGGCAATCCGCTTAGGATGAACACATAGTAACAGAGACTGACCAGCTTCAGTTTATAACGAATGAAAGGAAATATATAAGTTTATCCTAATGTTCATTGTTCCGTTCCTATTAATACTCTATAATGTATTAGTTGAGTACTGGGAAATAGACATTCATAGTGTCAATACTTAGAAAATTTTCATTTCTCCATATGTTGATTCATATGACGTAATATAATTTTGCAGTCCAAGAAAGTTTCCCTAATAGATAGGGATGAAGTGTACCCTTTTATGATATTTTGTTTAATCACAAATCACTCTACTATAAGCATAGTTTCATCTAATTATCACCAAGAGTCAATAATTACGATGACTATGCAACCAGCCAAATGGTGAACGCAGTGGTGTTTGATACGAATCGAACTGAGTTTGAATCCCAGTGTAAACAAACATTAAGAAGCAGATATATTCAACTGACGAATCTCAAATAGGACGAAACTTGCCTCTTAGGTTCGGCTTGTTAATCACAATCCAAGTTAAAACATTAACTTGCTTTGGTAAAAGTTCTCAGTAGACGTAAATACATGTGAACTGAATTACATAATAATGACTTCACAATTATTATTATCCATCATTAGGAAAAGAGGTAATATGCTTTTCAGAAATGAATAGTTCATCTACCCTCTTAAAACCAGTAGACTGAATCCACGAAACGGACTGAGTTCGAATCCCAGTGTGAACATCAACATTGGGATGCAGGTACATCCAGACGATGAGTCCCAAATAGGACTAAACGCGCGTCCTGGATTCCACTTGCCAGTCACAATCCAAATTACATAACACTTGTGAAAAAATCGCTATATCGAGGCAATCCGCTCAGGATGCACATATAGCAACAATGACTGACCAGCTTCAGTCTATAATAAATCAACGGGAATATACAAGTTCTTCCTAATCCTGAATCCAAATATTGTTAATTTCTCATTGGATAAAGTGAGACAAAGGGGTAGGGTGGAAAAATTAGGGCGAGGGGGTGAGAAAAATTTTTATTCATATGAAAAATTTGTTGTGTAATAAATGGTAATCAATGTTTTCTTGTTATTAGTTGATAGTATGTGGTGATAAAATGGGAGGGGTGAGGGTCGCGAAAGTTTGTATTTTGCATTTCTAGTCATGATATTGATCTCTTATGTTTACCACATTGGCAGAGTTCAGATTTGTTGGGAGTGAGACAATTATCACCAATCAATGAATGTCGCTCTACATCATAAATAGATGGAAATAGGAATTCTACCAATAGATGTCGACCTAGTGATGCAGAGGATTGCGCGCTCGCCAATAAACTGAAGCTCCTGGTGCGGATTTGGGGGGGGGGATTGCTAAATTCTAAGGAGTTCCACATTAGAATAAAACAGCTTTCCTGTGCTCTCTGGTTTTTAATAGTACCCTACCAACATCAATCTGTGACATATTCGATCAATTAACAATACCAATATCCACCAAAGAAAAATAACCATCTCAGTCAAACAAAAATAATAATTAATAATTGACATAGTAGTGACGATTTGTATTTCAAAGTGGGGGGGATGGTTTTAATTATTCTATATACTCTGGACTACGGTGATTACAACAATATTTTGAACGACTTGATCAGATAAAATTATTGAAATTGCAAAATGCCAGCTCAGAGAACTTAGTGTGATCAAAATAATCAATTGTTGTTTGATTTTAGTTGTGGTTGGCAAGTAGAATCTAGGTCTAAAGTTTCGTCATATTTATGACTCGTTAGCTGGGTGTATCTGCATCCTAATGTTGATGTTCATAGTGGGACTCCAAATCAGTTAGTTTCATGCCAAATACCACCTCGTTTACTACTAGGCTACAGAGTAAACATTAACATTGTATTGTAGGTACATCCAGCTGACAAGTCCAAAATATGATGAAACATACTCCTAAAACCCGATCACCAGCTACAATTCAAATGAAATAATACTTGCATATCATCTGTATACGGAGGCAATCCTCTTAGGATGCATATATGATAACAGAAACTGATCATCTGCAGTTCATTACAAATCAGCAAGGAGATCCAAAATAATCAATATTGTTCAATAATAAATGTGAGTGAGTTAACGTAGTAACAATAAAAGAAACGATAATCATATGAATCTAAAAACATAGTTGAATATTCATCAAAATGTCTTGGATCATAGATAAAGTCTGTTAGATGCAAAAAGAATTACGTTTTCTGTTAAGGTGGAAGTTTTCATTGTGAAACTGAGATAAAATATTGTTTGAGTTGGATTTTGGCTGGCAAGCGGAGTCGAGGAGGTACATCTAGTCTTATTTGGTACCCATCAGTTGAATTCCAGTGTTGATGTTTACACCAGGACAGGCTATGACAAATCAACGAGAAGACCCAAATACATTTTAATTACAAGATGAAATCTATTCAAAACTTAAAATAAATCGGTCTACGACAAAAAAGGAATAAGAAAGTAGAAGGAACTAGTAGTTGCACTTGAAGACATTTCAATTTAGGACCAAGTTAAAACTAGGAGTCGAGCAAATTTTTCTCGGACACATAAATCTGTCTTCAGTAGACGTACAGCCAAGGCATGAGACACTGAAAGTAGACCGAAGAATACTATACTTGATAGCAACTCAATCAATGCTTGTTACTCCAAGTGGAGCATAGACCGCCCACCAGCATTCTCCAGCCAACTCTGTCCTGGGCTTTCCGTTCTAGCTCTTCCCAAGTGCTGTTCATTGTCTTCATGTCTGTTTCCAATTCCCGACGCAATGTGTTCATGGGTCTTCCTCTGTTTCCGTGGCCTTTAGGATTCCAAGTCAGTGCTTGTCTTGTGACACAGTTTGATGGTTTCCTCAGTGTGTGTCCAATCCATCTCCAGAGTCTTTTCCTAATTTCTTCCTCAACTGGAGGTTGATTAGTTCTCTGCCACAACAGCTTGTTGTTGATGGTAACTGGCCAACAGATCCGAAGAATCCTACGCAGACAGTTGTTTATAAATACTTGTATCTTCTGTAGGATACTTTTCGTAGTTCTCTCTGCAAGTTTCATCTCCATACAACAGGACCGTCTTCACATTTGTGTTGAAAATTTCGACTTTTATATTGACTGATAGTTGGTTTGAGTTCCAGATGTTTTTCAGTTGATAGGCTTTTGTTAATTTTATAAATGACTTTAAATGTGATATCCGTCTTTATCGAGTGGTCTATGGTTACAAGTTGTTCAGTAATTAAACATATTATAGATCCACTACCTTGTCAATCGAGGTGAAGGCTGTTCTTGAATCCTTTTGGATAGAATCTCCATCGAACGATCTATATAACGAGCTCCATGGGAGAAAATGAATTGATAAACTTACATGGAAATGGTCACATGCAAAAGTTTAATCTTCATTTCTTCTGTTGAACAAGGGACGATAAAATAACAGCAATCTTAAAGTTGTTAGCAAGAAGGCTTTCTTAAGAGATATAGAAATTCTTCTCATTTAGAATTTCTACAGCTATGTCACAGTTGAAATCAATATTTGTGTTGAACACTTTCTTTGATGTGGAGGCTTCTAACGTTCTTGTCAATAAACCTAAATCGATATTACTTTTCAATAAACATTTTCTTTAAAGATGTTTAGCTTACCATCTATGATGTCAGGAATGGAAATTCTTTGGATGCGAGAAGAGAAGGACATAATTAAATTTCTCATTCAACTGATGGGGATCTAGTTGTGACAGCTTGTTAGCTAATCAATCCAAAATAGTCTACTTCAAATAAACCTTATTAAGCTTCTATCAAGTTTTTTAATCATTAGTACCTCATGAAGGTGAGAATTAAACCAGTTGTTCACTTCAAATGGAAGTTTAATTGTCGAATGTATGTAGAATATTGATTGCCTCATATTCACTATTGTAAATGATATCAATGTTGTCTTCATACCATTTATATAAATAGAGGTCTTCTCTAAACTGGTCATGAAGCAATCGACCTAAGCATGGTGCCATAGCTACGTTGTCATTCTGTCTGTAAATGATATCGTTGAATGTAAAGTGTACACTAAACATACATTATAATAATAATTTCTTCAGATCGGATTCTTTAAACTGTCTACATATTCAAAAGTACCATGTAGATAGTGAATGAAAATGTGTCTTCTGGAAGGTTCTAAAAGATTTACTAGTCATTTCGCTATAGAGTAGTATTGATAACCATATATATGTCAAAGATAAGACGGTAAGCTAATCCAGGAAGCCATTACCATTTAGGCATGATTGATGTGTTGTGTTATGCTACTTTGTGAAATGTTTTGTTATTATTAGGATAAGCTTGTATTTTCCCGTTGATTACTGATGGACTGAAACTGGTCAGTCCTTGCTACCATATGTGCATCCTGAGCTTATTCTAATTACATATATACTTGTTGCATAAGTGTGACTGTCTGGACACAGTAGCCTGTTGGTAAACGTAGTGGCGTTTGACACGAAGCGGGCTGAGTTTGAATTTCAGTGTGAACATCAACATTGGGGTGCAGGTATATCTAGCCAAAGAGTCCCAAATAGGACTAAACGCGCTTCCTGGATTCCGTTTTCCAGTCATGATCTAACTTAAATATTACTTGTTTTGTTATTATATTCTGTATATCGTTATTCACTGATGTATACAAATGATTGTAGGCGAAGGAACACAGTAAGTTAACTAAATGATTCTGATACATTATGTATATCTCCATGTGTAAATTAGGTCATAGGATTTCATTAAACTATGCATAACAAATTAAATATGTTGATCCAATTCACTGTATGCTTGAAGGAATCATGAGTTACAACCGTAAGTTGATTTCGGAGTGATTGATGATATCAATTATTTAGTGGACTCAATCAATAAACAGTTTGAATTGAGGCGGTTTTGTGGAGGTGGACATTAAGTTAAACAAAATAAAATCTCGATGCATCTACTCATTAGCATAGAGACTTTAATGTTCACTAGTCTAAAAGCTTTGAGCTTGATTCCTTAGTGGAATTGAGGGTGAGTGTTGCTGTAAAGTTTGACACAAGAGAGGAAGGATCTGTTCAGTGTTTCCTAGTTTTTAGTGGTATCCAACTAAAATCAATCTATAACGAATAGAAAAAAAATTCGTTGGATAAAGATCTAGTAAGAATAATCACTTATCAGTTCAAGTTAGACAAATGTTATAAACAAAGAAGGATGTCCAACTCTTTCACATACACAAATTCAATAGAGACTACAAATGTATTTATGACTAGCTCTATGAGGTAATTCCTTTGGTTCTAACTGATGAAAGGATTATATGTTGAGCATAAGTAGCGTAAACTAATGAAATTTGTAAATGTCAACTACTGTATACCGAACTAGTAGTTTGGACTTTATCAACTTTGAACTTCACAGCTATTCCTGGAAGGTGAAGAAGAAGAAGACGTTTATCTAGATGAAGTAATCACTTAATGTTTCTTGTTTCTTAGTTATTGTCTCAATTAATCAATGCTTGTCACCGCGTCGTGGAGTAGAGGATGCCGACCAGGATTCTATAACAAATTCTATCCTTACTAGTTCTTAAGTGTTAGCTGCAATTGCACATATCAGTGCAATGAGAAACAAGTTCCAACTGTTTGATTGATTTTATTCTGTTTGTAGCGGAAATAGAAAGTACACTTTTAAAAATTTACATCCAATTCATTTTGTTAATTTAGAAACGGACCATCAGGATTTGTGTAAGTTTTTAGTTAGATGGATACTATTTGAACCTTTCTGATTGTATTCAATGTCGATTGATGTTGGTTGGGTACCAATGAGAAGTAAGGATCATTAGAAAGCTGTTTAGATCTAATGTGGGACTCCAATGTAGTGTACACTTCCAATTCCACCAGGTCATTAAACCTATAACATTTAGGTCTCATGGATAATGCTTGGCCATCTATACCACTGGATCAGCAGGCTTTTAATAAAACAATTCTCACTCTCATCAATACGCTATATAAAACAGCGATCATCCATTGTCAGTGGTGATAACTATCACATTTCTAGCATGTATGAACTCCATCAGTCACGAATTCTTACATGAACTTCCGGAAGATCATGAAATTAGTTACCATTTAGCTATTTATTGCACAAATAGATATTAAGATTGGTTGTTTAGAACTATGGATATTATTGACTATAGCATCGATTCATTACGTAAGTATTCCAAATTGAAATAAGGTTACTATTTGAATATGTTAAGGTATGAATAAGATATAAATGCTTGAAAAGTAAAGAACAATCCTATTGTAAATAAGGGAATATTGAGTCAATATGTATATACGTATGATTTAAAGTGTTATGACTAGTTTCAAAATGAAGCTCTACTCACTAAGATAGATAGTAGTCAACAATAAAGTCAAAGATTCCTATCGACTGAACCTATGCTCATCTGTATGTTGTCACTTCAATAGATAATCCATTATCCGCTGAACTATGGAATAATGATAACTAGTCAATTCATCATTATAATTAGATCATGTTTGAACTTGCATTCGAATGAAGTAAACTCTAATTATGCCCAATTAACCAATCTAATAGTTACTTTGATTAAGTAGCTATATTAGTAGGGTATTAATGTTTGAAGTAAACAGTGTACTTAGTTCAAGTTTCAATGTGATTGTCAAAAGTTAAGAGATTGATTGTATCTTATGAAGTATTCCAAGAGATTTTTCCTTCAATGGTTGTTGTCATGTTCATTCAGCTTTTCTGCTTGTTGTGTTTAGTTATTTTTAAAGTAAAATGTTACAGTATAAAATGGAATGTTTGAGTTGGATTGTGACTGGCAAGTGTAATCAAGGACGTACATTTCGTTCGATTCGGTACTCGTCAAGTGGATGTATCTGCATCTTAATATTAATATTCACACCGTGATTAGAACTCATTTCGAACGCCACGACGTTCACCACTACGCTACTGAGTCCATACAGCCACGATTGTACAACGGGAATGTATATATAATTTGACGGTATTTGGATCTTGAACATCAACATTGGGATGTAGATACACCCAGCTGATGAATTCTAAATAGGACAAAACATATATCTTTGATTCTACTTGGAATCCAACTTAAACATTACTTGTAACCTATCCCTATATCAAGGCAATTCGTTCAGAATGCGCTTATAACAAACAAGACTGATTAGTTTCAGTCCATGACAAATCAGCAGAAAGGGGTTGGAAGATCTAAATACTTTCTGATTATAAAGTAAAATAAGCTTAATGTTATTGTTACGTAACTTACTTTTATTACTTATAATAGGAAGTTCCTACAGTATACATAGTAAGTTTTTTTTCATCATCAATCATTTATTGATTCATTGTTATACAAATGTTCTGTTTTCATTACAAGTATACTTTATAAATTACTAATGGTTGAACCAGTAAGTACTGGACAGTTGTTTTAACTTAGTATAAGATACTATTGATTTTAACAAAGAGTTGAACCCAATCATCACCTACCTATAACAAATACCAACTACTAAGCATATTATCTCAATCAATCAATGCCTGTTACTCCAAGTGGAGCATAGACCGCCCACCAGCATTCTCCAACCAACTCTGTCCTGGGCATTCCTTTCTAGCTCTTCCTAAGTGCTCACCATTCTCTTCATGTCTGTTTCCAATTCCCGACGCAATGTGTTCATGGGTCTTCCTCTGTTTCTGTGGCCTTTAGGATTCCAAGTCAGTGCTTGTCTTGTGAAGCAGTTTGATGGTTTCCTCAGTGTGTGTCCAATCCATCTCCAGAGTCTTTTCCTAATTTCTTCCTCAACTGGAGGTTGATTAGTTCTCTGCCACAACAGCTTGTTGTTGATGGTATCTGGCCAACAGATCCGAAGAATCCTACGCAGACAGTTGTTTATAAATACTTGTATCTTCTGTAGGATACTTTTCGTAGTTCTCAGTACAAGTTTCATCTCCATACAACAGGACTGTCTTCACATTTGTGTTGAAAATTGTGACTTAAATGTTGACTGACAGTTGGTTTGAGTTGCAGATATTTTTCAGTTGTAGAAATGATGCCCTTGCCTTACCAA
Source organism: Schistosoma mekongi (assembly GCA_034768735.1). Taxonomy (NCBI): domain Eukaryota; kingdom Metazoa; phylum Platyhelminthes; class Trematoda; order Strigeidida; family Schistosomatidae; genus Schistosoma; species Schistosoma mekongi. The sequence goes on along the minus strand of CM068311.1, from coordinate 3,150,204 downwards.
TCCGTGCCTTCACATCCGAATCAGACCCTCCTTGTTTGTCGATGATGCTGCCCAAATATGTAAAGGTTTCAACGTGTTCCAGAATTTCTCCGTCAAGTTTAATTGGGTTAGTGTTTGTTGTTTTGTATCGAAGGATCTTGCATATTATCTATCCTTATAAAATTACCTCAATTCAATTAATGTACTTACTGTGTTAAACTGTCTTATGGGAATTTAGTTTATTGGTAAAGGACAATCAAAGTTAACTGTGAATAACTCATAAATTTTATGAAATAACGGAATATACATAAGGGTTTATAGCAACAAATGACTCCAATGAACAAATAATGTAGATGAAATTATTCAATTCATGATACTTATAAATAGCGTTAATAATACATAAGATAATATATGAAGTAGTTGAAGAGGAAGGGGTAAGAACAATGGGAGATCATTGCTGAATAATATTGGAAGATGTCTTCTAGACGCTGATGCAATCAGCTGATCTAATGAAATATTCTTGTGAAGACTGTTAAAACATTTTCTAGATATTAATCATAAGTAGAATTCAAAAGTCATCAATATTTCTAGTTAAGTAACTCAAATATGAAAACTATCCATTGTATTTGATTTCTACTGTAAGGTTGACATAACTATTGTAATTGCCTTCGAGGAAGGGGGCCGCGAAAGAGGAAAGACGAATTGTTGGGACATATGCTATGACTATGAATTGGTAACTTTGAAAACGATGATTGGTTTGGCATTATGCTAAAGTCTTTCTTACAGGTATAGATAAAACGAATAAACACTAGTAAGTAGAAGTTAGGGCAAAAACAGTCAATCAGGAGAAATAATGACTTTCATATTTCATGTATCGCTCTAATTTGTAACAGTAATTGCAAAATGGAATGAAGATTGGATTAAGTGAACTGTGTACAGGGATCAAAATAATGTGATCATAATAGGATTACAATAATTCATTAAGGAAAACATACGACCATCGTTAATGAATCTGTGGAAAGTTTACCATTTGAGCAACACAAATATCATAGTTACTAAATGTTTAACAAGATTCAGCTTGACCATATGATTGCCAATAGTATAAAGAATGGGGTCGATAAATTATAGTTTCCGATTGTTTGCCCCCCCCTCAATAGAACAAGGTTACACTATATTACTACTTCTAGTGAAATATCTTAAACGTTTGGTGATAACTTAAGTTCAGATTGTTAGTTGAATATAATTGGGTGCTATGGAGATTAGCGAATTTATTTATAATATCATTCGTTTAAACAACTACTGAATACCAAGATTCCATCATGAAATAAAGTGCAAGGTGTCCAGATTTTAAAGAAGACGTTAAACAATTGGCTCACTTAGCTTATGTGGATCTAACTTTTGATATTTATAATTTCAATCAATTCGTGATATATTTACACGATCTCATAGGTTGTTGTTAATCGACAACTGCCTGACAACCGATACATTTGAACCCCACTAATCAAGTCTTTTCATTGAAACTCCCGGAATTATATACTAGTGAGATCATACTGATTGCAATTGGCCGTTGCTGTGGAGAGTGTAGAATTTAAAACTTAATGTTTTTTGGTTGAATCTTGATTACTGACTTTACTTACGCCCGTTACTCCTCACTGAGGAGCATAGGCCACTTACTAGGATTCTCTATTGAACTCCGTCCTGTGCAAACCTTTCCAGTCGCTGTATATCTTTTTAATGTAGGCTTCCAATTCTCGATGTAGTGTGTTCTTTGGCCTTCCTCTTTTCCGTTTTTCAACATGATTCCAAGTTCATGAATGTCTCGTTATGCAGTCTAATTATTTCCACAATGTATGTTCTATCCATTTCCAGCATCTTTTCCTAATTTCATCTTCTTCTGGGAGTTGGTTGTTCTCTCCCACAGTAGGCTGTTGTTGATGATTTCCAGTCAACAGACATTCAGTATCTTGCGTAGGCAGTTGTTTATAAATACTTGTATCCGTCTGATGATGTTTGCAGTAATTCTCCAAGTTTCAGCTCCATACAACAGAACTGTCTTGACGTTTGAATTGAAGAGTATGACTTTGAGGCTGGTTGACAGTTGTTTTGAGTCCCATATGTTTTTCAACTGTAGAAATGCTGCCCTTGCTTTGCCAGCCAATCCTTGCCTTTACATCTGCATCGAACCCTCTTTGTTCATTGATGATGCTTCCCATGTACGTGAAAGTATCCACCTCTTCCAAAGTTACTCCATCGAGTCGAATTGGCTTGGTGCTTTCTGTGTTATATTTGAGGGTCTCGCTCTTTCCTTTATGTATGTTCAATCCTATGATTACTTACTACTAAGACATAACATTTGTTGTTTGATAATTCCTTCTAGTTCATCATATTGAATTCAATTGAAATGATATACATACAGAATCAGTTGATTAATAAAATTTAGTTATACATTATTTGAAATGGATTGTGATTGGGAAATGCAATTCAAGATGCGCGTTTCGTCTTATTTGGGACTCATCAGCTGAATGTACCTACATTCTAGTGTCGATGTTATTAATAGTTTACTTCGAATCCGTTGGGTTCTATAAATCAACTTGAATAACTAGGTTACTATACAGTAACTAAATTGATTGTACTTGTTGGCATTATTAGAGTACAATATCGATTTAAAAATTGTTATTGTTTTTTTTACACTTTTAGTAAATCTTTTAAATTTGCTTGGTAAGCCTAATTACTAGTTTATAATGTTCTAATGTTAATAGTTAAATAATCTAAACACTTTTATTTTTATTAGGATAAACTTGTATATTCCCGTTGATTTGTTATAGACTGAAGCTAATACCAATGTGCCCGTTGCACAAGTGTGACTGTCTGGACTCAGTAGTCTAGTGGTGAACGCGGTGGCGTTCGACACGAAACGGTCTGAGTTCGAATCCCAATGTGAACATCAACATTGGGATGAAGGTACATCCAGCCGATGAGTCCCAAATAGGACAAAACGCGCGTCCTGGATTCCACTTGCCGGTCACAATCCAACTTATATAATACTTTTATTTTTATCGTAATAATGATCTTGTTTAGTAAGATGAAGTAGTTTTGTGGGGGGGGGGTCAGTTGTTAAAATTCATTGTTTCACATTCGTTAGAAATTGATACTTTTTGGATATCATAAAGAATAAAGAAGTACTAGATAAATGATTTGTCTCAATTTGAAACTCCTTAACATGGATACCGTTAATTCTGTTAATAATATGAAGCCAAGATCATTAGATGGTGTACTTTTAATTTCTTCTGTGCTACTAAGCCAGCGTACAATTTTCCGCTTAAATAGTAAGCGTTTAAAGTAAGAATTGAAGGGACTGAGTTTGAGTTTTTTTTTTGGGGGGGGGGTGGAAATTAAAAGTACACACTTCTGAGGAGTTTCATACTGAGAAGAAACATTTATTCAGTTCTCTCTAGTCTCTAGTGATACCCAATAACTAGAAATAATTCTTAGTTGATGATGATTTTCAAGTAATACATAGTTCAAATTGAATGTTCCAGTTTTGATGTATTCAATAAATATTAGAGAACTTAGTTTAGCTGGTTAATTGATAACTCAAATGTTCATTTTATTAGATATACCATCTACATTCGAACTAAAAATACCCTAGTTATCTGAAGATTAACTGCCTATTTCAATGTATGAATGTCTTCTGTTGAATCTTCAACAAAGATGTAGACGCATGTGTCTGCGAAGAACTAAACTACAGCCGAACACCTATTGATAAATTCTTACTTTAAAAGTTGTTTATAAAGGAATTAAAATTTATATTGTTTAAAGTTCCAGAAACCTCTCAGTAGCTATGTCATTTTTAACCACCACCTCCCCCTCCCTCTGTTGCCATTCTTCATTGTATCAACTCAGCAACTATGCCGGATCAATCAATCAATCAATGCCTGTTACCCCAAGTGGCGCATAGGCCACTCACCAGTATTCTCCAACCAAATCTGTCCTGGGCTTTCATTTCCAGCTCTTCCCAAGTGCTCACCATTCTCTTCATATCTATCTCCAATTCGCGACGCAATGTGTTCTTGGGTCTTCCTCTGTTTCTGTGGCCTTTAGGATTCCAAGTTAGTGTTTGTCTTGTGAAGCAGTTTGGTGGTTTCCTCAGTGTGTGTCCAATCCATCTCCAGAGTCTTTTCCTAATTTCTTCCTCGGCTGGAAGTTGATTAGTTCTCTGCCACAACAGGTTGTTGTTGATGGTATCTGGCCAACAGATCCGAAGAATCCTACGCAGACAGTAGTTTATAAATACTTGTACCTTTTGTAGGGTGATTTTCGCAGTTCTCAGTACAAGTTTCAGCTCCATATAACAGAACTGTTTTCACATTTCTATTGAAAATTATGACTTAAATGTTGACTGACAGTTGGTTTGAGTTGCAGATATTTTTCAGTTGTAGAAATGCTGCCCTCGCCTTACCAATCCGTGCCTTCACATCCGAATCAGACCCTCCTTGTTTGTCGACGATGCTGCCCAAATATGTAAAGGTTTCAACATCTTCCAAAATGCCTCCATCAAGTGTGATTGGGTTAGTGTTTGTTGGTTTGTATGGAAGGATCTTGCTTTTCCTTTTTTTCATGTTGAGGCATACTACTGCCTTATTGTTCACCTTCATCTGCATTTGATGGTATATGTGGGATAGAAGACCTAAGTCATCTGCAATGTCCAAGTCATATAGTTGCATCGATGTTGCCCACTGTATTCCGAAAGTGTCTTGAAATGTTGCAGTCTTCATGATCCAGTTGATGACCAGTAGGAAGAGGAAGGGCGAGAGTAAGCAGCCTTGTCTGACACCGGTCTTCTCTTCGAATGAATCTGTGAGCTGACCTCCATGCACGATTTTACAATGTAGTCCGTCGTAAGAATTTCGTATGATGTTGACTATCTTCTCGGGTAAGCCGTAATGTCGTAGAAGGCTCCATAATATTCTCCTATCCACGCTGTCGAATGCTTTTTCATAGTCAAGGAAGTTGATGTAGAGTGGTGAATTCCATTCAATTGATTGCTCAACAATGAACCGTAGAGTAGCGATTTAGTCGGTACACGATAGGTCTTTACGGAATCCGGCCTGTTGATCTCGGAGTTGGCCGTCGACTGGGTCCTTTATTCTTTTCAATAAAACCCTACTGAAAACCTTTCCTGGTATTGGAAGTAGAGTGATGACTCTGTAGTTTACGCAATTGCTGAGATCGCCTTTCTTTGGTATCCTAATGAGATACCCTTCTTTCCAGTCTACTGGATTTTGTTCTTCCTCCCAAATCTTCCTGAAAAGAATGTGCGGTATATTTGAAGTTGCTTCTATATCTGTCTTCAGTGCTTTCACTGGTATGTTGCTTGGTCCTGCTGACTTACCACTCTTGATCTGTCTGATGAGCAACTATGCCAACTTATATTATAATCACCAAGCCAATCTATAAGTAGTTAATAAAGAATAAAAACAACAGTTCACCTGAACATTATGTAATGACATAGAATAAGATACTGACTACACAGATCCAATTACATAAGTTAGAATGATCTGGAATAGTACATCGACAATCAATACAAGTTAACAGATTTAATCAAATAAAAAAAGACATAAATATGACCTATTTGGTACTAGGCATACAATGATGTTACATAATCATTAAATCATTTTATACACATTCATATGGTAACAGGTGTCTAAAATACTAAAAGTTAATACATGTAATTAATCAATAAATTGGTTATAGTATCGATTGAATATAATTACTAATAATTAGTGAAATAGAAAATTTTCTAGAAAATATTTCTGAAGAAAATTGTGCTACTATTTATGAAGTTAATTAGTATGAGTTTGTATCTTCCCATTCATTAGTCATGAACTGAAGTTGATCAGTCTTTATTGCCATATGCACACCCTGAGTGGATTGCCTCGATATAACTATCAATTGAGAGGAATGTTTAAGTTGGATTGTGACTGGCAGGCGAAATTCAAGATGTGTGTTTCGTTCTATTTAGGATTCATCAACTGGATGTATCTACATCCAAATGTTGATGTTCACATTGAGGTTCGAACTCAGCCCGCTTCATGTCAAACGCCACCACGTTCACTATTAGGCTACTGAGTCCAGAGAGTCACACTTGCGTAACGGGTGTATATGTAATTAGGATGAATCCCCGTATAAACGCGTCCTAAATAAGACGAAACTTGAATCCTGGATTCCTTACTTACTTACTTACTTACTTATGCTCGATACTCCTCGCTGAGGAGCATAGGCCGCTCACCAGGATTCTCCATTTAACTCTGTCCTCAGCAATCCTTTCCAGTTCTTTCCAGTTGCTGTATATCTTTTTAATGTAGGCTTCCAATTCTCTATGCACTCTGTTCTTTGGCCTTCCTCTTTTCCGTTTCACAACAGGATTGCAAGTTTATGATTGTCTCGTTATGCAGTCTAATTATTTCCACAATGTATGTTCTATCCATTTCCAGCATCTTTTCCTGTTTTCCTCTTTGTCTGGAAGTTGGGTGTTCTCTCCCACACTAGGCTGTTGTTGATGGTTTCCGGCCAACGGACATTCAGTATCGTGCGTAGGCAGTTTTTTACAAATACTTGTATCCGTCTGATGATGTTTGCAGTAATTCTCCAAGTTTCAGCTCCATACAGCAGGACTGTCATCACGTTCGAATTGAAGAGTCTGACTTTGAGGTTAGTTGATATTTGTTTTGAGTCCCATATGTTTTTCAACCGTATGAATGCTGCCGTTGCTTTGCCAATCCTTGTCTTTACATCAGCGTCAGACCCTCCTTGTTCATCGATGATGCTCCCCAGATATATGAAAGTATTCACTTCTTCCAGAGTTTTGCCATCAAGTTGAATTGGGTTGGTGCTCCCTGTGTTGTATTTGAGAATCTTACTCTTTCCCTTATGTATGTTCAAGCCTACTGATGCTGAAGTTGCTGCTACACTAGTTGTCTTCGCTTGCATTTGTTGGTGTGTATGTGCCAGGAGAGCTAGATCATCTGCGAAGTTCAAATCATCGAGTTGCATTCTACTTGTCTATTGAATTCCGTGCATCCCCTCAGATGTGGAGGTCTTCATGATCCAGTCAACTACTAGTAGGAAGAGAAAAGGTGAGAGCAAGCAACCTTGTCTGACTCCGGACCTCACTTGGAATGCATTTGTCAGTTGTCCTCCATGCACAATTTTGCACTGTGTCCCGTCGTAAGAGTTTCGGATGATGCTGACGAGTTTCTCTGGTATGCCGTAGTGTCGAGGAAGTTTCCATAGTGTTCTTCTACCTACACTGCCAAGCGACTTCTCATAATCAATGAAGTTGATGTACAGTGGCGAGTTCCACTCAACTGATTGTTCAACGATGATCCGTAGTGTTGCGATTTGGTCCGTGCACGACCGATCCTTACGAAAACCAGCTTGTTGATCTCGAAGTTGAGCCTCCACTGAATCTTTTATTCTGTTCAACAATACTCTGTTAAATACTTTCCCTTGTATCGACAGTAGCATGATCCCTCTGTAGTTCGCACATATGCTCAAATCTCCTTACTTTGATATCTTGATAAGATGTCCTTCTTTCCAGTCTGCCGGCACTTGTCCTTCCTCCCAGATCTTTTTGAATAAAACATGGAGTATCCTTGCTGTTAGGTCGATATCTGACTTGAGTGCTTCAGCTGGTATATTGTCAGGTCCTGCTGCTTTCCCACTTTTGATTTGTCTGATGGCCATCTTGATTTCTTCCATCGTTGGTGGAGTGACATCTATCGGGAGATCTGTCGGTGCTGCTTCGATGTCCGGTGGGTTCAGTGGAGCTGGCCTATTTAGAAGTTCCTCAAAGTGTTTTACCCACCTATTCTTTTGTTCTTGAATCTCAGTGAGTGTCTTGCCTTCTTTGTTCTTGACCGGTCGCTCTGGTTTACTATGTTTATCTGCCAGTTTCTTCGTTGTGTCGTATAGCTGTTTCATATTTCCTTCTCTTGCAGCCTTCTCTGCTGTCGTTGCAAGGCTTTCGATGTATTTCCGTTTGTCGGCTCTAATGCTCTTCTTTACCTGCTTATTTGCTTCCGAGTATTCAGCTTGAGCCTTGATTTTCTCTGCTCTTGTTCGGCTGTTATTGATTTCTATCTTCTCGTTCCTCCTTTGTTGAATTTTGCTTAATGTCTCAGTGGAGATCCATTCCTTATAATGGTGCTTCTTTCACCCTAGAACCTCCTGACACGTTGACATTAGTGCTTCTTTGATTTCTTTCAAGTTATCCTCCATAGTGATTTCTTCTTCTTTTGGTAGATCTTGTAAAGCTTGGAACCTGTTGTTGAGAGATATTTTGAATTCGTTGAGTTTGTCAGTGTCTCGGTGAAAGCCAGTATTGATCCATTGTACTGCTGCTACTCCAGTTGTCTACTGCCTCTTTAGCTTCAGTTTCATTTTAGAAACCACCAGGTGGTGGTCTAAAGCTAGGTCAGCTCCTCTCCTGGTTCGCACATCTTCCGTTGATCTTCTAAATTTTTTATTGATACATATATGATCGATTTGATTCTCAGTAGTATGATCCGGTGAGACCCATGTAGCCTTGTGTATGCGTTTGTGGGCGAATATTGTACCACCTATAACCAATTTGTTGAAAGCACATAGGTTTGTAAATCTTTCACCATTGTCATTTCTGTCTCCCAGTCCTTGTCGTCCCATGATTTATTCATATCCAGTGTTGTCCATTCCAACTTTGGCGTTTAGGTCCCTCATCAGTATTGTCAGATCCTTTTCTCAACACTTTGTTATAATTGATTGCAGTCTATCGTAAAACTGATCTTTGTCCTCGTCGTTGCCGTCGTTGGTTGGTGCATAGCATTTGATAATATTCATTGTAATCCCTTTCTTCATTGTTTTGAAAGATGCTTTGATGATCCTGGGTCCATGTGGTTCCCATCCCACAAGTGCATTACGTGCCTCCTTGGACAGCATCAGAGCAACTCCTTGGGTGTGAGGAGCATTTTCCTCTTTGTGGCCGGAGTATAGTAGCATCTCTCTCGAAGCCAATGTTTTCTGTCCAGCTTGAGTCCAATGGGTTTCGCTGATTCCGAGGATTGTCAAGTTGTATCTCCTCATTTCCGCAGCTATTTGATTTGTCTTCCCGCTCTCCCACATTGTTCGAACATTCCATGTACCTATAAAAATATTTGCTCTGGTTGTTAGAAGGGGGGGGCATCGGCCTCATGACTTCCGAAGAATTTCGGCTTTCATCATGAGGCGTCATAAACAACCCTTCCACTCCCAGGGCAGAGTTTAAATGGTTTATCTTGCTTAATCTGGTTTGCGTTTTTTAGCAAGTTTGGATTTTTACGGGATGGGGGTGCTAGCCCTATGCCCAACCCTCCTCCTTTACTCGGGCTTGGGACCGACAGTAACCCTAGGAGGGCTACAGGTGGAGTTAATCCTGGATTCCACTAGCCAGTTAAACTCCAATGTAAGCATTACTTACAAAGTTAACTATAAATAGTATGAAAATGACTGTATTCATACAAACTTGGATGAATAACTTATAATTTATAAAACATTTATAACTATGTTTTATGATATTTAGTACATTTACAAATATAATGTAAGTTATTCATCAACAATATTTAATGATTTGTATCAATTTTTCATGGACATTTCATAAGTAAAAATTGATAGTGTAGCATTATACCTCATGAGGATAAGTAGGGCTATGTTGTATCCTCTGATATGAATGGTTTCATTGCACAGTCTTCATCATGATAACACTTCTGATAATAGTAAGCTATGAAATTTTCTCTATAAGAGACTAATAGATTGTTCCGTCAACAATGAATATAGTTGATTGTTGTTGCATATTTGCTTTGATTCATTTCCCAATTGAACCTCTTTATAGTCATGTAATTATGTAATAGATTTTTAATTGTATCATTTGAGTTGGATTATGGTTGGCAAATGAAATCTAGGACTCACGTTTTGTCCTATTTGGAACTAGTCAGTTGAACATACCAGCATCCCAGTGTTCTTTTACACACTGGGACTCCAATTCAGTTCGTTTCGTGTCAAACGCCACCTCGTTCACCACTAGGCTACTTGATCTGAACAGCCAAACTTGTGAAATGGATATGTATATTTGATCACAATGCATTTGGATTCAAATATATTCTAGTTTTTTAACTGCCTGATAAGATGAATCTATTTGAATATGTTTAATGATTACCAATTCATCTAAATACCGAAATTTTAAGAATTCACTGGTATCCTTTGTGTCTCTTCTATCACAAATCACGACGTCTCTCCAGTCAAATGTATTAATATAAGGAAGAATATGTAGTAGCATTTAATGGTTAATTGGTGTTTATGTAGGTGGAGATAAATTGGTCACTCGTTTTTTCCAAAGTAGTGTTTACCGCATTTAGAGCAGTTCATTATGTATATAACGTATGATCTATCATCTTTTGTTACCATGTTCTTAGGTTTGAATACAATTCATTCCAGATAATTTGTTAATTTGTATGTAACATTCTATCCTAATGTCATCAATAGTCAGGTTGTAATTACTGACCAGATATTCACTATTTGTTGTGTTTTAGAACATAGACATACCTTTCATCTACCGTCTATGATGGGTTTTCTTGACTTAATAGCGGCATTTAACTCTGTAGACCAAGAAGTTCTAAATAAGTGTCTATCATTGAAATGTGTACCTCAGAAGTACATAAATCTTGTGAAGGCTATTTACTCAAACACTATTTACTGCGTCAGATTGTATGAGGAACTGTAATCTGAATTTATAACCTTAAGTGGTGTCCGTCAAGATTGTCCACCACTAACCAAAGCATGGCATCCGTCCATGAAGTCAGTGACTGCTGTTCTGAATCGTGTCGGTAGATGTAGACTGTGTGGTTAGGGTTCTCGCGAATACCGTAACCAGTGCCTGGAAACGCTGAGTGGAATGGCCGAGAATCGGTCACGATGTCACAGGCGTATGCACTTATTGTCCATTTCTAAATCATCAGCTTAAAATCATTTTATAGCTTTCCACACTCCGTCACTTTCTCCATGTACAGTATTCTATATGTTCGCTCCCTTTTGTTTTTGTCATTATTATCATTGAGGCAACCTTTACTTATGCGGTGTTAAACCTGCTATGTTATGGAGGTATGGCAACTTGGACCAATGCACACATGTGCCAGGTTCTATGTCGATCATGTATACATACATACAGTTACTAGTATCGTCTGTCATTATATGGTTATATAATGGTCAAAATCGTCCTACCATATGACAGAACAAGTATCAACAACAACTAATGAAATCCAAAGTTGACAGAACAACCTGGTAGTCACTTGTGTAGAAAATTTTTATAGCTTACTTCTTTCGGAAATGTTTAGTTTATAAAGTCGTTCAGAATGACAATACAAGCTCCTTAGTTAAACCATCTAGCACAGAGAACTCAATATAACATAACATAGAACAAGTACTTTTGAAGTCAGTTGTCACTGGACAGTTGTTGCATCTTAGTAAAGGACTCCTCAGCGGTACGCATTCACAACTTCATCAGGGATTAATCCCACAACCCTTTCGCTTCACAGTGAACGCTTTACAATTAAACCATTGAGTCGGCTCCCAACAGTTGATATTTCTAACTCAGTCAATTCGTGATATGTTTACACAAACTCATCCATTACCATCAACAGATAACTGCCCCCCACACTCGACACCGTTGAATTCCACTGGTCATGTCTAATCAATAGCACCCCAGGAGTTAGTCTCTAGTATACTGATTTTAGTTGTAATTACGTATTGTGAAGATTGATGTATGTCCATTAGAAGTGTTCACCAAAGAACCAAAGAGTCATCAACTCAATCCCTGATCGTATCATAAGCGTACACTACTGAACAATTCCATACTAGAACAAAACATTTATCCATCATCAATTCCTGATGAACAATTCCTATCAATTCATCACATTAAATTACTTATCATTATTTTGTATATTTATTAATATGAATGTTATTATCTTCTTTTTAGAAGTTGGTTTACAGGTTAATTATCAATGAATCATTATGAATGTATTCAATATTAATTGAAATGTTATCAACTTCAAAGTAAAATTATCATATATAAATTTATATCATCTTATTTCATTTGTTTAAATTAATTAATTCAATAAATAATGTAGTTAACCATTTATATGAGAATTCATTATTAAAATTTATCTATTTGATTCACTTTATATATTGAGATTAGATTGTGACTGGCAAGCGGAATCTAGGACGCGGGTTTTGTCCTATTTGGAACTCATCGGATAGATGTACCTGCATCCCAATGTTGATGTTCCGATTGGGATGCAAGTACATCCAGCCGATGAGTCCCAAATAGGACAAAACGCGCTTCTTGGATTCCGCTTGCCAGTCACAATCTAACTTCAATATATAACTTGTGTAATAACGCTATATCGAGGCAATCCGCTCAGGATGCACATAAGGCAACAGAGACTGACCAGTTTCAGTCCATTACAAATCAACGGGAAAATACAAGCTTATCCTAATTATATATGATTTACTTTATATTATGTATCATGTGATCTGGAATTTGTCAATTTATGGCACTTGTGGCGCAGATGAGATATCCGTATCTTAACAAAAGGCTGGGTGTACTGCGCAGCAGTACATGCCATTTTAACATATGGCTGCAAAACGTGGGCCATGAAAACTCAAGATATGCATAGGCTCCTGATATTTGACCATAGGAATCTTCGTTCGTATACCATGGAATAACCGGATTAGTAATAGTGAGGTTAGACAAAGGGTCCTTGGGAAACACGGTAAATCAGTTGAAGAGGTCATTAACCTTCATTGACTGAGATGGCTGGGACATGTATTGCGCATGCCCGGTCACCATCTACCCCGTCGCGTGATGTTGGCTAGGGCTGAAGTAGGAAGGAAGAAGGTTAGGGGTGGCCAAACTAAAACATGTCATCAGTCCATGAAGTCCTTGACTACTGGTCTAAGCCATGTAAGTAGATGTAAATTACCTGGTTGGAGACACTAGGCGATATGGCTCAGAATCGGTCACAGTGGTGCAAGTGTATTCACTCTTTAACCTCATCTAGATCTTGAATTCTATTGTTATTTTCTGGACATCTTTACTTTACTCTTCCCTCTTGTATTCTGTCTATACGTTACCTCAATAATCTCATAGTGCTAATGTGGTATGGCAACTTGAACCTACGGCGTTTGTGCCCGGTTCTACGTTGCTGCTGATGATGATCAATATAGATAATTATCTGTATACTTGATTGATAATTTCGTTTATTGATTATTATTATTATTATCGTTAATCAATATTTGATCAGTAATGACTATTTAGATGAAAGTATATATTTTTATGAAGATAGATGAATGGAGGAGGGGGTGGGGGGAGGGTAAAGGAATACATCATAATCAATATTGAATGTTTAGTTATTTCATGAATATTAGATTGATTCATTCTAATCAATCATTGATTAATGTTGACAACTCAGGGATAGTTGGCGGTAATGTTTAATCTTTTGGTTAGAAGTAGGTTCAGATGATATTTCATGAAGCTACTGAGTACGATTTGTGGATAGGTTTGTACTCATCAAGGGTACAAAAGTACAGGAAATTACTTCTTTCGCGTTGTTTCGAGTCTACCCTTTTATAGTTTATTTACGTCATTGTCAGATATAATGGATCCCCACAATTCATCGTAAGTATCAGTTAAATTACAACTTCAATGGATTTGAATACGACTGGGATATAGATTAAGAATACATGATTATGAAGTAACTTTTCCATCAAAATATGGTTGAATTTTTATTACTTCATGGAGATGGATAAATTTTACATCCAAACAGTAATCAATGGATGTATACTAATTAAGATGACAAGTAAAGTGTAGTACAATTGTATTGAAAAGATTAAGTACATCGATGATATTGAGTTTAGTTGGTTGAATGTGTCACAGATTGATGTTGGCAGGGTACCAGTGAAAACTAGACAGCATTGGACAGGTGTCTTGTTCCAGTATGGGACTCCTCAGTAGTGCACGCCATAGATTCCGACCAAGGAGTTTTAGGTTAACGAACACTTAACTCTCTATACCACTGGGCAATCGGTGTCCAATGGTAGAATCCTCAATTCCATCAATTTGTAGTATATAGCGCGGCGATCAGTAATTATCATTGGTGATAACAGTTTCACTCCCGACCCGACTTCTCTTTTATCAATGGATGATCGTTGCTTTATATCACATTGCCATTAATGTAGAAATTCTATCAAATGACACTGGTTGGCTTAGTGGTACATATATTACTAAGCGTTCGTGCTGACACTTGAAAACTGTGTATTCGAGTCCTTGGAGGAATCAGCACAACTCATTGATGTGGCGTTCCATATTGAGGTGAGACGATTATTAGGTTCATCCTGGTCATCAGTAGTACCCAACTAACATGAATCTGAGACTAATAAATTTAAATGACGGTAGTAGACTGATATTCTGTATTTATTCATATATATTTGCATAAGGCGGTAAATAGAGTATCCACTATGTAAATAACATTGAATTCTCTACTTCCTTTGTATGGAATAAGACAAAGTGATTGAATTGTGATTTGCGCGAACTGTAGAACGAATTAGTTTTTGGAGAGTGTTTAATAATGGTAGTTTGGTTTCACATGTTTCCATAGAGTAACGTGAGTAGTCATATTTTTGAAAAGGGAGATATGAGTTGGGCTTTTGTAGCTTTACATTTAATCAGGATACTGCTATTCTGAATAGTATATTCAGCGTGTTGTCGACTCTTCAGACACATCTTAGCAACGCATCATTAGTCCATCTACATGATTCATAAACTAACATGGATAAAACTTAGTCTTGTATTAAAGTAAATAAGTCAAGATGTTTTTGGTATAAAGGACCTCTAGGTCTTCAGTTATTCATGTTAGGCAAACGCTGTAACAAAATACAATCCACAGTCACCAATATGTACACATCAGTTGTGACGTCATTTCCAATACACTCATTGAATTTATTGCATTGTTCTGCAAGGCATTTTGTTCTTCTTTGTTAAATGACATCAACTGAATTCCGAATTAACTATCATCTAATGGATTCAGATCGATTTAATGGTAATTCGTTAAGTGATAGCCAAAAAGATGAATGACTCGGTTTAAATTCTCTTATGGAATCGCAGATGCGTAGTGCCTTAGAGTTCCCTAGTAGATCAAAACTTTGCCCATTGCCGACAGTTGATATTCAGTAGTAGTTTAACTTAATCGGATTCACATCCAATAATCTTCACAACAATCATTTCTAGAAGAAGTCATTGGCAGCAGCCGTCTATTTCGATTATTTTGACTATTGAAAATTAAATGAAACCACTTCCGGAGTTTTACTCTGCAGTTTATAACAACTTCCAAGGTAATAGTCGACATCAGGACTATCATAGGTAACTCAAAATGCAAACAATCAATAACACAAGGCTCGATGATGATGGTGGTTATAATGTTGGTTCCTGTGTTATGTTAGTATGTGTTACATTCTAAAGTGATTAGCAATATGTGAAGGTATGTGTCAGTATGTTTGGATTTCCTAATGAGATCCAGTCCTGGATCCACAGTTGAAGAGTCTAACACTAAGTGAAATAACGGTATAATGTCTACTTACCTTCAATACTACACATGTGATTTTAAAAGCAGATCCGAAAAATTAAGTACATCAAATCAAATGTAATGATTATAGTTCTGTATATAGTGCTAAACATCAAGATGCCTAGAGTAACGAACGGGTACAAGTGGAAATGACCTGAAAGAAACCTATAGTTAATTCAGATTATGAAAAAACTTCATTTGTCTATCAACTTGTAAAGGTAATTTTATAACCTACACGACATTTCTTCGATGTTATTCATATGAAGTACTGTAGTAGGATTCAAAGAGTACTGCCTGTAAACGTTATAATGAACGTATAGAGTGCGTAGAAACTTTGATCACCATTGCACTTTATGCTGCATTACAATCTCATTATTCAGTACAGTTCTACCTACACACCAGATGAGTATATAACATTCAAAAGTGACAATATTTTGATTTGTGGACCTACTTCTAGCTTCATTTATCCACTTCAGTTGTATAAACCGATCTTGTTAATTCACTTTTTTCATTTCTTAAATTAAAATAGTTACCTTACAGTAAGTGTTAAACATATAAGTACAAAATGAACTTAGTAAACATGGAATCATAATTCGACTTATTTGCCTTGACAAATTTTTCATTGACATGGTAGTGAATGACAACAGATAACTACTTTAATTGGATTTTGATATCACGAAATGGTGCGAATTAGACGGTCATCGATCATTAGGTATTGGCACTGGACATATGTTACTTCTTAGTATGGGGCTTTTTAACATTGATCACCTACAACTGCATCAGGGATCAAACACCCTTGGTCCGTGGCGAACACTTTACGATTAGACCACTAACTCAGTTGCTAACTATTCATATTTCTAATTCAGTCAATTCGTGGTATGTTTGCACAATCTCATTCACTACCATCAGTGGGTAACTGCCTCACACTCGACACTGTTGAAATCCATTAATTAAATCTTCCCATTAGCTAACTGTTTATTAGGTGAAGTGTAGAGTCTTGAATTTATCTCATAGTTCTCTTTCTTCTTACGTCAATCGACAAGCATAAATCGACGTAGTATTAATAATAATAATAATAATAATAATAATAATAATAATCCTATTTTACTCATTGAAAACGTGTTAACATTGGACAGTTGTTTCACTTAGTCGACTTAGACGTGGATTTCATCGGGGAAGACAAACATGTAGACACACATGGACACCTTCATATATTACTAATCATTTTAGAATGTCACAGATACTTACATTATACAGGAATCAATATCATGATGGGAATCAACAAGCTTTGAGTTATGAAATATATTGAATGCCAATTACCTATGATAATGTTGGTGTTAATTACTACCATGAAGAAGATTGGATGAGACTGTTAAGCAAAATGTACCATATGGATTTGTCGACATACTAAATCAAATACCGCCACAATCACCACCTACCACCGAAATCGAAACTAACCGACAGATCACTTTTAGGTGAATATGGAGATTGTGCAGATGTTAAGAAATAAGTTATATTTGAAATTTCTTCTCAAAGGATGTTTTCGAACTGTCATTTAATCTAAATATGACATTCATGCGAATACAGTTTGATGTGGTCATGTTAATGTCGATTCGTAGTTGATCTAGTTAGTCTACGTTGATTTTGAAAATCGACAGTGAATGTAAATGATTTCTGAAATGATATTGAATATTCTGGTGTGTTAACATGACAAGATATGCGATGTCAGAGTGAGGTGATTACGAACGTTGAGAGTATACGAATCAATGGAAAATGTGATCAAAATCTACGTCGTGATTGTATGGATGCTGATTGGTTGATATGATGTTTTAGTGATGAAAAGACTCCACTTAATGTAGTGAGTATGATGAAATCACAAGTGTGTAAGAGTACAATCGGATATCATTTATTGAGTAAATAAGACGGTTTTGATTAATCAGATACTAACTCACTCAGTAATAAGAAATAGAAACTACAATAAAGACTGGAGAGTGGGGGGTGGTTATGTTTACTAACAAGATACTTACTTTAACATGATAACGGAATCATGTATGATTATAGACAATGAATCTGTGGAATATTGATAATTCTTGGAATACAACTATCACATTTAATGAATGGTATGCAATGAAGATAACATTAATGAACATAACATATTTCTATATGCCACAACGTAGGCTGGTATATTGAATTTCTCTTCCTTTCAACGAAAGGCCGGGAGTACTACGCAGCAATCCAGGCCGCTTTAACATATGGCTGCGAAACGTAGACCATGAAAATTCAAGACTTGCGTCGACTCCAGGTAGTTCACTATAGAAGTCTTCGTAGCATCGCTCATATAACATGGAACAGTCAAATAAGTAATATTGAGGTTAGACAAAAGGTTCTTGAGAAACATGTTAAATCATTTGAAGAGGTCATTAACCTTCATCGACTGAGATGGCTGAGACATGTATT
Source organism: Schistosoma mekongi (assembly GCA_034768735.1). Classification (NCBI taxonomy): domain Eukaryota; kingdom Metazoa; phylum Platyhelminthes; class Trematoda; order Strigeidida; family Schistosomatidae; genus Schistosoma; species Schistosoma mekongi. Next base: position 3,132,082 of record CM068311.1, on the reverse strand, counting down.
ACGCATGCCCGACCACTGTCTACTTCGTCGTGCGATGTTGGCCAGGGTTGATGTAGGATGGAAGAAGGTTAGGGACGGCCAAACCAAAACATGGCATCAGTCCATGAAGTCTTTAACTACTGGTCTAAACCATATTGGTAGATGTAGGTTACCTGGTTGGGGTCGGCGTGATGATTGCAATAAATGGTTGGTGACACTAGGCGATATGGCTCAGAATCGGTCACAGTGGTGCAAGTGTATTCACTCTTTAACGTCATCTAGATCACGAATTCTATTATTGTTTTTGCACATCTTGACTTTTCTCTTCTCTCTTATTATGTTGCCTTAATAATCTCGTAGTGCTAATGTGGTAGCCCTCCTGTAGCCCTCCTAGGGTTACTGCCGGTCCCAAGCCCGGGTAAAGGAGGAGGGTTGGGCATGGGGCTAGCACCCCCATCCCGTAAAAACCCAAACTTGCTAAAAAAACGCAAACCAGATTAAAAAACGCTAATGTGGTATGGCAACTTGAACCTACAGGCGTTTGTGTCCGGTTCTACGTTGTTGATGATGAAGATCATCATCACAGTACTTTTCCTATATTACTGTTTCAACATTTCTTACAAACAAGGGTTAATAACAAACATTCTGAGAGAAACGAAGTAAAACAACCTAAATATAATCATGTAGTCTGTGTATTTTTAGTATTTTGACTTGTAACATAGACGACTCACTCATAAAGTTTTTATTCATTCACTCACTCACTCACTCACAAATCCCATTAAGAGATACATTACAGTATAGTGAACATTCAGTAGTTCTTTGTGATTGAATAAGTGTCTAGTTCATTCACGTGAAATCTGATTTGAATTTGAAGCATAAATAAGTTGTTGTCTTGGATACGTTCATGTTACTTTTTTATTATTCTTTGTCAATAACGTTTATTAGAATGTGTCGATTATGAAATCTATAATGAATAATCTGATGATCAGTTTATCTATCATCAATGCCTCTATCTTAAATATTGACATTTTTTAACTGTCAAACGAATGTCGACAGTTGTCTGTGACCATTGATTTAAGTAAAGATTACAGGTCAATGGATCAATGAGAAGATCTATGACGTTTCCTCTTATACTGTAATCGTCGTCAAGACAGATAGATCACAGTGTTCAAATATTCATGTTCATATTGTAATACAAGTTTAGTACTTTTCATTTTAAACGTCCTATGTATCATCCAGTGAATTATTAACTCTAGATACTAGTTAACTTATTCTATGAGTGTAAATGCATTAGTTACGGTATTGGAATTTTTTCTATCACCCAACGAATAACAACAATGAAAGTACTGGAAGTTAATCCACTGAAAAAAGCACGAGTTGATTGTTTACTAAAAATCGTATTTAAATTGATTGAGTTCGTCACAGATTAATTTGGCAGGATATCATCGAAAACTAAGGAGTACTGGACAGCTTTTTCATCACAGTATATGACACCTGATTATTGTGCACCCTAGATCCTGACCAAGGCGATTCAGGAAGGTGAACACTTAATCCTTTACATTACTTTGCCAGTTGGAGTTCAATGATAGTACTTCCATTTTAATCAATTTGTGATATATATCACGACTATCATCGATTATCATTAGTAATAACTGTATCACTTCCAACAAGTTCGTGACGAATTTAACCAACTGTCATTTATACCAATCTCCACAAACCATCTGAATTCAATATTATATTTGTTCAATTCATTCATTACTAATCGAGTCCTATCAATCAGTTTGTGAATTAACTATTAGTCTAAATGATTGATTGATGTTAGATGGTTTCATATGTTAAACGTTAATTTGATATTGCGAATTGATTTGAGTTAGACAACTAGGAAACACTGGAGAAATTTTACGTCTTAGTATGAGACTCTTCAGTAGTGCACATTCACTTTCCTATTATGAACCTAACTCAGATCTTATGGGTTTTGTTGTAAACGTATAACTATTGAACCACTGAACTAGTTCACAACAGTTAATGTTTCTAACTTCAGTCAATTCACGAAATATGTATCCACTCCTGAGAAGTACCATACTAGGACGAAATGGCTGTCTAGTGCCTGTTCCTGGTTATTATTATTTGTCTAACTCACATCAATTTACGATATCCAATTAATACACTATAAACACTTAGTAAACATACAAATTGACAAGTTCAATTACATAAACTAGTTGTTGTGGAGGTTGTTGAATTTGTGATTTGATCTAAATTGGTCTGAATTAGGGAATCACTAATTACTAGGAATTGACGCTGGACAGTTGTTTCTTGATTTCGTGATTTTTTGTGGTTATATCTCAGATATGAATCCGATCATTTATTTCTAGTTCTAGTAAGAATATGATATTATAATGGATATTATGAGTATCTTGATTAAACTGTCTTCTTTAAACTGGATGATTTATTTACGTTGATTTCGTAGCTATTCTTAAAGACCTCATCAGAAATGCAAGACTAGTAATTAGTTTATATCTATGATACGAATATCTCTATATGAATGTAGTATTCATGTTATCAAATGGCATGTTTCAAGAATATGTAAATTTTTTTCCTTCATTCAAAACAACAACATTTAAATGTATTCAATGGATAATTCCAGTTGATTCAGTACATTTACAGAAGTGTTTTGTCTGAGTTCCAAGTCCTGAAATAGAAATCAGGAAATCATGGTTGATTTTGAATAATAATCCAACAGAATGACTGTATTATTTGCATTATATTATCTATTTTACCCAGGAATACGCATACTCAGCATAACTATTGTGCTTATTGATTGTTTTATAAAGAAATCATTGAGTAGTATATACTACTTATGTATTGTATCTACTAAGTAGTACATATTTTACTACGATACATAACTAAAGAATATGAAATACTTAAATGTGACATTTAAAATAAGAAAGTAAACTAAGAAATACTCAAATCTTTTTTACAAACATTCTGTATTGCATTGTTTACTATAGTTACGTAATCATGTAAAGTATTACATTGTTTGTGAACAATTATTTGCAAATAATATTTTACTTTACTTAAATATAAATAAAACTTAACACAGATTGTTAAACATGCTAAGCAAAAGAGGAGTGGATGACCCAAGTACACATTATGTCGGCTAATTGGAGACAAACATGAGGAAAATGAACAGCACTTGTAAAGCTCTGGGAAGGAAAGCCCAGGACAAAGTTAGTTAGAAAATGGTAGTCGGTGGCTTATGTTCCACAGGGATTGATTGGTTGAAGCCAGTTATACACTGATGCCAATGAATGTGGTCAAGCAAGTATATCAATAAAGTTTAAAGTATCATCATTTGAGAGCTAATGGACTCAGTGATTTAACTGTCTTGCCTTCGTCAAAAAATCTTGCTATCCCATATTTAATTCTTCTGTAGGTTCTAGCTGACCATTTCCATACCAGAAAAATACACCATACCATTCCCAGTTATTGGTACTCATTGACTGTCTAACTGAGATAAGTCCGCTATATCATATTTACAGACGTATAGACTGGAGATGCAACGTGTGTATGCTGTTTAACAGTCAATTTAAATCTGTAAGGTCAGGAGTATTTTAATCTTAGTTCAATGTTCCGTAATTCGTCACGGCTTCGCTTACTTATGAATTATAAACCATTAAGTGACGACTCACTGTGTAAATTGTTTACAGATTTCGACGAAGCCTAAATGTTCTGAAAGAGTCACGGAAAGAAATTCATCGACGTCATACGGTATGCAACATGCTTTAAGATAGTACCAGTTTATACAGACCAGCTTGCTTGAATGTCTATTTTTCATCATCTTAACTGTCTAATAAAACACTTTGCATTTGTGTATGTTGAATTACTGCAATGATGCTAATCAAACTATAGTACAATACATGTAGCGGTAAATAATCCCCTCAAAGAATACATGTAACGGCTCTCGTCATTGATGCTGACCACGTTTGTTTTAGCTGAAATGACTAGTTGAAGGTGCTTAGTCAAGCATCACCACAAGATCATAACACGACACGACACGACACGATGAGGCTAGCAACTTGCTCTCTAGTTAGTCAGCTTAGAAGTTGCTATCCCATTAGTGCTTCTAGTCATGATCAAATACAACTTCACTTACATCCCTTACTGCCTTCTGATTTATTCTTATTCGTACGTGTGGGTTCTAACGTTAAAATTTGCTCTGGTTATAAGACAAACTTAACTTGGTCATATACCGAATGGAATTTACTAGTGAGCCTGACCTAATATGAATAGGATCATAACTATGAGTTCGTTCCTGTTTAAGGTTTTTAACAGAGTACTTTTTGTATAATTATACCATTTTTCGCAGAGTTTTGAACTGTACTTATGTATTTGCACATATATTGGAACTTTAATGATGACTGACCAAACGCCTAAACTTATTAGAATTAAAACGTCCACACTTCCAAACTTTCAGCTCATTCCCTTTTGATCAGACAATATAGAAGCATGGTTCTACTACATAGAAGTCGTTTCAAGACCACGGCGTGACAGATCCATGCGTTCAACTCCTTGCTGTCGTAAGGTCGATTCGTTGAACTTCATACGTATTGTAGTAAGAAAATAGCCTTTTATGCATTAGGAGACTTAGATCATTGGGTTAAAGTAAGTTTGATTAAGATTCAATGAGAAGTAGTACTATTCAAAACTACAGTTGCATGTTTAAACATGAAGAACAGATATTTCGTTTGAAAATTAAGGAACAAGGATTACATCTTATTTCCACGTAATGTCGACTTAACTGTCTGTTAGGTGGAGTGGAAATAGACTACTAGTAATTTTAGATCTTTTGTTTCTTGCATAAGCACACCTCTTTTACGACAACCAACACCAATACACAATAAATGCCTTACAATACACTTTATTTATAAAAACCGATTAGCACAGAATACTTGGCAAATATGATGTTGATTGAACATATCACAGACTGATATCAGTAGGGTACCAGTGGAAAACAAGAAGCACTGGACATCTGTTTCATTCTGGTATGGAACTCTTCAACTGTGCGCACCCACGAATGCGTACCAGGGGCTTCAGGTTGATGGCAAACGCTTAACCCTCTCCACAATTGGGTCGGTATCCAATGGTCGAATTCCCACTTCCATCAAATTGTGATACTTAGTGTGACGATCATTCATTAGCATTTTTGATAACTATTTCACTCCCGACATGCCTGAAGTCCCTAGTACAGAACCTGGGGTGTACACTGCTGAGGAGTTCCACACTAGAACGGAACAATTGTTCAGTACTATCTGGTTTTGAATGGTACCCTACCAACTCAATCAAATAAATAACAAATCTCTACAAAAATAACAATCTAAATTGAAATATGATGTTATTCCAGCGTAGAACTTCTTAACTGTGTACACCATCGACTAAGTTTGAGATTCGATCCCAGGATATTGAAATTTTACAATGAACACTTAACTATCTACACTACTGGGTTAACTGATATAATTCCAACTTTCATCAGTTTGTGATGTATGTAGATCGACGATTAACAAATATCAATAGAATGATATACACCATATGAGAATTTGCTATGATCATTTACCTTTATATTTCATTGTTAGACTTTGGCAACTTCTGTAAACATTAATAAAATATCACTAAAATATAACAATAAAATGATTGTATTGTTAAGTGATTAGTTATACTTGACAATTAATATCATATTAACAAAAATGAATATAGAAAATCATATAAGTGGGAATTCTACCATTGGATACTGGCCGACACAGTGGTGCAGATGGTTAGGAGTTCGCGTCGACCTGAAGCCCCTGGTACGGAATCGTGGGTGCACACTGCTAAAGAATTCCACACTAGAACGAAACAGCTGTCCAGTTGTACCTGGTTTTCAATGGTACCCTGCCAACACCAATCTGTGATATATCCAATCATATATTTAAGTTGGATTGTAATTGGCAAGCGAAATCCAGGACACGCGTTTCGTCCTATTTGAGACTCGTCGGCTGGATGTATCTGCATCCAGTTTCAGTCCATTACAAATCAACGGGAAAATATAAACTTATCCTAATTACATAGAAAATCATGTTATCTATGTTGATAATTATGAATGAACTCGAACTCAGACCATTGTATTGTCCATTGAACTAATGAATTGATTTGGTTTATAAAGGTATATATCTTTACTTTATCAATGTTAAAGATAACAATTGGCTATATGTTCGTCATTAAACAGAATAATGCAATGTAATGTCAAGGAAGCTGACATATTGATAATACTGAACATTGTCCGGTTGAATTGTTGGGCAGTCAGAATGCCCCCTCGTTAGAATTCGTTGTAACATTCATAATACGAAATGATAGCCAATGTACGTTCAGGAGAACAGAATATTGTTTATTAACTTATTGTTCTAAACGCATATAGTTCTTATCAAGACTGATGAATTTGTGTTACTGTTATAAACATTGTATTATCAAGTATTTTGGTTGATAGGATAATATACGCTTACAATCAAAAGTGTTGTTACTTTTGATTTGGTTATCAGGAAAATAATAACTGATATTCTGAAGGAGCAACAGGTTAGACTTATTCGAAAGGTTTATTTGACATGTTAAGTCATACATCATGGAAGACGGTGGTTAAGCTTAAGTTTTAATGTAAACTTCAAACTTGAGTTAATCTATTTGAGGTGTTCCATCAGGTGTTCCTGATATAGACATTAGGATAGGTTGTTATAGTAACTCAATCATGTTAATTTTAACTGGCTTACGTGTTCTTTTAATTCTTATCATAGTAGACATATCAGTTAAAGATTGATTTGTCATGAATCGTTAGTCTAATTAGTGTTGATTAACCTAGAGTGCTTATATGTTGTCTGCATGATAACTATGATCAGTGGTTGGAGGTAGTTATATGAAATAATGTAGTATAACTACCACCAGTCAAACATTAAACTCATTCTAACAAATAGTTTTATTATTAGGTCTATTACGTGTTAAGCTTTCGATTAATCTTATGATGGTTGGCTACTACTGAAAATCAGGGAAAACTGGACTACAGTCTCACCTCAGAAGTACCTACCCTTGACTTCCCACGAATCAAACTAACTGTACCAGTTAGAAGTCGGCGTCTATTGATAGAATTCCCACTGCTATCAGTTTGTGATATAGTGCAGTGATCAACCATTGACTTTAGTAACAAGCTGGTTATCACCAGTGGTATTGAATGATCGATGTACTATATCACATATCGACTAGAACGGGAATTCTCTCAGTGGACGTTAGATGTTCCAGTTGTGCATACAGTTCATCAATTACCGTGTGACTTAAAGACCTCACATTCTAAACCCTGATAGAATCGGGTCTGTGTATTTCCATGCTACAAGGAAACAGTTGTTCAGTTCTCCATGATATTCAGCAGTACCCAACTACTATCAATATGTAACGTATAAATCAATAATTGTACATGTCTATTACACTTACGAATAAATTTTAAGCATTCGACTTTTGAAAACAGAACATGATACAGCATGAATTAAAAGACTGTCAAATAGATTAAGTTAAACTAATTAAAGTGACTACTTTGAGTTGCCATTTTTACATTTCTATGCTTTTCTTCCATTGATATAATGAAGTAATTGAAATAAAATGTTATGTACTGTAATCTAAACAACTTAAATGGGTATCCATATTACTTATTTCTGATGTATCATATGCACATTTAGTTACTCCTAACTTCGTTAGTACTTTATTATCTATAGTAATCGACACAAACAGACTCAGCAGTGCGCACCCCAGATTTTGTACCAAAGGTTTTAGGTTGACGGCGAACGTCTAACTATCTGCACCACTGGGTCAACATCCAATGGTAGAATTTCCACTTCCATCAATTTGTGATACATAAAGCGACGATCATCCATTGTCATTGGTGATAACTGTTTCACTGCTGACAAGTCTGAACTCCATCAGTCACGATTTCTCACTTGAGCTTCAGGAACATCTTGGAGTTGGTCACTAACGAACTCATTATTATGGTTCAATTAGGATGGTTATTTTTGTGGTGATTGTTTATTTATTTAATTGAATATGTCACAGATTGATATTGGCTGGGTACCATTTAGAACCAGAGTGTACTGGACAGTTGTTTCGTTCTGGTGTGAAACTACTGAAGCTCTAGTGAGGAGTCGTGACTGGTGGAGTACAGACTTGTCAGCAGTAAAACAGTTATCACCAGTGGTATTGAATGATCGATGTACTATATCACATATCGACTAGAACGGGAATTCTCTCAGTGGACGTTAGATGTTCCAGTTGTGCATACAGTTCATCAATTACCGTGTGACTTAAAGACCTCACATTCTAAACCCTGATAGAATCGGGTCTGTGTATTTCCATGCTACAAGGAAACAGTTGTTCAGTTCTCCATGATATTCAGCAGTACCCAACTACTATCAATATGTAACGTATAAATCAATAATTGTACATGTCTATTACACTTACGAATAAATTTTAAGCATTCGACTTTTGAAAACAGAACATGATACAGCATGAATTAAAAGACTGTCAAATAGATTAAGTTAAACTAATTAAAGTGACTACTTTGAGTTGCCATTTTTACATTTCTATGCTTTTCTTCCATTGATATAATGAAGTAATTGAAATAAAATGTTATGTACTGTAATCTAAACAACTTAAATGGGTATCCATATTACTTATTTCTGATGTATCATATGCACATTTAGTTACTCCTAACTTCGTTAGTACTTTATTATCTATAGTAATCGACACAAACAGACTCAGCAGTGCGCACCCCAGATTTTGTACCAAAGGTTTTAGGTTGACGGCGAACGTCTAACTATCTGCACCACTGGGTCAACATCCAATGGTAGAATTTCCACTTCCATCAATTTGTGATACATAAAGCGACGATCATCCATTGTCATTGGTGATAACTGTTTCACTGCTGACAAGTCTGAACTCCATCAGTCACGATTTCTCACTTGAGCTTCAGGAACATCTTGGAGTTGGTCACTAACGAACTCATTATTATGGTTCAATTAGGATGGTTATTTTTGTGGTGATTGTTTATTTATTTAATTGAATATGTCACAGATTGATATTGGCTGGGTACCATTTAGAACCAGAGTGTACTGGACAGTTGTTTCGTTCTGGTGTGAAACTACTGAAGCTCTAGTGAGGAGTCGTGACTGGTGGAGTACAGACTTGTCAGCAGTAAAACAGTTATCACCAGTGACAATGAATGCTTGTCACGCTATATATCACAAAGTGATGGAGGTAAAAATTCTACCATTAGATGTTGACCTAGTTGTGCAGATGGTTAGGCGTTCGCCATCAACCTGAAGCCCCTGGTGTGGAATCTTGGGTGCTAACTGCTGGGGAGTTTCACACTTGAACAAATCAGCTGCCCAGTGGTACCAGGTTTTCAATGGTACCCTGCCAACATCAATCTGTGGCATATTCAATCAAATAAATAAACAATCACCACAAAAATAACCATTCCAATTGAACAAATAGACTAATTCAATAAGATACATATGAGTTTTACACACCTTCCTCAACTGATTAAGTCATATTAACGAAGCATATTTGTAATCTACAGAAACTGTAACCACTTAAGGTCACTGCTTGGTTACATAGTGGATGATGTTACTAATCCAGGATACGATTGCACTCCTGTTATATTCGTCGAGATCTTAGTTACCTAATGACTATTTCTAACCACTTAACATCAAAATATAGTGTATGCGATAGTAAGTTTACTTTGAATTCGAACATCACAACATTTAAGATTATAAAATCATTTACAAGTACATTTGAATGCATCACTGAATTTGCAAAAGGATACAGATTGGTTCAATGACAAAAGTTTATCTGGCTAGAAAGATAACTTCGAAAAAAGAACTAGTTGAAAGCTATGCAACATCAGACAAATACTTCAGCATAGTTTAGGACTTTCATGAATTATATGTTCATGATGCTATCAACAATCATATCCATGACAAATCGGCTTAAATGAATCAGTTGAATCTTCAGACCACTGAATCGGCATGTAATGCCTAACATTTCGTAATATATATTGATTAAAAGTGACTAGTTTGTTTGATTACTTACGGTAATACTGTACGAAATATTCTATGTAGAATAAAAAGGATGGACGTTTTAACTGATTGTTGTCAGCAAAGATTCCTGTCATCAGAAATATTCGTATAGTATGAATGTGGTGTTAGCTAGTGAATATACATTTCAATCAAAATTGATTATGTCTAGATGTAGATTGCCTTAAATGTATGTGTTTATAATGTTTGTCACAGATTGATATCGGTTGAAAGTTAATGAATACAAGGTAACATTTGATAGCCATTCTGTCCTAGCCTGGAACTGCCCAATAGTATTTACCCATGATTCTACTAGGCAGTCAAACTCAGAATCTTTATATCCAAAGGAAAACTTATACTAATTGAATGGTCATACTACTGAATCCCATATCAAGACGAAAGAGCTATTTAGTGCTCCATAGTATTCAGTCATATTCAACCGAGATCATTCTTTATCAAATAACAAAATTAAATACTGATCACCACACACCTCATCAATCCAATTAAGTGTATATGTAAGATGTCATGTTACTAAATAATAAACAAAATGTTTAAGTTGGGTTGTGAGTGACAGGCAGAATCTCAGGACGTACGCTTCGTTCTATTTGTATTCGTTAGCTGGATGTACCTACATCCGAATGCTGTTGTTCACACAGAAATTCATCCTAATTACATATACAACTGTTGCACAAGTGTGACTGTTTGGATTCAGTAGGCTAGTTGTGAGAGCGGCGGCGTTTGACACGGAGCGGACTGAGTTCAAATACCAGTGTTAATATCAACATTGAGATGTATGTGCACCGAGTCGACAAGTCCATAATAGGATGAATCGTGCCTCCTGAATTCCACTTGTCAGTCACAATCCAACTTAAACAATACTTGTGATAGATAGCCATATCGAGGCTATCAGCTTAGGATACACATATGGCAACAGAGGTTGACCAATTTGAGTCTATGACTAATCAACAAGAAGACGCAAATTGATCGTAATAAACGAAATATAATTTATGACAAAATGGCTGTTACTTACCTCCAAAATGACTTTGATCTAAAAAAATATACAAAAGTAAACCAATTTCTGATAACCTTAATGTTCCATTAGTTTGTATTCCTAGTTAGGCCATGGACACTGACTATATGAGTGCCCTAAACTAATACCAGTTGACTGTCGTGCTATAAATCACAAATTCACGGAGGTGGAAATTCTAAAATTGAATGCCGACCCAGAGGTGCAGGGGGTTAGACGATTGTCATCATCCTAGACCACCCAGTGCGGGAATTGGGGCGGGCGTTGCTGCGATGTTTCAAACTAGAACGAAACATCTGTCCAGTGCTTCCTGGTTTTCATTGATGCCCTGGCAACATCAGTCTGTAACATATTTAATCAAATATAACTAATGGTTTAGGTTTGTTTAACAGTGCTCGGTGTGAGCAATCTCCATAATACCTGATTGTGTAACCAACTACTCGGTTAATCTGATTGTATCAAGCTAACTAAAGAACAGAATACAAATCATATGAAGATGCTCATAACTCACTTCCAAAATGAAATGGATCTAAATAATTTAAAACTTAGTATATTAACAGATTTTTACCAGTGAAATGTATGGTGTTAGATAAACAGCATAGGGACTTACTGATTGTTTCATTAGTTTCTATTCTTAGTTAAGCCATGGATAGAAATCAACCGAGTGTGTCAAAATAGTATAAATCGAGCTGTAATTGGTTTTCTATTGTTACTTAGCAACAATCAGTCTGTATTATGTAATTTCATCCCTCCCTCCCTCGGTCTTATCATTAAACTGCATATTATATTATTTGGTTACTAATCTAATCGGTATATATTAGTTAATAGGTTGAAGAAAGTTCACTGTAATGGTGTACTTCATTGAAGCTATCCATTGTATTTTTACATATAGAGTACTTTAATAATCAAAGGAAATGCTGTTACGTCATTACCGTAATAATGAACAGTATTGAGTTTGAGTTGGGAAATATTCAAAGGGTATGTATTGGTTGATCAGTGTGTTCGTCAAGTCCTTGATAATGCTGATAGGACTCAAACGATCAAGTTGTAACATGGCCACAAGTCTGAGCAACTCTACATTACTGGTACTATTTAGAGACAGAATATTGTTTAGGAGGTCGTCAGTAGGTTGCGTGCTATTTGGCACTCACCAGTAAGGCGTCAATGGATTCTTTGTGGGGAAATTATGTTTGCACGTGAATTCGATTCTATATTACATGTCAACCAACATGATTTCAATCAGCACCGTAAAGAAATTAACGAACATCATATTTAATATTTGAAGTTGGATTGTGACTGGCAAGCGGTATCCAGGATGCACTTATTCTAAAAACATCATATTGTTATAGAACAGTGATTAACCAATGCCTACAAATCAGTCTTACAGAGGATCTACTGTAGCCCGAATATCTCAATAATGGCAGTAACAAATTCGATGATTTAAGATGTAATCCACAGAGAAGCGTATATTCTGTCAAAGACTGCTTTGTTTACTACTGCCAACTAGCACATAACGTAGGTTCAAGGTTTCCTACCGTCTATGATCAAGTAGTGTTGGAAAACATCAACGCGGAGTGATGGGTTATCAGTGACTGTGGTACACACAAATGACAATTGACATTGTGGTCAATTTTATTCTTTTAGAGATATTCAGATGCCTAAAAATAAAGTTAAAGCTTAATTTTCATTACGATTCTATTGTATTCTGTGAGCTGAATGGTTTGATTACATAGCTCTCATCATCATTCATAATGACTTCATTAGATCAGGAATGTCATACACGAGTTTCTATGTAAGTGTCTAACAACTTGTTCTATTGAAGGTACATCTGACTGACTACTGTTGACATGACATTATCTGTTCAGAATGATAATAAAAGCTCTATATATAAAGCATATAATTCATAGAACGTAGTATGACAAAATTCTTCCACTTGAAGTACAATTCATTTTTACAAGAGTAGAAGATACTCCAGTAGGTTCTTGTTTCAAAGATGTATTATTAATAGACTGTATTAACTTGTTGATTAACTAATTTGTAATACTGTTTTCCTTTCTTTTACTTTCAGTATAGTTCTACGAAGTTATGCTGTTTTAAGGAACTTCCAGTTATGTTATTGACTTTACTTTACTCAGTCCAAATGAGCAATTTACAACAAGACTGTCACTTTATACCCGTTTTCCTGACTAAATGTATCCAGTACCAATCCAGATAGAAAGTATACAAGATTTATATATAAAGTACTAATTACATTTGTTATGAGTAGGTAGTACTCGTTTATATATATGTATACATCCTAATATAGATCATACATCAGATCAGGTAGACCAATGACAGCGATACCAAATGGAAGTAATAATGATAGGAAGATGGAGTAACACACATAATTAATAGGTTATAGTTTCTAAATAGAAAACTATGCAACAAAAAATAATCGATTGTATTTGGTTCTTCTCATTGATTTGTTCATTGATGATTTGTTCAAATGAAATGAACTAGTTCAAATTACGTAACAACTGATCACCAGGAATTAGCACTGGACAGCTGTTTTGTCGTAATATGGAACTCTTCTGTAGTACGTATCCATGACTCCATCAGATATCTAACCCAAGACCCTCCAGCTTCACAGTGAACAACTTACCATCAGACCACTGAGTCGGCCCCCAACAGTTGATATTTCGAATTCAGTTAATTTGTGACATATTTACGCGACCTCATCTATAGCCATCGGTTATTAACTGCCTTACACAAGACACGCTTAAACTTTGCTGGTCACGTCTTTTCATTAGAGCTATAGGGTCCTGTGTTTGATCCTAAATAGGGTCGTGAATGTATACTACTGAAGAATCTCATGCTAGAACGAAACATTTATCCAGTACTTTTATATGACCAATGGTTGTCCAATCCAAACCAATTCGTAGCGCCTAAATCAATATTCAACAATCTCTACACCACCCAATTACAACAAAATAGTTCATGAAATTCAACATTTCTTTAATACTCATCCACCATAAGTTAACTTACGGTATGGTTATTTCTTTATTAACTGAATAAAATATGCAGAAGAAAATATAATTTGATTAAAGTATTAACTGTTTATTAATAAGTCATTGTAAGATATAAACGAACTTGTAACTCTTCAACAGACTATCAATTCAATGTATTACTTACCATAACTAACCAACATTTCGTCATCTTTGATGTCTAGCTTTGATTGACTTCAATGAATAAAATAAAATGTTATAATGGTTAATCATTGTATTCATGAATGTAAAGGTTGACTTCATAATAATTTTTAGTTGATCTTTACCCTTTCAATGAATACTTCTTTTCTACTAATTGATTATTGAATATGAAGAAGATCTTCGTATATAATTCAGTAATGATGTTGCCATCTCAGTATATGAGGATATAAAAAATTGAAAAAGGAAGAAAAAAGAGAACAAATCATCATGATGAAAATACTTTCTTCGATAGGAGTAACCGTCTATTCTATTGATTTGTCATGTACATTCTTAGTGGGTTTCTTTGATATACGGATAGTTTGTAAGTATGATTTGTGTTGAATTGTGTCTGAAAAGTGCCGATGTAAATGTTAATACAGGAATACAGTTACATCTAACTGACGAGTCTCAAATTGGACGAAACGCTTGAATTCGATTTCACTTGTCAGTCACAATCTAATTCAAACAATAATAATCTATTCTGTTTGACATTATCATTGTGAAGACGATGAATATTCTAAGATTGACAAACATTAACAGTTTGTTTTACGCTTAACATAGTAGAATATTTTGATGTTGTATAGTGCTTTGTAGTCAGTATTCCAGTTATAAAGAGTCCATTACCAGTATATTTAACAACACTACAACTTACTTCAATAATTGTACAACAGTTTGGTATGTTGGTATGTTGGGTAATTAAAGAAGAATAACTTATATTCAGAACTATTCTTCGGAAGACTATTTCAATTAGCTTAGTTGTATGGAATGTAAGCATTTTACTGCCTATCATCGTTATCTTACTCGTACTCTATCCTCCTATTTAGTATGTTTATTGTCATTTATGAACCATAGTTAATTAATTGTGTACACGTTAGCTCTATTCACTACTACTGTCTCCTTTCTGATAATGTAAATTCCCTAAGTGGCTGGCTGTGTAGTTTGGTTTGTATATAAATGAAGGAATCCTTGAAATATAGTATGATTTGTCTAGTTAATTTATCAGCTTGCGTTCTTTCTGTTTTTGGATTGTAATTGAGTGGGCATTGGGCCAACGTGTAGGAACTAGCTAGACTCTAATTGGCGTTTGTTAGTGCATCTTTATGCCCACAAGATCACATCAAATAGTTGATTGTACTTAATCATCATAACAACCTTTTTCGATGTGATAACACTTATATTTCTGTTAATTGTCCTGTTTGATAGGCACTTGGTAATGTGCTTACTAGGCATTTTCAGTTAAGAAAAGTTAGTTTTAACTTGTCATGAGTAACAACAGTATACACAGACAATTGAATACATGCTGTTAACTCGACATATGAGACAGTGTGAATATTTGGTTATTAATACACTTTATCTACTATATTCTTAGATGTAGTCCTTAGTGGTTACACCTATCGGTTACATAGGGTTGTATAGAAGATATAGCGAAGTATGGTCACTGCAGTTAGAGTAGACTATACAATAAAATCCAATGAAAAGCGTGTCCTTAGCATAAGTTCATGTAAGTTAAGCAGGTAAACCATCAAAAATTGAATCGATTAGAAGTGGACAAATAGTTGACGTTAGTCCAGTATCCGTATTCAATCAGTCTTAGTATCATTACACTAAACTTATAAGTTATACATGATTTGATGTAATTTTGTGATAGTAACCATATACTGTAATCCACTTAACAAACATCATGCGTAAGATAAGTTTGTTAAAACAACCCTAACCCTAATCAAGCTAATTAAATATCAGAATCATTCCATTGTTCTTCCTAATTCTAATGTAATCTTCCCCCTCCCCCAGCGCCTTCCTTCCAACAATCTCCCACAATAGACACAATATGACATAAACATAAACTTACTTCAGTATTAGTTCACTGGATGTTGTATCTATTGTTACAATATGCAAACAATTTAGTAGTCAATAGGTATATAGATAGAATCACTACAATGTTATCTATATCTAAACATTCACTTACTATGAAACATACTAATACTTGTCTCTGTAGTTACAAACGATAGTAGTAGGACAAATGAACTAATTAACGAAGTAATCATTGACAAGAAAAGTATATACTCTTAGTCAATTGTAATGAGTTATAACAAACATTCAATTATTTATATTCTATTATGCTCATTCAGTATTCTGTATCATTCAAATGAGGTTGTGTTGATTCAACAGAACTGATTGATTAGTGTATGCTGTTGGTTTATTTGTTGATTATACAAACATTAGCCTGCATAACTGTATAACAGATCTGTGATACACATTGTAAGTCTATTGTCTCATACTACTATTTACAATGTAAATACATGTAAGGTATGTGGTACTAGATAAACAATGGAAACCTTATGCCATTGGATTGTATAAATGTAAATGTATTCATATTTCAATAATTGGAATATTACAGCTATTGGTGTCTATTCATGATTGCAGTTGTATTCATTGCACTACTTCTATTGCATTCATGTCAGTCAGATGAATGCAAAAGTGGTATGTTATAATCAAGATATAGACTCTTTGAAATCTTCTCATCAAAATTGACACGTTCATTAGAATTATATCAATATTTAAGTAGTATAGACATATTTTGATAAATTTATTCATTCAAATTGATTAAGCAGAGAAGTAAGTTCATCTTTCCTTTATCTGATATACTCATCTATTTCATGTTAACATTCTGTTTTTATGAACAGTGATTAAAGTTATCATTACCTTTTACACATTTACATCTGATGTAATGATATCGACATCAGTAGGAGAATCAGAATAACGACAATGCTCTTAGGCAGTGGATTGGTATATTCATAGACAGACAATCTATTCATAAGTATTTTACTACTAGTAAAACAGACTACATATAACGAGTTTGCTTATTCGTGTTTTATTACAAGGTCTACATTCCAGTGAGTAAATATGTATGAATTATGTATGTTTTGAATGATGTGAATGGGTTAGCAGAAATTTAACTGCCTTTGACAATACAGATATACTGTTAAATACCAGGAGCTGGTACATGATACCCGATGTATCTAAATATAGGACTCCTTAATAATCCAAATTGAAAACCGAACTACGTCCCTTTAGATTTTGCAGTGAACTCATTTTTCATACACCATTAAACCGACCAGCATACAACAGTTTACATTTCATCCAATTAGTAGTATATTTGTACAGTCACATCCATTACCACTGATGAATAACCGCCTCATTCATCAACTTATTTAACTTTCACTGGTTACATCTTTCATGAGAATTCCAGTAATCACTTGCTAATGTTAGTAATTATCAATTGCAATGAATTTTTTAAATCTTTGTGTTGCCCGACTAAGTGATTTAACTGTTCACTCCTTCCAATATATCTCGATCACCTGGTAAAGTCAAGCAGGCGCACTGACGAACAGTCCCAACACTATGATGACACAGCTGTCAAATGCTAGTTTCTGCATTAAGACGGTTATCTAACTGCTTATATAAACAACATCCATTCTCATTATTGTTGGCTAACAATCTCCATAACACACAATTACAATAATGGAGTTATATTAAACAAGACAAATTGTTAATTACAAATATAATCGAATTATACATTTTGATGATATTTTAAAAACGTAACAAACACCTGATTGTTTTGTTGATTTGGAACAATCTAATTAATATGCAGCGGACGGAGGCAGTTTGGTCTCTCTCTCAAAGCGGGTTTGACATATCACATGTATAACACTTAGTCGATAAGCACAATAACTTACAGTTAGTGACTGTTTCCTATCCGAAATAAGTCTTTTATCATCATCGCTGACGTAAAAAGTTACACATTAACCAACAATCGTAATTTTAGTAAAACTGTTATAGAGATCTGCATAACTCACATTACAATCGTCCTTAAACTTCAGCATATTTCTTGAGCCAGATCAATGGTCCATCATGGACATGTCCTACTTTGAATAAAACAATGTCACTATTGAAAATTCGAAAAAGTTTTCAATGGTCTTTCAATATTTAAGTAGTATAGACATATTTTGATAAATTTATTCATTCAAATTGATTAAGCAGAGAAGTAAGTTCATCTTTCCTTTATCTGATATACTCATCTATTTCATGTTAACATTCTGTTTTTATGAACAGTGATTAAAGTTATCATTACCTTTTACACATTTACATCTGATGTAATGATATCGACATCAGTAGGAGAATCAGAATAACGACAATGCTCTTAGGCAGTGGATTGGTATATTCATAGACAGACAATCTATTCATAAGTATTTTACTACTAGTAAAACAGACTACATATAACGAGTTTGCTTATTCGTGTTTTATTACAAGGTCTACATTCCAGTGAGTAAATATGTATGAATTATGTATGTTTTGAATGATGTGAATGGGTTAGCAGAAATTTAACTGCCTTTGACAATACAGATATACTGTTAAATACCAGGAGCTGGTACATGATACCCGATGTATCTAAATATAGGACTCCTTAATAATCCAAATTGAAAACCGAACTACGTCCCTTTAGATTTTGCAGTGAACTCATTTTTCATACACCATTAAACCGACCAGCATACAACAGTTTACATTTCATCCAATTAGTAGTATATTTGTACAGTCACATCCATTACCACTGATGAATAACCGCCTCATTCATCAACTTATTTAACTTTCACTGGTTACATCTTTCATGAGAATTCCAGTAATCACTTGCTAATGTTAGTAATTATCAATTGCAATGAATTTTTTAAATCTTTGTGTTGCCCGACTAAGTGATTTAACTGTTCACTCCTTCCAATATATCTCGATCACCTGGTAAAGTCAAGCAGGCGCACTGACGAACAGTCCCAACACTATGATGACACAGCTGTCAAATGCTAGTTTCTGCATTAAGACGGTTATCTAACTGCTTATATAAACAACATCCATTCTCATTATTGTTGGCTAACAATCTCCATAACACACAATTACAATAATGGAGTTATATTAAACAAGACAAATTGTTAATTACAAATATAATCGAATTATACATTTTGATGATATTTTAAAAACGTAACAAACACCTGATTGTTTTGTTGATTTGGAACAATCTAATTAATATGCAGCGGACGGAGGCAGTTTGGTCTCTCTCTCAAAGCGGGTTTGACATATCACATGTATAACACTTAGTCGATAGCACAATAACTTACAGTTAGTGGACTGTTTCCTATCCGAAATAAGTCATTTTATCATCATCGTTGACGTAAAAGAGTTACACATTAACCAACTATTCTGTAATTTAGTAAAAACTGTTATAGAGATATGCATAACTCACATTACAATCGTCTTAACTTCATGCATTATTTCTTGACGCCAGGATCAATTGGTCATCATGGAACATGTCTACTTTGAATAAAACAATGTCACATATTGAAAATTCCGAAAGTTGTCAATGGCTTCAGCTATTTTTATATGCTGTGAAATACAATTCAATGACAACTGAAGAAGAAGAAGCAGAAGAACTATTCCATGTACTGACTTCTTACTGATGCATTTGAACTAAACGAAATTAAAACACATCGGTGTCAATTCGATCATGTTGCCAGAGTTATTGTTTATACATTATGAGTATTATGGATGATATTTAACTATACCAACTACACTATTTCACTTACTTCTAGAAAAGTTGTATCTTTTGTAGAGTAAGTAATATAAATAAAGTTTTTCATTTAATACTTTCGTGAAATGAAACAACGATGGTATTTTCACCTCCATCAGTAGTCTTCTAAACTCACATCTCATCATCATCATCATCATCATCATCGCTAATAACACGTACTGTTTAAAAGACAGTGAAATTCTACACATGCTATGTAGTCGACATATTCTCAGAATGAATAACGATGAAGTGGATATTTGTAAAATGACAAGTACTATAGAATAAATCTGGATATTCAACAATTGTAGAATTCAAAGTGATATCGACTAGTTTGTAGTCATTCAAAGTACTCATACACATTACAAATTATCACTTGATGTTATAGTTTTGCTTGTCTTATTACATATCAGACTAAGATTAGTAGTCTGTTCATTAGCAATTGATTTCATTGTTCATATTTGATGAATTCACTTTAGAGGTATCCTTAGTTTCATTTGGTAAGTTATGCTGGAAAGTGCCGATATCATTCATTCACGTTACATTACATCGAGGAATACAGACTACTTTTTATAATGACATAATTATGAGTATTTACATGTTGATTGTTACTTCTATAATATGATTACAACTGTAATAAGTATTACGTAATAGCAGTCATGGAACTAGCAAATTATGTTAAAATATGTTACATTATAATTCTTCCCTCTTTAAAGTGGTTTAAGTGGATTATGGTAAGTCGATTGAATTTTAATTCAACAATACTATCATCTTTTCATCTTTTTAATGAAGATAAGTTTGTATTTTCCGGTTGATTTGTAATATACTGAAACTGGTCAATCTCTGTTGCCACATGTGCATCCTGAGCAGATTACCACGATATAGAGATATGACACAAGTTATATATTTAAGTTGGATTGTGACTGGCAAGCGGAATCCAGGACGTGCGTTTCGTCCTATTTGGGACTTAAATTTATCCTAATAACAAATGTATATATATACCTGTTGCACAAGTGTGACTGTCTGGACACAGTAGCCTAGTGGTGAACGAGGTGGCGTTTGACACGAAGCGGACTGAGTTCGAATCCCAGTGTGAACATCACCATTGAGATGCAGATACATCCACCTGACGAGTCCCAAATACGACGAAACGCGCGTCCTTGATTCCGCTTGCCAGTCACAATTCAACTTAAATATATCTTTCCATCTTGTTTTACTTCAACTGTTCATTGCTTAACACTTCAATGAATTGAATTGTATATCAATCTGTTAGTTCAAAAACACTCTATATACTTCTATTATAAGATATATCACTATCGTCATGAATTCTATTAGTGATAAACATTTATAAGTGTAGTCAATGTGACATTGATTTTTAAAAATCAATATTGAACACTTCATGGAATAAAGACTGTCTGAGTGACATAATTCTATTCCTATTGGGATATATAATGATCAATCATTCTTTAGTATATTCGAAGTATATCAGTAATGGAAACTTTTCCCATCAATGTTTACATTAATAATTATTTCCTTTTGTTATTCTAGGAATACAATAATGCAGATCTATTATCAAATACAGCAAGCACAAAATGCAACGTCATCTTCATGAGACCCTGACGTCTAACTTCTATTTTTAAAGGAATACTACTTTTCTCTTAGAATTATTATATGTATAATTTATACTAAAATATGCATACTGAATGTTGAATTCTATTTTATTATTACATAAGTTTTTGTAATTAATTTACCTTCCACGGTGGGATACATACTTCATTGAAGTTCTGTTGTTCAACAGAACAAACGGACGATTCTAATAGTAACTTATGGTGAGATGATAACATGACTCTAAGTGATTTGATAATCTTGAATACAATCGGTTATTATTAGACGTTTCTCTAGTTTTCTTTGTGACGTCTGTCTGAAATTATCACGTTTTCCCAATCAAACTTGTGTCCGTAATTGTCCATATGTAATGATATGAGAGACGATAGCTAATTAGTGTTCATGTAGGCGGAGATGAAGAGGTCTGCCACTTTATCCGATGTAGTGTCTGTCACAATTAGAGCAGTTCATTTTTGTAGATAACCTTTGATTTGTCTTCCTTTGTCATTCTGTCTTTTGATTGGCCCAGAACTGATTACAGTGAACTGGTTGGCTTGTGTGTGGCATTTATTCCTGACGACCTAAATACTTGCTTACGCCCGTTACTCACAGAGGAGTATAGGCTACTCACCAGAATTCTCCATTCAACTCTGTCCTGTGCAATCCTTTCCAGCTGTTTCCAGTTGCTGTTTATCTTTTTAACGTTAGCTTCCAATTCTCGACACAGTGTGTTATTTGGTCTTCCTCTTTTCCGTTTCCCAACAGGATTATATGTGAATGCTTGTCTCGTGATGCTTATGTCCTATCCATTTCCAACGTCTTTTACTAATTTCCTCCTTGTCGGGAAGTTAATTTGTTCTCTCCCACAGTAGGCTGTTGTTGATGGTTTCAGGCCAACGGACATTCAGTATTTTGCGTAGACAGTTATTTATAAATACGTGTACTCGTCTGATGATGTTTGCAGTAATTCTCCAAGTTTCAGCTCCATACAGCAGGACTGTCTTCACGTTCAAATTGAACAGTCTGACTTTGAGGCTGGTTGACAGTTGTTTTGAGTCCCATATGTTTTTCAACGATAGGTATGCTGCTCTTGCTTTGCCAATCCTTGCCTTTACATCTGCATCGGACCCTCCTTGTTTATCGATGATGCTTCTCAGGTACTTGGAAGTATCCACTTCTTCCAGAGTTTTTTATCAAGTTCAGTTGGGTTGGTGTTGGATAGAAAGCCTGGTTGTAATTTCTGAAATATCTTTCATATATGCTTGAATGATCCGTTTGCTGATTTCGATGTTTGGTTTTGAGTTTGTTGGTGTTCTTGAGAGATATTTCTTAATAAAGCTGTGTGATTAGCCGCTCCTTTAGAAGACGATCATTAGGTATTTTTCTTTATTTCTTTGTGTCTTAAGTATGCTGCAGTGAGTTTTTACCTTTGAAATAGAGTTTGCACGCAGTTGATTTGTGAGGTAGTTGGATTACTGCTGTAGTAATTAAAAATTAATTAAGTATGGGTTGGTTACGGGTATACCCGAGTCTCCAATCTTCCTGTGTTGGTTCCAGTAATTAGCATATCCAAGAATGGTAGTTTGTTAACTGACTCTGTTTCTAATGTAAAATTTACGTCTTCAAAGATGTTGTTGATTAAATTACAGGCATTTTACAGCTCATTCTACTTAATGATGACGAATGTGTCGCCTACATAACGGATCCACGTGTTTGGTATTATCACTGATAATACTGAATTTCCTAATCTCTGCATCACTCCGCCTGCAATCAGTCCTGATATTGGTGATACCAACGGTGTTCCTTTCGTTTACTTGTATATTTTCCTATCGAATTAAAAGTATGTTGTTACACGCATAGCCATGAGCTCCAACAGTCTCTGACTTTCGAGTTTTACATGTTTCGGGAGATGAGGATCATTGGAGATGAGGAGGGATATAGTGTTGGTTCAAGTGAAGTGAAGAAGGCCGTGACATCACTGGATACATTCACATAATCGTTGTTGATTTGAATGGCTGTAATCTTATCGAAGAATTGTGTGGAAGATTTGATAGAATGATCACGTGAATCTACTAACTGCTTCACTATTCGTGAAATTCCTGTTGACAGGTTATACGTTGGAGTTCCTAAAGGTGAGACGATTGGTCGTAATAAGACGATTAGTTTGTGTAGTTTAGGTCTGCTGTAAAATTGGGGGGGGGGGGAAATTGGACCATTTGATTTCATACGCGATTTATCTCTTCTAATTATATGCTTTGACAAGCTTGTTTAAAGTTCTAAAAATCTGGTTATCTAGAGCCATTAAACGTTGTTTAGATGATGACGGAAACATCCATTAAGAGTAAAAATATGAACAGCTACATTTCAATATCACGAACTAACCTCAGTAAGAAGTATATTACAAACTGGGAGGGGAGTACAGGTTATAAGTTACATTCTAGTAGAAGACTCGTCGGAATTTACACACTGCCTAATGGAGCATCGATTCCAAACCCATCCACAACTGAATGAGAATCAACGAGCAATACTACATGTTATCATCTATTCATTTTGTTAAGTGAAGTCTATGTACTTAAAATCCTTGTACTCCATTAAATATATCATCTCTTAAAAGCTATGGAATTACCATTTTATATCAGGAATTTACTAATTTGTACGTACATGTAAAACTATAGGTATACTGGAATGACAGAACGACAGGATTTTCATGTTTTATTAAACATGTCCCAAAGAACCAATACCTCAGAAGATCAAACATATGATGCAGCCTTATTGATATACATCTTATAGACACAGGACATTTTATAACGTTAAGATTTAATGAAGCTCTCGCAGTTAGAAGACTATCTATTCAATAGGAGTCGATGCGGAACATTCAGTTACCTTGGTAACTGATACGAAAAGTGATTATTATTATTATTATTAAGTCATTTGTTTATGAACACTATTCACTCCTCAATTTTCTATCTAATTTCCATTTATCTTTATTACGTATTATGTAATTAGGTGAAACTGAATTTATTCCAGAATCTAACATTCACATGTTACACTTTAATCTGTTTATATCAGTAAGTCATATAATATAACCGAAATTACTAGTGACTTAGAAGTTAATCAAGCCAACCAATTCTGTACTGGTCTTTCCTATCCAGTTCTGCCCAAATGCTGTTCATTCTCTTCATGTCTGTCTTCGATTCCCGAAGTATTTTATAGTTGAGTCTTCCTCTTTTCCTTTGGCTTTCAGGATTGCATGTTCGTGCTTATCTGGTGACACAATTTGATGATTTCTTCAATATGCATCCTATCCACCTCCAGCACCTTTTTCTAATTTCTTCCTCGACTGGAAGTTGATTTGTTCTATGCTATAAAAGTTAAAATAAGTTTGTATCTTACCGCTGATTAGTAATAAACTGAAACTGGTCAGCCTCTGACCAACGGGAAGATAACAGCTAATTCTAATTACAAATATACTCATTGCACAAGTGTGACTGTTTGGATACAGTAGTCAAATAATGAAATGAGTGGCGTTTGACACGAAACAAATTGAGTCCGAACCATTAAGTGAACATCAACATTGGAATGCAGGTGCATTCAGCTGACGAGCCCCAACCAGGACGAAACACATATCCGTGATTCCACCTACTAGTCACAATCTAACTTAAATAACATACTACATAATGTTATTGTTGATAGTATTTGACCAACGAAACACCTACTGAATTCAATGAATTGTGGAAATATTGTCATTCTTACTTGTTACGATTATTTTTAATAATCCAATACAATTCTTGGATAACTATACAAATGAAAATATGACTGAAGGCATAGATAGTATAAGATTGAATAAGTTCAAATCTAAACGATCTCAATTAGTCTATCTATAGATTTTACGTGATATACCCTAGTAACTACTATACTATTACATTTGATGATTGAGAAAGAAAAACGACTATCTTTCAGAAGTGTTTTAGAAGACTATTCCAGTTACTTTAGTTATGCGTGAAGTTGATATGCCGGGCACCTAATGAAGATTGATTATCTTCGAGTACTGTGCTCTAGAACATTATTTCGATTATTATAACTGTGGAGAATGTAATCATTTCATTTCTATAAGTGTTACTTTCTCCGTACCCGGTCCTCTCGTTCAGTATATTTACTCTTAGTTTATTTTTTTATTACTATGAACTACAGTTACTTAGTTGTGTACAAGTTGTACCCCCCCCCATTAACTGCCGATATTTCGATTGTTCTGTATCAATGTTAGATTTGTGATTGGTTTACCGTGTGATCTGATTTTATGTATATATAAAGGCATGATTAAAACATAATACGTTCTCAGTTCTCAGATCACCGTTTTCCGGTTCTCAATTCTGGTTCTTTTACTGTCAGCCTGAGGGGTGAGTGGGCTTAGGTGAGTCGAGTATTATCAACTAGGCACACTCCATTTGCGTTTGCTACAACCAACCAAATCCTCTTTCCTTTCTTTCTCATGTCATAACAGTTGGCTTCATAACAGAAGTAATCATTTCATCTTCATTATTATTACATTCCTCTTGTTCTATCCTCCAGTTCGACTTACTGACTGTTGGTATGTCATTTTTTGATTAGTTACTCAAGTGTTCTATATCATTTTATCATCTTTATCATGTATCTATGTTGATTGTACAATTAGTTAACTGTGTAGTCAGCTTGGTTGTTTCTATTCTGGCCTGGGATTGAGTAAGCATCAAGGTTGATGTTTAAGCACCAACTAAACAATCATACTTAGCATTGACTATAATAACTGGTGTGTATCAAGTCATATTAAGTAATTAGTTATACCTTCTGATATTACATAGTTCATATATCATTCGTTTGTTGTTGAATTATACTTAACACTTCTAATCAAATCAATGCAACAAAATGATTACGTAATAGATGGAATCATTAAATATTGCTTATTAAGAAAATTAGTACATATTAACATGTCCATTACTGTTTTGTAGTTTGATCATTTCATTCGGTGTATTCATCATCCTTGATTCACCCACTAATGTGATGAAAGTAACAATAGAAAATTATAATCGATTTAGTGCATATTCAATACTTCAACTATCTTCTAAACGAATCAATATTATCTTGGATCCATTGATCAAGTCCTATACATCAGATTACCAGTATTCAGTCCTTGAAGTTAGCTACTAGTAAGTTAGTAATAATTGTTATTATGAGTTGAGAGGAGATTGTTGAATTTTAGTCTAATAACACTTGACCAGGAAAATTCACCCATATTGGATGTAAGACAGTTACTCAACGATGACAAAAGACAAGATTGTGCAGATATACAGCAAGTTGATTGAGTCATAAATATCGGTTAGTGTGAAGTATAAGAACAAGCAAAAGTGATGCTTAAATGACTGCACTTAGTTTCCAGAATAATCAATGAGAAACGTCATTTCTACGTCAACGTTGCCGGTAACTTCAATTTAAAATATAAACCATAGACAGTATTTTATAGCTAGTAATGTTTAAATTGGATTTTGACTGGTAAAACGGAATCCAGGATGCGCGTTTCGTCCCATTTTACTCATCAACTGGATGTATTTTATAGCTCGGCTTAGTATTTAGCCTAAAGTTAATGAATTTAAGTTGAATTTAGGAATTGAGTGTTAGAAATAGGTTTCATAGTATGAATAGTTGATGAGTAGAACATACCACCTCAACACTTATTTAACGAACCTATCTGTTTACTTATTTAAGGTGATGATCACCTAGGAGACTCTTATCACTAAGATTAAAATAATCTATCCAGCTCTCTGTCATAATCACTTTAATACTGAAATTAAGCCAGTGAATCAAAATGTTACTGCCAAATTTCATAAAGTTACAGAAAACAGTATGTGTTAAACACAATGCCCTACATTCGACACATTCCAGAATTACTTTTTTCAGACGTATTACAACATGTTTCGACCTGCTTTGCACTACATTTTACCCGGTTTTACAGTAATGCTGAATTTAAGTTCAGGAGTACGAGACAACACTATTACTAAGCATATGTTTAAGAAATTCTAGTTAAAACAAGGATTTGACGTCGATTGTGGAATCTAAAGTTAACGTTATGAGTATTCTGTAAAGTTACAAATAGTGTTATAAATCTGATTACAGTTACAGTCATATATCCTCAACTCATCGGAGCTAACTGAATATAGAAGCTGTTACGTATTGAAAAAATACACTGTACCTTTGATAATTGCCAATCAGTATATGGACACGTCGGCCCAGCTACTACCAGTCCCCAAAACCGGAATACAGAAAACAACGACTTATGACCCAAACAGACACAATTCAATCATATCCGATTCCGGTCATATTGTACTTCAATCATGCCATTGTATGTACAGAAAATCAGACCACACAGCAAACCAATTAGAGACTTTACACTAATACGAAGCAGAAGAGATTGTGGCAGTAAATGGGTGGGGGGGGAGGTAACTTGTACACAACTAATTAACTGTAGTTCATAGTAAGAGACAATATAATAACAGCAAATATACTAAACGGGAGGATCGAGTATAAGATAAACGTAACAATAACAGAAATGTAATGTTTACATTGCTCACGACTAGAATGAATGAATTAGTTCTCTAAAACACAGTTCTGGAAGTTAATCACCCTTCTTTAGTGGTCCGACATAACGGGAGCTATTATTAATCGATAGTCGTAGTGTTATTTAGATATAAGTATTTGCATCATTAATAAAATATGGCTGATTATATTATGCTTACTCAACGCTAAATCCTTCAGTTGAACAAGATTTATAATGAGAACCACATATACACTGATATGGTTCATGGTTGGAACCATTAAGGTATACATTCGTCTTTAAATGAAGATAAGGATTCTAATTACATAGATGAATTGTTTTATCGCGGCTCCTGTGAGTAAACAGTTGGAACGCCATAACAATCAGTATTCGAATTGTTTACGAATGAAGGTATTTATACCTCCCCCTCACTTTGTATTATAAGTACTTCATTGCCTAACATACTATTCAGCCTAAAGGCTGCCATCTAGTTGTCTTAGAGTGGTGAATGAATTTAGACGATGACTGGTTGATTTGTAAACTAAGTACGTACATTTCAAACGTTCCATTTGATAGTTCCCCTACTATACTCTACTCAAAATATCCACTTTTGGATACTTTATCAACAATCAAATAGTTAAACGTTCATCGAAGAACATGAAGATGTTAAGCCCGTTTACCTTATTGAGTCTTAGATATTTCGGTGTAAGTCCGATACTATAACAAAACAACTGTCTATTATAAGCTACTGGTTATGAATTGTTGTGTAACTTAGACCTTTTTATGATGTCACATTAAAACTCAACAATCTCTACAATACCTTTTACAATGTATGTTGTTCAAATACAAACCAATAGACTAATTCATTACTAACAAGAATATTTGTTACTAACAGATCATTTGAAGTACAGAAAACAAACAACTGAGAGTGTAGGTTAGCATTCACTTCATGAATGTTTTGTGTTCATGATATTAAAAGTACTTACGTAGTGATTGTCGTCGTCGTTGTAGATGTTTTCATTTCAATTGTTGGTTCAGCTAAAAATAAAGACATTACATCATAGATGATTGAAACACTGATTTAGTGTGTATCAAGCAATTAGCATCAAAAGGATTTCTTTCAGTTACTCTTTTTGTAGTTGACGATCTTTGAGTTTACTCTAATGTGCTATACATGCAATGAATACCTTCCATTTTAATCAATCAGATGATTAGATTATTTAAGTTGGATTGTGACTGGCAAGTGGAATCCAGAAAGCGCGTTACGTCATATTTGGAACTCACCGGCTGGATGTGCTTGCATTCCAATGTTGATGTTAACAGTAAGATTCAAACTCAGTCTGTTTCGTGTCGAACGCCATTGCGTTCACCACTAGACTACTGAGTCTACACAGTCACACTTGTACAACGGGCGCATTGGTATTAGAATGAACTCGTGTACTCTCGTTGATTTGTTATAGACTGAATCCCACTGTGAAATTCAACGCTGGGATGCAGGTACATCCAGCCGATGAGTCCCAAATAGAACAAAACTTTCGTCCTGGATTCCAGTTAGAAGTCACACTCTAACTTAAGCAACATTTGTGAATAATTCGCTATATAGAGGCGATCCGCTCACAATGCATATATAGCAACAGTGACTGATCAGCTTCAGTCTATAACAAATTAACGGAAATATACAAGTTCATCTTAATACAGATGATTAGATGTTGCCATGAAGTTCAAAACATAGTATATGACTTTATCAAATGATCGTCTTTTATTAATTCGTTAATAGTCGGACATTCTGGACATACTATTCATAGACTTAGTTTATAGCCCTGATAATCCGTTGTAAGCTGGCTCATAAATATTGATATATTCTACTTTTACATATTCGAATGACACGTTGTTTCGAGGCTTCTTATCAACAGCTAACAGTTTACAGTTAGGAGTTATTATTACGTAACTATTCAATATACTCTGGATGGGAGTCATTTTCATTTGTAAACAGCTGAGTGACTACGTAAGACAAGATTATTATACTTACCACCGTTATGAAAAGCTTGTTACACAATCTTTTTGTATATATATAAAGGTCAAGATCATCTTATAGCGACTACCTCTACAAGACGTAGTTCAATCCTTCCAATATGCTTTCTACAGTAAGCAAATGTGAATTGGTGGATACAGTTGGAGATGACACTTAAAGGGTATTAATCCTCCTTTGAGTGATTTAACATATTAATATGTAACATACTCCGACCGTTGCTACTACTTTGACATTGTGGTCGGGATTACTTATCGTGATAACCCACTCAGGCTATACTTGCTGGAACGTTCGTTTTTTAAGGTTCTACTATATCAGGCAATTTGGTTGACAAGCGGTGAGACTAAAGGCAGTCAAGCAAAGGTCCAGTAGTGATGTTGTACTGCCGGCTGTACGACGACAGCATGACACCGATGTTGCCATTCCATAATGGAAAGTGGGATTAGAAAAAGTTGACCCTAAAATGCACACCTCACCTTACTTCACAGATGTCCGCGTTAACACGGATGAAGCTAACTCAATTAAAGCCTCTCTCATAAAGGCTGTTCTTAACCTACCACAAGAAGTTGTTCTTTAAACACTTCGGTCACATTTTTAGATCTTTAAGACCAACGATGATCAAATTTATTTTACAGGTACATAAAGGAAAGGAACTCTTCCATTGAATGAACAAACGTAAATGATAACCGCCTTCATAACACTAACAGCACTCAACATCATCCCTTTTATAATCTTTAACATATCGAGCAATATTCAAGCTTATGAAGTTTATCAATTTACTCACTTAACTACTAAATAGATGATATAACCTTGTAGGTATAGTTGCCGGCTAAGTTATCAAATAGTACACTCAAAGTATATCGTAAAAGTAAACTTACAATCAGATGAATTAGTTGTCATTGTAGTAACAATAGTACTGTTTACAAAAGCAGAAATACATATGGATTATTCATAAACTGTACTTTACAATGATCTTATTAATTCTATCCAACTTAATGGTTCTATAGGTTATAATATGAAATATATTTAGTAGTCGCTTTGTTTTGTAGATAAATAAGTCAAATGAAAAGGTAATTGAGAAAATGAATTAATTGATTTGGCAATGAGGTAGTTCACAGGAGATATGTATAGTTGATTGGATACCCCTAGAAACTAGAGAGGATTAAACAACTGTTTTGTCAAAGTATAGGACACCTTGGTAACAGAACATATTCTTCATTTCATCAGAGAACTCAATCCATGACCTCTAGGTCTCACTACTATCTATACCAATGAGACAGTGAGAGTTAAATAGTAGAATTTCCAATTCAAATAATATTTATGGGTGAAACTAAACTACGCCGACGACCTTGAGGTACCTTTTAGCCAATGAGAATGCATGTGTACATAAAATCATCATTTATTATGAAAAACGATGAAATTTTGAAAAAAATTTACACATGATACAATGTTTCCACATGATTTATAAACTTTTGGAGGTTGGAGACGAGTTCATTGAGTTTAAATTCCAAATATGAGTGATATAGGAACACATCCATTCAGTTTTTACAGATCTTCCTCTATTATATTTTATCTTTCTAATAGCTGTTTCATCGATTTCAACGATTCTCTCGATGCCTCCCATTGACAGATTTAGGCGCAACATGATTTCTGAGTATACGTCTCTACAGTGCTGATACCATTGCAATGCTGATACTTCGCTTACATCTGTGAGAAACGATGCCAGAGTGACAGGCAACTGCATACTCCACAATACAACTAACATGCAGGTTTGCCGCAGTGTCAGTTTAGACTTGCAGAAAAAAACTACCTGTTCTTATTGATTTTTTTCTCCAGCAGCCATTGCAACGAAAGGCTACTCCATCTCCACTGTCTGTAAATTGTATTTGAATCATATTGAGGCCACAATCACAAATGAACTCTCTACGGAGTAGTCCGAGAGCTTGTAGGTTAGAAATAATAGCGTCTTCGTTGAAAATTGCAATAAGCCAAACCAATGTGTGCATTTTGAAGTTGAATGAGCGCGCGACCTTAAACAAATACCTTGGCTCTCATTGGGCATCTCAAGTTCGTCGGCGTAGTTTAGTTTTACCAATGAAAGGAATTGTGAATGTTATATTTTAGTGAAGTCTAGATGTTTGTTGATATATATCATGCCCTAACCCTAACCCTTTCAG
Organism: Schistosoma mekongi; assembly: GCA_034768735.1. Taxonomy (NCBI): domain Eukaryota; kingdom Metazoa; phylum Platyhelminthes; class Trematoda; order Strigeidida; family Schistosomatidae; genus Schistosoma; species Schistosoma mekongi. The sequence continues at coordinate 3,099,726 of CM068311.1, read as the reverse complement.
TTGTAGATTTTCTTACCATTTCTGATAACAGCGCTTTTTCGTAGTTGAAACACATCATTCAAGAATACTTGTCTACTACGATAAGATACAAAGTAAATTAAGATTCTTTATCTACTTAGTGAGACCTACATATGAGAATTCATTAATAGATCATGTATGTGTCATTAAAGTAAATCGTCCTACCTTTTAACTTTAACTATTCATCTAGGAAATCGTTTTGTGTTATGTTGATAGATTTGAGAAGAATAACTAACTATCAGAATTATTTAAGTTTGATTGTGACTGGCAAGTGGAATCCAGGTTGCGCGTTTCATCATATTTGGGATTCATCGGTTAGATGTACCTGCATCCTAATGTTGATGTTCACAGTGAGATTCGGACTGAGTCCGTTTCGTGTTGAACGCCACCTCGTTCACCACTAGACTACTGAATGTAGGCAGTCACACTTGTGCAATAGGCACATTGGTATTAGAATGAACTTGTATATTCCCATTGATTTGTTATAGACTGACCAGCTTCAGAATGTCTAATGTAGACATTTTAATTCTTATCATTATTATATCCCTAGTATTCTATCCTCCTATTTTGTACATTGACTGCTACAATATCATTGCTCATTTATGTACTATAGTTAATTGATTATGTATGTGTGTTATGTCAGGCATCTAAAGAAGATTGATTATCTACGAGAAGTTTGTTTCTGTAGACTATGTCATTATTTTTGGTTATATTCAAGGTAAACAATTAATAACTATCCAGTTCCCCTCTACTCTATCCTTCCAATGGACACATTAACTGTTAGTATTGATGAACTATGGTTAATCAAATGGGTATGCGTACTCCAGTTCACAATCGTTACTGATTCCATTTTGTATTAATGTTAGTTACCTAATTGGTTAACGGTGTGGTCTGGTTTGATGTATATATAAAGGAATGTTTGGAAATATAATACGATTCTAATTCTGATTCTGTATGGTTGGTCTATCGTCTTGTACGTGTATCTCCGGCTTGGGACCGAGTGGGCATAGGGAAGACGTACATTTATCGAGTAGGCATACCCAATAGGCGTTTCGTTCAACCAACGAATTTACTTCGCTTCATAACAATGTGTCACGTCAGTTCACTACCTTTGACTCCCTTGTTTTACATTAATGTAAATTCCTTAACTGACTGACTATGTGGTCTGGTTTGTAAGTAATTTATACAGGAATGTTTGAAATACAATAAGATTCTGTCTGGTTGTTTGTCAGTCTTGTATTATATTTCTATTTCAGGCTTAAAACTTTGTGGACATTCAGTCGACGTACATGGACTAGCTAGGCATACTCATTGACGTTGTTATGAGGACTTCGTGAGCGCAATGTTACATCAACAGTTCATAACAGCATTTTTAGTAGTCATAATAAATTTAGAATATTAGAATGAACTGTCGATTTGTCATGGACTGAAGCTAGTCAGCCTCTGTTTATATATATGCTTCCTGAGCGAATTGCCTTAAATATAGCGATAGTACCTAAGAAATAACTCCGCCTGTAGCCCCTAGGGTTGCTGCCAGTCCCAAGCCCGGATAAAGGAGGAGGGTTGGGCGTGGGTCTAGCAACCCCATCCCGTAACCAGTAAAAATCTTTATAACCATTTTTACTCTGCCCTGGGAGTTGGAAGGTGTGTTGTGACGCCTCATGGTGAAAGCCGAGTTTCTTCGGAAGCCACGAGGCCGATGTCTCTTCTGACAACCAGAACAACAATTAATATAGGTACATGGAATGTCTGCACGCTGTGGGAAACAGGGAGGACCATGCAAATAGCTCAAGAAATGAAAAGATACAACCTGAAGATACTTGGAATAAGCGAAACGCATTGGGTGCAAGCTGGACAGCAACGGTTATCCTCGGGAAATGTGCTTTTATACTCCGGCCACGAAGAAGAAAACGCCCCCCACACACGAGGAGTAGCATTGGTGTTATCCCAAGATGCATGGAAGTCTCTTATAAGATGGGAACCTCATGGACCTAGGATCATCACAGCATCCTTCAAGACGAAGGAAGGGATTGCAATGAATGTCATCCAGTGCTACGCACCCACCAATGACAGCCACGAAGACGACAAAGACCAGTTCTATGCGAGGCTGCAGTCAATCATCGAGAAATGTTCAGCCAAGGACCTGACCATTCTGATGGGCGACTTCAACGCCAAGGTCGGAGTGGATAACACCGGGTATGAAGACATCATGGGACAACATGGAGTGGGAGAAAGGAATGATAACGGTGAGAGGTTTGTGAACTTATGTGCCTTCAACAAAATGATTATAGGTGGCACCATATTCTCCCACAAACGTATACACAAAACTACATAGGTTTCACCGGACCACATTATGGAGAACCAAATCGACCACATCTGCATCAATAAGAAGTTTGGAAGGACCATGGAAGACGTAAGAGCAAGGAGAGGAGCCGACATAGCTTCAGATCACCATTTGGTGGTAACTAAAATGAAACTGAAGCTGAGGAAGCACTGGACAACTGGAGCAGCAGTATTACACAAGTTTAATACAGCCCTTCTCCGGGATACTAACAAACGCAACGAATTCAAATTAATTCTCAGCAACAAGTTCCAGGCATTTCATGGTCTACTAGAAAAAGGTGGAACTAATATGGAAGACAACTGGAGAGAGATTAAGGGAACAATAACCTCAACATGTCAGGAGGTTTTGGGTCTCAAGAAACAACACCAAAAAGAGTGGATTTCTGTTAGTACTCTGGACAAGATCCAAGAAAGGAGGAACAGAAAGACAGCGATCAATAACAGTCGGACAAGAGCAGAGAAAGCCAAGGCACAGGACGAATACACCTAAGTCAACAAGCAAGTGAAGAGGAGCATCAGCTTGGATAAACGAAAATTTGTTGAGGACCTAGCAATGACAGCGGAAAAAGCTGCAAGCGAAGGAAATATGAGGCTCCTATACGATACAACGAAGAAGATAGCTGGGAAATTCATTAAGACAGAACGGCCAATCAAGAACAAGGCTGGCAAACCAATCACTGAAGTGCATGAACAACGGAACAGGTGGGTAGAGCACTTCCAAGAACTCTTGAATAGACCAGCCCCACTGAACCCACCAGTCATCGAAGCAGCAGACACGGATCTCCCTATAAGCACAGACCCACCAACAGTCAAAGAAATCGAAATGGCCATCAGACAGATCAAGAATGGTAGGTCAGCAGGACCAGACAACATACCAGCGGAGGCACTAAAGACAGATATAGAAGCAACTTCAAAGATACTCCACATTCTCTTTAGAAAGACTTGGGAGGAAGAACAAGTTCCAGCAGACTGGAAAGAAGGGTACCTCATCAAGATACCAAAGAAAGGCGATCTCAGCAATTGTGAGAACTACAGAGGCACTACTCTACTTTCAGGCTGAAACTACTCGTTAGCAGGAACACAAGAGAGAAGACAGGATATACTGCAAAAACACTTTAATGCATGGGTTCGATTATGTACAGAAAACTAGGACATATATATTATCATAAGTGTCCTTCAAGCTTCTAGAGAATTCCGTAACCTTCAAAACACAGTAGTGCTAAGACAATTTACCATTCACAGACATAGCACGTGACTTCTCTCTGTCTAGAAGTTTCGGATAAAAAGCTATCTCCGCTCTGATTGGACACAATATACCCTATTGATTTCTATGTCATATTGAGCTTGTCTCGAGGGTTTTTCTCAGCCTACCAACACAACACTTGCTGTCCGCTGTCTGTCAATTATCTTAGCTCTACTGTGTTTAGAAGGCTACAGAATTCTCTAGAAGCCTGAAGGACATTATGATTATAATAGATATATATATATATTATATATATATATAGATATATATATATAGATATATATATATAGATATATATATATATATATAGATATATATATATAGATATATATATATATAGATATATATATATATATAGATATATATATATAGATATATATATATAGATATATATATATAGATATATATATATAGATATATATATATATATAGATATATATATATATAGATATATATATATATATAGATATATATATATAGATATATATATATATATAGATATATATATATAGATATATATATATATAGATATATATATATAGATATATATATATATAGATATATATATATAGATATATATATATAGATATATATATATATATTATATATATATATATATATAGATATATATATATAGATATATATATATATATAGATATATATATATAGATATATATATATAGATATATATATATAGATATATATATATAGATATATATATATAGATATATATATATAATATATATATATATAGATATATATATATAATATATATATATAGATATATATATATAGATATATATATATAGATATATATATATATATAATATATATATATAGATATATATATATATATAGATATATATATATAGATATATATATATATTATATATATATATATAGATATATATATATATATAGATATATATATATAATATATATATATAGATATATATATATATATAGATATATATATATAATATATATATATAGATATATATATATATATAGATATATATATATATAGATATATATATATAATATATATATATAGATATATATATATATTATATATATATATATAGATATATATATATAGATATATATATATATAATATATATATATATAGATATATATATATAGATATATATATATATAGATATATATATATATAGATATATATATATATATTATATATATATATAGATATATATATATAGATATATATATATATATATATATATATATATATATATATATATATATATATATATATATATATATATATATATATATATATATTAATTTTCTGTACATAATTGAACTCTTGCAGTAAAGTGTTTTCTCGGTATTTCCGGTCATCTCTTTCGTGTTCCGATTGACGAGTAGTTTCAGCCTGGTGGTGGAATCATACCTTAGGAGTCGAGTCGTGCGATCAACCTAGACAAGATAACAATTGACGATGGAGATCTTGCGGTCGATAAAAGACCTAAACCATATGTCACAACAAAAATGCATACTCAGTATGTGAGAAATATATCGACTAAATCTTTGATGATAAACTACTGACAGTTGATAATGAAACTGATTATTTGAAATAACTCAAAAGGATGTTATCCATCTATATTGCTTCTTATGATGTCAACATTTCATACAGTGATATTGTAGTATGTTTCCTGAATCACTATGCAATCTGTATACAAGTTGTCATTTATTCTAATGTAATTCTATGTAACTGTCTAAAATATCACGGTTACGTATTTATACTTTTATACATACAGACGATCTATACATCTAATGATTCAACTTTCAATAGAACTGCCTTGTAGGCACATCTATTAGTTCGAGTAAGTACTACAAACATTGTTTGGTTTAACTTAGGCAGCCATTTATGACAACAAATCAGAAGTTAGATTATTAATGCCCAGATACTAGTTCTCAGCAGTATTGTATATAAGATTCAAGTCTATACTTACTATAATATTCAAACACTTTAAACTGGCGTCCTAAATTCTGCTTACTAGCTACAATCTAATTCAAATAATATTTATAGACTATCGGCATATTGAGACAATTCTCTGAGGATAGTCATAGGGAAGTAGAGTTTGATCAATTTCAATACATGATATATAAACGGGTAAATTGAAATACATTCTAATTGTATGTGCATAACCGTTGGAGAAGAGAGGTTGTTTGGATTTAGTAGTATGTTATCGAATACGGTGGGGTTTGGCACATAAAGAACTTATTTGGCGTCTTGATGCGAAAATCAACACTAGAATGCAGGTACATCCAGCTGACGAGTTCAAAATAAGACTAAACATGCGTTTTGGATTCAGCTTTTTAGCCACAAGCCAGCTCGAACAATCTGTCTATGAGAACGTAGCATAATCTAACATAATTAACATATTTCGACGATTTGATTATTCATTATGATGTTCATAATAGAATCCTTCAATGCCAAACATAAACTTCTAATGTATTCATTATCAATGACCAGTCTGTTATCTTTCATTATTAAATTCAGTAATCACCTTTCAACGGTGAATACACTAAACCTCGTGACTTTCAGTAGCTATTGAATTCTATTGATCAAATACTATCACTAATACACCTTGTTCAACATCCTTGATTAAAGATTATCGTACTTATACAGATAATAGTTTAGGAGACGACATAGTGAACAGAGACGAAACATCCTCAAGCAAAAACTCACTAGGATTTCAAAACCATCAACTGAAAAAAACTATAACCAACTGTATAGTCAGCGATCACTAGAGACAGTAGAATTACTGCTCCTTCAAAGGCTCCCTATAATGTCTTAATTTACCTTGCATTTAGTTTGAAGTTACACCCGGTATATGACCAAGTTACGTTTGGATTATTACCAGAGCAACTTCTAAGGATTGAACCCACTCTTATGAATGAGAAGAAATCAGAAGGCAATGAAGGATGGAAGAGAAGTTATATTTGATCGTGAATGGAGCGACAATGGGTTAGCAACGTCTAGGCTGGCAAACTAGAGAGGGTTGCTTGTTTCGGTACGGCGTGGCGAGATATGGTGGTGATGCGTGACCGGGCGCCTTCAACTTAGTAGTGTCCGCTAAAACAAACATGGCCAGCATCAATGTCGAAACCTATGTAACTATTTATTTTGGGGATTATTTACCGCTACAAGTTAATGCAAAATCAATCAGTCACTCGATGCCCGTTACCCCTTATGGAGAATAGGCCACCCACTAGCAATCTCTAAACAAATCTCCCCTGTGCTTTCCTTTCCATCTCTTCCCAAGTGTTATCCATTCTCTTTATATCTATCTCCATATCCCTATGAAATGTGTTCCTGAGTCTCCCTCTTTTTCTTTAACCTTTAGGATTCCAAGTTAGTGATTGTCTTGTGACATAGTTAGGTGATCTCCTTAATGTGTGTCAAATCCACCACCAGCGTCTTTGCATAATTTCTTCCTCGACTGGAAGTTGATTAGTTTTCTGCCATAACATAATGTTGCTGATGGTATCTGGTCAATGAATCCGAAGTATCTTAAGCAGACACTTGTTTATAAATATTTGTATCTTCTGAAGGATACTTTTCGTAGTTCTTAGTACAAGTTACAGCTCCATACAACAGACCTGTCTTCACATTTCTATTGAAAATTTTGACTTCAAATATTGACTGACAATTGGTTTGAGTTTCAGATATTTTTCAGTTGTTACACAAAACAGTTTAATAGAATAAATTCATTAGACCTTGAATCGATCATGAAAGTCACCGATGATAATAGTATTGGAAGATCAATTGTTCACATGTTGTAGAATAAAGATTTTTTTTCCGATAGGACGACTTGTGTTTCGCCGGGCGATTAAAGAAAAGTAACGAACTCTCAGAACTGTATTTTGGGGGACTATTCTCGTCATTTTATTCATGAGTGATGTAATCATTTTATTCCTATGACTGTTACGTTCCCCTTGCCCGGTTCTCTCATTTAGTGTGTTGATTCTTGTGTATTGTTTATTATTACGGACTACGTCTACTCTATTGCGTACAAGTTCTCCCCATTCACTACCACTATTTCTTTTGTTCCGTATCAATGTTAGGTTTATGATTGGTTTACTGTGTGGTCTGATTTTATGTGTATATAAAGGCATGATTAAAATATAATACGTTCTCGGCTCCCAGTTCTCGGTTCCCAGTCCTCGGTTCCCAGTCCTCGGTTCTCTCAGTTCTGGTTGTCCTATTGTGGGCCTTAGTGAGGTGAGTGGGCTTAGGTCAATCGCACATTCTTAACTAGGCACGCATCTCATTGGTGTTCGCATCCACCAACCAAAAATCATCCCCTCCTTCCTTTTCTTTCGTCATAACAACTTGTCAAATCAATGAAATTTGATGTCAGTTAGTAAGGCAAATTATAGTTAGTTTATTGACATTTTAAACCATAGAATGTGTATCTAATAACTTAGTTACTAGGTTGTTTTTCTTAGTTAATCTAGAACCATCTGTTATTCTGGTTACAGGAGATATGCTTCATCCATAGCTAATTCTGTATCTTGAATGATGTCTGTCAATTATTCACTGTCAACGAAATGATCTGGTTTAAACAATTACTGAAAATCATAAACTGGCTAAGCAACATTATTTCGTTCTAATATGTGATTCCATAGTAGGATATTGAAATAGGGTACTTTAAGTTTCTCAATAAACGACAAACACCTAAGACTAATGAATGCAATCATCAAGATTCGAAATCTATATTCCATACTGGTACATAATATCAGTTCAGTGCTTTCTAGTTATCAATTGTTTCCTAACCTGGATTAACTTGTGATATCATATCCAAATACTATTGTTAATCCTATATCTTCTAATTGTATCCTATCCTTACTTGTTACCTTTATGAATTTCACATTATGCTACTATTATTTAATTAGGATAAGAACGAAGTGGACTGAGTTCGAATCCCATTGTGAACATCAACATTGGGATGAAGATACATCCAGCCGATTAGTCCCAAATAGGACGAAACGCGAGTCTTGGATTCCGCTTGCCAGTGACAATCCAACTTAAATATAACTACTACTATTTCTTATTCACTTCATTTATTTGTATTAAACTGAGTTAGTTGTGTTGATTGTGACCGTTTATACTAGTAAATACCATGGTTATTTAAACCTAGTTATTCACTATCTCTTAGTTGTTCCACTTTGTTAATAACTCTTTTCTATATTCATTGTGATTGATGTCATTTAATGACAGTATTGATAGCCTACACAAGTGTCTGGATACCTCGAAGTTTAAAGTACACCATTTTCAGTAGTTTGTATTATTATTCAGATAGCTATATGTTAGTTGACAATGATATGATTCTCTCTCTCCACCATCAGTTCAAATGTTGGCCTAGCAACAAGTTATAAAGTAGTGTGATATATTTACAAGATATACTCCAATTCATGCTTATCCTGAACGTTACATGAGCTACAATCTTCTACAGGCACCTAGCATAAGGACACCACCAACTGAGATTCCCCCCCCTGGCATGAAGTTGATACGCTGTCCCAAGTTATTAGATGAAAGTTATATTTGAAGATAAAAACCGACAGTAAGATTATTTATGAAACGGATTTTGTTGAAGCCTGTCGACTACAGTCAAAGTTATGATTACTTAAAAGAAATATAAAATATATTTCGCGCTACGTGTTTGAATAGCAGTTCCGAATATGCACGATCAGATACAAATAATCCAGTAAGGTTTGAACCATGGTAGCGTGTTCATTATTTTAACTCACTGATTTGTTGTGATACAAGCGTTGTTGTGTGGCTGAATTCGTAACGTTGTTGGGTTCAACAACTATATATCTATACTATCAGCAATTTCACCTTCGTCAGCAACAATGACTGATGCACACAGGACAATCATAAGGAACGTGTATGCTTCAGTAGTCCAGAATGAAGATGGAACAGATATATACTTGAACCAAAGAAATTCAACGTCACCAATTGTACTACACGCTATTATTTAATAGTACAGTACAATCTAACGGGTGAAAAACATATGGGACTCAAAACAACCGTCAACCAACCACATAGTCAGACTCTTCAATTCGAACGTGAAGACAGTCCTGCTGTATGGAGCTGAAACTTGTAGAATCACTTCAAGCATCATCAGACGGATACAAGTATTTATAAACAACTGCCTACGCAAGATACTGAATGTCCGTTGACCGGAAACCATTGGCAACAGCTTACTATGGGAGAGGACAAACCAACTTCCAGCCGAAGAGGAAATTAGGAAAAGACGTTGGAAATGGATAGGACATATATTGCGGAAACCATCAGACTGCATCAGGAGACAAGCATTAACATGGAATCCTGTTGGGAATCGGAAAAGAGGAAGGCCAAAGAACACGCTGCGTCGAGAATTGGAAGCAGACATTGAAAGGATGAACGGCAACTTGAAACAATTGGAATGGATTGCTGAGGACAGAGTTGAATGGAGAATCCTGGTAAGCGTCCTATGGTCCTCAGTGAAGAGTAACAGGCGTAAGTAAGTACAATCTAACATGCACCACACATACCAACAAAAGAAATATACAGCACACAGATCAGCATGTGAGGTGGGGTGGCGGATTTCCACGGCTTCAATCAAGATTTGTTGGTTTACTAATTCACATTCAACAACAAACAAATAAAACTACTGTTCATTACTTATTTCAGTTAAAAATACATCCTTTCTAAAATACATCTTGGATGTAGTTTGTCATAGTGAATACACAACGGAATATCACAAGGAGAATTCTATCTGACAGAATTACTTGTTGTTATGTCAGACCACTAAAGAAGAATGAAAAACTTTCAGAACTGTTTTTTAAAGGATTAATTCATTTACTCTGGTTGTGTGTTATGTAAACAGTACATTAGTATTATTATTACATTTCTCTTACCCGATCCTCCCGTTTAGTATATTTGCTGTTATTATATTGTCTCTTGCTATGGACTACAGTTAATTAGTCATGTACAAGTTACACCTCCCCATTCACTGCCAGAATCTCTTCTGTTTCGTACTAGTGTAAAATCCCTAATTGATTTACTGTGTGGTCTGATTTCGTATATATGTAATGACATGATTCTAATACAATACAATTGAATTGGATTGGACTGTGTCTGTTTAGCTCATAATTCGTTGTTCTCTCTATTCTGGCTTTGGGGACTAGTAGACTTAGAGCAGACGTGTTCGTATACTGGTTGATAATTATCAAGGGTTTTGTGTATTATTCAAAATACATAACACTTGTCAGTATGAAATTATTAACTCTGAATTCACTGGTTGTCAATCCATTGTATTTGGAGTGTGTTGAGTAATCTTAAATTGAAGTGTGATCTTGAAAAATCACCGATTACATGATTGAAGTTTTATTTTCTGAACATCAGAATTGAAGGCGATACAACAGAAGAAGTATAGAAAAAAGTACGGGTTACCGCCGGTCCCAATCCCGGGTGAAGGAAGAGGGTTGGGCATGGGGCTAGCACCCCCATCCCGTAAAACCTAAACTTGCTAAAAAAAAACGCAAACCAGATTAAACAAGTTAAACCATTTATACTCTGCTCTGGGGGTGGAAGGATATATGACGCCTCATGATGAAAGCCGAAATTTTTCGGAAGTCATGAGGCCGATGCCCCCCCCTTCTAACAACCAGAGCAAATATTTTTATAGGTACATGAAATCTGTTCATCAACTGACCAATTATTTACGGTGAGATTAAAGATTAACTCCTGTACTCGAATCATATCTCTGTTCATTTACAAATTTATATGATTTCATTGATATAGTTAAATTCTCATCACAAGTCAAATGTTTTCAGTACACATCTGTATGCATGGTAACCATTTATTCTACATAGGATTTTCATATGAATACGATTCTGTTTTACGACTAGACTAGAAAGAAGAACAAAATTTATTTATGTAAAACATCATATCTTCATGTAATATTCTAAGTAACTTGAAGTTACTTTTTGATTCTTGATTTCAGTCATAAGACTGTATTACACTAATAGTCTATAAGTGAATCATTTGATCTACTTACTTAATTGTCAAGTAACTGTTTTTTTGTTTTGTCCACTATCTTTCAGATTTACTAACATACACAGCTCTATACATATCTTTAACAGACGAATTATAACTTACTTCTTTTTTAACTCCTCAGGAATTAACCTCCTTCCAGGAGGCCCTCTTATCGGCTTAGAATATGCAGATGATAAAGTCCTACTTGCTGAAGACACAAACAATATTCAGAATCTCTTGAACACTTTGAGTAACAATGCAAGTATATTTGAGATGCGCTCCTCCCCTTCCAAATGTAAAATGTCACTTCAGGACTAGCCTACTTCTCCTCTTAAATTAATTATAGGGAGTGAAGTAATTGAACGCTTTGACTGCTCCGCTTATTTTGGAAGTCTCATTACCCATGGTAGGTTAGTGTCTGACAAAATCTCAGCACAGATTCAAAAAGCCCGATTGACGTACGTCAGTTTTCGTCACTTATGGCGCAGTCGAGATATCTGTGTTTCAACGAAAGGCCGGGTGTACTGCGCAGCAGTATGCGTCGTTTGAAAATATTGCTGCGAAACGTGGGCCATGAAAACCCAATTTCAGGTATTTGACCATAGGAATCTTCGTAACATCGCTGATATATCATGGAACAGTCAAATAAGTAATATTGGGGTTTGACAAAAGGTTCTTATAAAAAACACGGTAAATCAGTCGAAGAGGTCATTAAGCTTCATCGAGTGACTTGGTTGGGACATGTACTGCGCATGCCCGACCACCGCCTACCTTGTCACGCAATGTTGGCCAGGATTGAATTAGGATGAAATAAGAGTAGGGGCAGCCAAAACGAAATATTGCATCGGTTCATGAAGTTCTTGAGTGTTGGTCTAAGCCCTGTTGGTAGATGTAAATTACCTGGTTGGGGTCCGCGTGATAGTCGCAATAAATGGCTGGAAACACTTGTCGATATGTCCTAGAATAAGTCACAGTGGCGCAAGTGTATTCACTCTCTAACCTCATCTAGATATTGAATTCTGTTATTATTTTATGCGCACCTTTACTTTATTCTTCCCTTATGTATTCTGTTATTTTGTTTCCTTTGTTATCTCTTAGCGTTAATGTGGTATGACAACTTGAACCTAGGGGCGTATGTGCCTGGCTCTACGCTCCTGCTGCTGCTTCTGATGATGATGATGATGATGATGATGATGATGATGATGGTGATGATGATGATGATGATGGTGATGATGATGATGATGATGATGATGATGATGATGATGATGATGATGATGATGATGATGATGATGATGATGATGATGATGATGATGATGATGATGATGATGATATTCATAACAAAACATCATGACAAGTTGATTACTTGTATTTCAATATATGCTGACTATTTTATTAATGTTGTCATTAGTAAAGTAATGTAAACGGTGAATCGGATCCCAATCACAAAACTCCTGGAATAATTAAGTACAATTCAACATCCAACAACTTGTTCCTTTACAGTTTAGTATACACATAGTTCTATGTGATAAAGAGCATAACATTATTAATAGGACACGAACAATGACGTTTTATTAACATGATGTTAAATTGTTTGATGGATTCAATTGACAATAGATCTCCATTACTGTATTCCTGGAATAAAATGAAGTGAAACAATCATTAACATAAAAAGAGTAAAGTATATAACAATATTGACACACTTCAGCAGTATACAGTATCTCAACTAGTTACTCCTTTACCGTGTACACATACGATTAGATTTACATCAGTTCACGTTCACGAAAGTAGCAACACAACTATTACACTTATACTTGATGATAGAACGATCCTGATGAAAAATAGGTTATGTAACCAAGATTCTTGAACTATGATTAAAGCACCGTTACAGTCTGTGTCAAGACTAAGGAGAAATTATAGGCAGTTCAATTTTCCAATAAGAAATCCATAATGAAGACTAAGAGTTACATTCGATAAGTATTGATTCTTATTAACGTATGTTGCCAGCATGTTTTCATTTACATCTAACTGAATTACTCATGATAGGTAGTAAATATTTTATAAAGACGAGTAAGTAAACAATGCGATTTCGGATCATGATTGAGCAGTTAAAACAAACCGAAAAAGTAACTTTTTGAGATATTTGGTTTAAAAGTGGTAGCCCAAGATTTCAAGTAGGCCGCCAATGCATTGGTTGATTTAATAAGTCACAGATTGATGTTGACAGGGTATCATTGAAAACCAGAAAGCACAGGATAGTCGTTTCGTTCTAGTATGGGATTCCTTAGTTGTGCACATTCTAGATACTAATCTCTACAATTTGTCACAGACCAATTACAATAATCAGCTAACTAGTGACTAGCTTCAGGATGTTCCTTTAGTAAACTTTAGATTGAAGTCTTGGTTACAAGAGTGCACACTTGTGAGGAGTGAGAGTTACAACCAACGAAAATATATATCTAAGTTAATAGAAGCGGAAATTCTATCATTGAATTCCAGCCGGTGGATTGGTGCATATGTTCGTTAATCTGAATTTCCCGGATTGGAATACAGGAGGAGCTCTTTTAAGGAATTCCGTACTACGACGAAGCATATATCCAGTACTCCCTTAGTTTATAATGGTACCCTGCCAACATTAATCTCCGACGAATTGGATCAAATAAGTCTATTACTAATCTCCACAAACCAACTCAAATCATTGGTCATTTATCTCATCCACTATATAGTCGTTTCTTCAACATATATGATGCATACCATAATTTCCAAATAGTCATATCTGCGATGAATTTTGATATTGTTCGTAGTCTGAAGCTCTTCATAACTATCAGATATGGATATGTTCCATCAGTAGAATATTCAATTCAATAATGAAGTGCCTGATAGTAAAAGTATTACTAAACTACAACTAACAGATTAACATACAATTCAATTCTCTGAAGTGTTAATGATATACTGGGCATCTAAATAAGATTAATTACCTTCAGGAAATATGTTTTAGAACATTATTTCAATTATTATAACTGTGGAGAATGTGAATATTTCATCTCTATGACTGTTACGTTCTCATTACCCGATCCTCCCGTTTAGTGTATTAACTCTTAATGCATTGTTTATTACTCTGAACTACAGTTACTTAGTTGTGTACAAGTTGTCCCCCACCCCATTCATTCCCACTATTCCCTTTGTTCTGTATCAGTGTTAGATTCTTAATTGGTTTACTGTGTGGTCTGACATGGTGTAAATATAAAGGCACGATTGAAATACAATATGATTCCGACTTAGATTCTAATTGTGATTCTGTCTGGTTGGTTCTTTTATCTCTGGATTGAGACCGAGTGAGCATAGAGCAAACACACTTCATTGATGTTCGATAAACCGAATAAATTTCTTTTTTATCATAACAGTTAAACAATAAACACTTTAAGTGAACTTACCATATTCCAGTTAAACCACTTGAAAAATGAATTAATAAAATATTTCTTAATGATTTACAATGTTTATGATAACTGATCAATTTGTAAATATTACGTAATATGTCAACATGAATGTAATATGTATTACGTAATGTAACAAACTGTTGATAAACGATAAGGATATTGTTAGGTCAACTTACCAAAGGAAACTAATGATACCTCTAAAGTGAATTCATCAAATATAAACAATGAAATCAATTTGTTAATGAACAGACTACTAATCTTAGTCTGATACGTAATAATACAAGCAAAACTATAACATCAAGTGATAATGTGTAATGTGTATGAGTACTTTGAATGACTACAAACTAGTTGATATCACTTTGAATTCTACAACTGTTGAATATCCAGATTTATTCTGTAGTACTTGTCATTTTACAAATATCCACTTCATCGTTATTCATTCTGAGAATATGTCGACTACATAGCATGTGTAGTATTTCACTATCTTTTAAACAGTACGTGTTATTAGCGATGTTGATGATGCTGATGAGATGTGAGTTTAGAAGAGTACTGATGGAGAAGAATACGCCATCATTGTCTCAATTTACGGAAGTAATGAATGAAAAACTTTATTTATATTACTTACTCTACAAAAGATACAATTTTTCTAGAAGTAAGTGAAATAGTGAAGTTAGTGTGGTTAAATATCATCCATAATACTCATAATGTATAAACAATAACTTTGATAACATGATCGAATCGACAGTGATGTGTCTTAATTTCGTTTAGTTCAAATGCATCAGTAAGAAGTCAGTACATGGAATAGTTCTTCTTCATCAGTTATCATTGAATTGTATTTCACTGCATATAGAACTAGCTGAAACCATTGATAAACTGTGGAATTTTCAATAAGTGATACTCTGTTAATCAATTGATCTACGTCGGCATGTCACATGATGATCAATTGGTTCTGGAGTCAAGCAATGATGCATGAAGTTAAGACCATTGTGATGTGAGTTATGCATATCTTCATAACAACTTTTACTGAACCACAGAATAATTGATTTATGAGCAACTCTTTTACGTCAACGATGATGATAAAATGACTTATTTCGGATAGGAAACAGTCCACTAACTGTAAGTCATTGTGCTGTCGATTAAGAGTTAAACATATGAAATTGCAAATCAGCATTAAGGGATAGACCAGACCAATCCATAATGATTAGGTTGTGTTCAGTTGACTGTTATGTTTTCAAAATAACACAAAATTATTCAAATCTACAATTCAGTGATAGTTTAGATTTCCCTATTGTTATGTTTGAAATAAGTTACTGATTATCATCCTTTTAGCAAACTTGTGTTTTCCAGGATAGGAATACTTGTCTTATGCCAAACCCTTCTCCTATTACCGAGCTTGGGACTGGCAGTAACCTTAGAAGAGGTACACGAGGAGTTTTGTAGTAACTTCATTACTCAATTTTGGTGTTGTGGCGATCATTATACATGAATATTGAGAATTAATGTACGTTAAATAAGTAGTACGATAGCTGTCTAGAACCATAGACTAGCATTAAATATCTGAGTTATCATAGTATGTGACTGTTCATCAGTGCGACACCTCAATTCCATTAGGAGACCTAGATATATAGGAGTATGTAGACAGTTATACCACCCAGTCGGCAAATGCTCAGAAGTTGAAAATGAAATGAAAATGAAACATAACTAATTAGTGACTAACTTCAATAGGTAATTACCGAAATTCTCATGAAAAAGATGTAACCAGAAGAAATTGAATTATCTAGTGAGTGAAATGGTTATTCATTGTTAATATATATATCATGAAAGAGATGGTATATATACACCATTGGTTGATGGTCGGCTTAGGGATTTACGAGTTTTGTGTTCAGTGTAAAACTTAGAAGTCCGTCGTTTGACTTTTACTTGAATTACTTAGAGACACATCGAGTATCCAGTATCAGATATTTGTATTGAATAGTAGTCTTACATAGTCTCAATCTACAATATCAAACACAATCGGATTACTGTTGACTTATTCACAACAATTAAAACATGCATAGTTCAAACATATTTACTCACTGGAATGTGGACCTTGTAATAAGACAAGAATAAGCAAACGTGTTATATGTAGTCTGTTTTACTGGAAGTAAAATGCTTATGAATAGATTGCCTGTCTATGAATATACCAATCCACTGCCTAAGAACATTGTGATTATTCCGATTCTCCTACTGATGTCGATATCATTACATCAGATGTAAATGTGTAAAAGGTAATGATAACTTTAATCACTGTTCATAAAAACAGAATGTTACCATGGAATAGATGAGTATATCAGATAAACGAAAATATGAACTTACTTCTCTGCTTAATCAATTTAAATGAATAAATTTATCAAAATATGTGTATACTACTTAAATATTGATATAATTCTAATGAACGTGTCAATTTTGATGAGAAGATTTCAAAGAGTCTCTATATTGATTATAATATATTACTTTTGCATTCATCTGACTGACATGAATGCAGTAGAAGTAGTGCAATGAATACAACTGCAATCATGAATAGACACCAATAGCTGTAATATTCCAATTATTGAAATATGAATACATTTACATTTATACAATCCAATGGCATAAGGTTTCCATTGTTTATCTAGTACCACATACCTTACATGTATTTACATTGTAAATAGTAGTATGAGACAATAGACTTACAATGTGTATCACAGATCTGTTATACAGTTATGCAGGCTAATGTTTGTATAATCAACAAATAAACCAACAGCATACACTAATCAATCAGTTCTGTTGAATCAACACAACCTCATTTGAATGATACAGAATACTGAATGAACATAATAGAATATAAATAATTGAATGTTAGATATAGTGTATTACAATTAGCAAAGAATATACATTTTCCTTGTCAATGATTACTTACTTTATCATTGCACTTCTTCTACTTCAATCGTTTGCAACTACAGAGACAAGTAATAGTATGTTATGTTAATAAGTGTATGCTTAGTTATATGTAACTTTATAATGATTTAAATCTACATAGTGACTACTATATTGTTTACATATTGTAACATTAGATTCTTCAGCGTAAGTTACTTTCGTCTAATATTGTCTTCATTGTATATGTTCTATAAGATGATCATTGAATTTCCCATTTTAATTAATTCAGCAACATCTTATTTATAGAAACTACGGTAAAACTAAACTACGCAGCCGACCTAGAGAAGGCCAATGAGAATTAAGCTATTTTTTTCTAGGTTGCGCGCGGATTTAAGTTCAAAATGCTTACTTTACATCGGCTTATTGCAATTTTTAATGAATACATTATTATTTCTAATCTACAAGCTTATGGACTACTCCGTAGAGAGTTCATTTGTGATTGTGGCCTCAACATGACTCAAATACAGTACAGAGACAGTCGAGATGGAGTAGCCTTTCGTTGCAATGGCTGCTGGAGAAAAAAAATCAATAAGAACAGGCAGATTTTCCAGCAAGTATAAACTGACTTTGAGGCAAACTTGCATATTGGTTGTATTGTGGATTATACAGTTGCCTGTCACGCTGGCATCGTCTCTTACAGGTGTAAGCGAAGTGTCAGCAGTGCAATTGTATCAGTACTGTAGACACGTATACTCAGAAATCATGTTGCGCTTAAATCTGTCATTTGGAGGCACCGGAAGAATTTTTGAAATAGATGAAACAGCCATTAGAAAGAGAAAATATAATAGAGGAAGATCTGTAAAAACCGAATGATCGAGTAATAATTGCTTTAATCTTACTGGTAGGTTCTTGGTATTTAAACTCAATGAAATCGTCACCAACCTCCGAAAGTTCATAAATCATGTGTAATTGTTTTTTTAAAATATCGTTTTTCCCAATAAATAATGATTTAATCTATCAGTGCATTCTCATTGGCTAAAAGGTACCTCAAGGTCAGCGGTGTAGTTTAGTTTCACCGAAACTTCATTTTATACTTTTAGATCAACAAGTACATTACCGTATGCTGATATTTTTAGAAAAATTAATTTAATGTTTACTTATCAGTAGTTCGACAGTTAACTTTAACCAGATTGTACAGTATGTTCAAGTTGTTGAATGTTTAGTGAATATAGGTAATAGACTAGCATCAACTAATAGTTGATTGAAGTAGTGAAACTGTTTAATTTACATGGAGTTATGCTGAAGCTACATCATCTATTGAGAGTCATAATCTGCGGATAGTTATAATTATGTTGACAATCTGTTCCAACGAATGAGTTCAGCTTACCTTCTGTATACAGTTGATAACGAGGACAATTGGTCTCGATGCAAATATATTCAACTTACAGTGACAGACACTAATAGAATATTACTGTTAAGTTTTATTGTCAGAGCACTACCACAATGAAGAAAATGTATATTACTATATAACTATACCTTATTGCTAACTGGATTACATAATCATGTATACAACAAATGAAATACTAAACGAAATACGTTTGGACTTTGAATTGGACAAACGCGTTGGTTCTTAATTATTTTTGTACAGTTGACGATATGATACAGTTATTAGATCTAACGTAGCTCAATGCTAGATCTCATTGCATCGATAATCGTTATAGCTAGTGCAAAATGTTATCTCTGATACTTGTACTTTATATTGGAAACCACGACTTGTACCTTCCCAATCCACAGATACTCCATAAGATTAAGACTCATAGGAAGATTGTATTATGGGGCAAGAAAACTAGGACAAGACAAGAGAACAACATTTCCATAAATTAGACTATTACTGACATCTAGCACCCTGGACACGCGTCTCGTCGTTCATCCTAATTTATACGAATGCATTTAGATCAATTAATTTACAATGATTATTCATCAAAATGAAGTCGTCAACTAAAAGGATGCAATTATTCATATAGCTACTAGATACCATGGCAACTACTCAGGCGTATGACTTACATTGTATTAAATTAATCTGACGCAAGTCTACATCTCTTGTTTATCAAAAATCAATACAACTTATTTTACTTTACTTTTAATAAACAATTATGTTTGGGAAGGAGGGGGGAAGAGTTTTGATTACCCAATAGATCAATGAAACGGTTTTGTTACGCAAATCAATTGATTATGTAATCATTAAAGTAAATTATATTTATATGGGTAATATAATTTACAATTTTAGGGAGACTCAACAGTCGTAAGCTTATAATTTCATAATTATTTCTCCCCTTACTTTAATATGTTGAATGAGTATTACAACTATGACGTAATCATTCAGATAAATACACTAATCTCCACAAAAATAACCTTCTTAATTCAATTAGAATAAACAGCTAACTAGTAATTAACTTCGTGATGTTCCAATAGTGAAGCCTTGTGAGAAGTTGTGATTAGGGAAGTGCACTCTTATCAGGAGTGAGACATTTATCACCAACGATAATGGATGATTGTTGCGCTATATGTTACAAATGGATAGAAGTGGTAAATCTGTCATTAAATGAGAGCTGGACCATTGGTGCAGATCGTTAGATGTTCGCCAACATAAAACCCATGGAACGGAATCAAGTTCCACACTAGAACGGAACAATTGTTTAGCTCTCCTTGGTTTTCAGTAGGCCTTGCCAACCTCAATCTGTGAAGTATTCAATCCGATAAAGTTGACAAACTTTATAAACATTTAAGTTCAGTTACAATTATAAATCAATTGGTATGGTTATTTTTGTGATTGGTTATTCATTTGATTGAATATGTCACAGATTGATGTTGGCAGGGTACCATTAATAACCAAGGAGCACTGGACAGCTATATATCGCGTTATATGTCATAAATTTATGGAAGTGACAATTCTACAACTGGATGCCGACCCAGTGGTGAAGATGGTTAGGCGTTTGCTCCTGGTACGGAATCTGTGGTGCGCACTGCTGAGGAATTCCACACTAAAATAAAACAGTTGTCCAGTGCTCTCTGGTTTCCGTGGCACCCTGCCAACATCAATCAAATAAATAACCAATCTCCAAAAAAGTAACCATCCTAATTGAACTATAATAATGAGCTCATTAGTGACTAACTCCAGGATGTTGCTGAAACTCAAGTGAGAAGTCGTGAATGGTGGAGTTCAGACTTGTAGGATATGAGACCGTTATCACTAAAGACAATCCATGATCGTCGAACTATACATCACAATTTGATGAATGTGGGAATTCTACCATTGAATGCCGACCCAGTGGTGCAAATGGTTAGGCGTTCGTCGTCAACTGGAAGTCCCTGATGCGGAATCCAGAGTGCGCACTGCTGCGGATTTCCACACTAGAACGAAACAATTATAAATGTCACATAAATTGTAACCATAGCAACAGCAGTATTGATGAATGTCTATTGATTAACAATTGCTACTAATAAAACACTTTTTATATTTGATGGTACTATATACAAATTTAGACCTACAACGATATGGAAGTAAGTTGATATTTTGTGTTATCCATAGGATGCCAAACACAATGATTGTTTTTACTGTGAATTAAAATCCTATAACCAGTATGTGTTCATCTCTATGATCTGACTCTTTAGATTCTGCAATGAATTTGTAGTAGATAACTATTGACAATATACTGTTTTGAATTAGGTTGTGACAGGCAAGTGGAATCCAACACACTCGTTTCGTCTTAGTTGCAACTTGTCAATTAGATGTACCTGTATTTCAGTGTTGACTCGAGTTCCATTGTAAACATCTACACTGGGATGCAAATACATTCAGCTGACAAGTCCCAAATAGGATGAAACTTGCATCTTGAGTTCCGCTTCATAGTCACAATCCAACTCATGAAATACTTGTGTACTACTGCCTTATCGAAGCAATCCTCTCAGGATGATATCAAGTTCAAAAATGACCATCTTCGAAGTATTTAACTAGTGAATTGTATACTGTTAGTAAGCTAAGAATGTTAATATTAAAATGACATATAAGTAATGTATTCAGCCAAAATTCTATTGGACTAGTAAACAGAACGTCTTGTTGTTTCTATTCATCAAGAACTAATTAGACTGTAGCTCCATGATGTATAAAGTTAAGCATTTATCAACATGAAGGTTATAGGTACGATTCTACCGAGAAGTTTAGGATATGATCTATTGGCTAACCTTGATCTTCATTTATTCCCAGACAATATTAATCTACAACGATTATAAATAACGAAATACATCAGTTAACTGAAACCTCTACAATTCAAACAGTGTATCTATATAGTCACCAACCAACGAGAAACATTGTAATCAGATCATGTGTTTTACTTTGATGATTACATGTTTTTGTGTGTAAACTTTACTGGGTAACTATTTTCTCTTAATGTAGTTAGAATTTACAAAGACAATAGATATACTACTTATATAGAAATTGAAAATGTAAAATACTTCTAGAGGCTAATATAGATTGTTTCACTGGGATATGGAAGATATCTAGGAAGTTGTTCTTTTTATTGTAGACAGTTAAGTAGGTTGTGTGTATGTGTGATGGTGGGGGGGGGGGGGAAAGGTGGATGAAGATACATAACAGAATGATGAGCTAGTTAATAATTTCAGCGATATACATGTATTGTGTTTCTTACTTAACTATCATCCTAAAACATGCAATTTTATATTACAAGACGTCCTGAATTTAGTTGTTCGGTACTTTAAAACAGTCGATTATTTTATAATTCGAATGTATATGGAGGCGGGTACAGCTGATGAATCCTAAATAGGACGAGACATGCATCATTTTTGTACATTCCATTTATTTGTTATCAATAACTTTGAATAGATCAGTAATGAACTTGTGAGAGATTCATTGATTAGAGTATACTTCATTGAAATCGGTTTGTTCTAATGAACTTTAAGATTTGTTTAACAATAATTATTGAGCGTTAAGAAACTTATTTAATGACTGTTATGTTGTGAAATCGACATTATGGCGTACCCGAGAAGATAGTCAACATTATACGTAATTCTTACGATGGACTACATTGTAAAATCATGCATGGAGGTCAACTCAAACTAAAGATCGGTGTCAGACAAGGCTGCTTACTTTCTCTCTTCCTCTTCCTACTGGTCATCGACTGGATCATGAAGACTGCAACATCTGAAAACACTCTCGGAATACAATGATCCACATCGACGCATCTAGATGACTTGGACTTTGCAGATGACCTAGACCTTCTTTCGCACACACAACATCAAATGCAGATAAGGACGAACAATATAGCAGCAGCCTAGGCAGCAGTAGGCCTCAACATACACAAAAGGAAAAGCAAGATCCTTCGATACAAAACAACAAACACTAATCCAATTACACTTGACGGAGAAATTCTGGAAGACGTTGAGACCTTTAAATACTTGGGCAGCAACATTGACAAACAAGGAGAGTCTGATTCGGATGTGAAGGCGCAGATTGGTAAGGCAAGAGCAGCATTTCTACAACTGAAAAACATCTGGAACTCAAACCAATTGTCAGTCAATATAAAAGTCAAAATTTTCAATACAAATGTGAAGACAGGTCTGTTATATGGAGCTGAAACTTGTACTGAGAACTACGAAAAGTATCCTTCAGAAGATACAAATATATATAGACAAGTGTCTGCTTAAGATACTTCGGATTCGTTGGTCAGATACCATCAACAACAACCTTCTATGGCAGAAAACTAATCAACTTCCAGCTGAGGAAGAAATTAGGAAAAGATTCTGGAGGTGGATTGGACACATATTAGTGAAACCATCAAACAATGTCACAAGACAAGCACTGACTTGGAATCCTAAATTCCAAGGAAAAAGAGGAGGATCCAGGAACACATTGCGTCGGAAATTGGAGACAGACATGAAGAGAATGGATTGCACTTGGGAAGAGCTGAAAAGGAAAGCTCAGGACAGAGTTTGTTAGAGATTGCTGGTGGGTGGCCTATGCTCCATATGGGGTATCTGCCATTGATTAATTGATTGATCGATGTTGTGAAACACAGTCGATAACGATACATGTAGATAGCAACTTTGACAAGACAAGCAATAACTTGGAATACTAAAGGCCAAAGAAAAGAGGAAGACCCATTAACACATTGCGTCGGGAATCAGAGACAGACATAAAGAGAATGGATTGCACTTGAGAAGAGCTGGTTAAAGAATGCTGGTAGGTAGCCTAAGCTCCATATGGAGTAACTAGCATTGATTGATTGATTGATCGATGTTGTGAAATACAGCTGATAACTATATATGTAGATGGCAACTTTGACAGGAACTAATACCGAAAAGCCCAGACAGTAAGTCCCGTATTATATGTTCACATGTCTACAGCATGAGTCCTAGTCCCCAGATAAGTTCTAAGCCAAGTAAGCCAGTAACTAATCAGTTAGGCTATATTTCATTTATCAGTTTATATACACAGAAAACCTGACCATATACAGAAACAATAAGATGAATGACATTTATACAAAAAAGGGATAAGAATTACAATGAATTGATAATGACTAGAAGATAGTTGATGAGTGTAGTGAGAAGTTAAGTCGACGAGAAAATGACAACAACAGAAATGAAATAATAATAATCGATCTATATGAACTTCAATTAAATGAGGTAGACTTCTTGAAGACAATTCTCAAGGTTAGTTATTCTTTCTTGGAAATGTCTAGTATAACAATAATCAACATTATTCTGTTGACACTTTACTTGAGTTTAATGAATTTTTCTTATGATTAACATCTTACACCACTTCATTCCACACACACACACCCACACGCACACACTCACTCAAATCTACTGTTCCATTTCAATTAATTCACAAGTACTATTCGGTAAGTAAATGATAAGATTTACTAATATTGTTCCATATAAATCATAAATCATCATAAACTCTGATTGAAGCAAAGTTATTGTTACGACCTGGTCAGAGTCATTATGATGGCTGTGTATGATAAGACTGACTAATTGATACTCTGAAGTCTGATGTGATACTATTAGCTCTAAACCAGAGAAATGCATATAAGCCAACAACTGAATGTTAGTTAATATTTGAAAGCATTCCATTATGCATGTGTTAAACTTGACAGTACAGCTAACCATTTAGGAAAATAACATCGATGCGTTCCTATGGACCTGAAGTAACGTGTATACAATTAATGAATGGAAATATTGACAATGTAACAGATAATAAGTCAAACGGATGATTAGGGCTAAAGAAGTATACAAATAAAAAAATAAATTGTTTCATAATTAGAATACATTTGAATCGTTCTGTACATTCAGCTGATGAATCCTGAGTAGGACGAAACGAGTGTTCCTTATTCGGCTTGTCAGTCATAATTCATCTCAAACAATAAAATGTTTTGTTTACATAAATTATAATATAAGTAGTAACCATTTGGATGATAGTTCTTGAAATAAGTTATTCATCGTGATCTACCACAACTATCAAAATGCTGATGAAGTCTAATGTATTCTATGGTTAGTGTAAAAGTAACTCAGTTTCATTTCATTAATATATAAATACTTACACTTATCTCTTAATATGGTATACAGATAAACAAGAGTTAATGACAGGACTAAGGTGATTTATAGAGGAATATCTTAGACTTAGTTGTTTGTGTTAAGTAAAGATTCATTATGGCTGGGTACCAATTTACACTAGGGAATAATAAATAGTCATTTGATTCTTGTATATGACTCATTCTATGGTAGTACGTACTCTTGATTTCTACAGGAAATCCAATTCAATTCACTCAGGTTTTATGGAGAATACTTAACCATCTTCACATTTGGAACAGTATCCATTGATAGAAGTTCCATAAACTTACAAATTAACTATCCACTACTCCCTTATTTTAAATGGTACATAGTCAACATCAATTTCTGACGAATGCAACAACGTGAACAAAATATCTGCCTCCATAAAACCACCTCAGTTCAATCACAATAATCCGCTCAGTGGAGACTAACTTCAAGATATTCCTGAAGTTCTAGTAAGAAGCTATGACTGATGGAGTTCAAATATGTCAAAAGTGAAACAGTTTTTAGCAAGGTTATTGATCAATCTTGTAATTGACGGAACCGGGGATTTTTTCTAACACACTCCTACCATCTGGTCCACTGGTGCAAATGGTTAAGTGTCCTCCAAGAAACACTAGGTTCCTAGGTTTTATTTCCTGACAGAAACATTAAAGCACACTGTCACTAATGTATCCTACATTAAGACAACACATCAGTTCATTCCTCTCTGATCTTCATTGGCATCCAACCAATAATTTTCAATGTTTAATGAATCAGATAATCTATTTTGGTCAGAATAAAATGATATTTCCATCGAAAAGATGAAATGGATATGATCTGTTTAACTGAAACCATTGGAATTTTATTTAATAAATTAAGCACAATTCTGACTACAATATGGTGAGTTTACTTAGTACTTAGTTTAATGTATTCATTTGTATTATATTTTAGAAGAACTATTCAGTTGACAAGTAATGTTTAAGTTGGAATGTATCAAGCAAGTGAAATCTGCGAAGCACATTTAGTTATATTTAGAACTCGTCAACTAGATATACTTGCTTCCCAGTATTGATGTTTACACCGGAACTCGAACTTAGTCTGTTTTATGTTAAAAATCACCTTATTCACCACTAGACTACTGGGTCCAGTAAACCACACTTGTTTTACGGGTATGTATATATAATTTGAATGTATTTAGATCTTGTTGATTTGTCATAGACTACCTGGATTTCACTTATCAACCATATTTCAACTCAAACAATACACATTATCTATCATTACATCGAGGCATCCTACTATATATGGCCATAGAGACTGATCAACTTTAGTTAATGAGAAACCAATAGAAAAATTCAAATACATCCAATTTATGTTCAATCTACAATTTACATAAGTATCATAATAATCACTTAATAAACAACAGTGAGAGATGATATGATACTACTGATAGTATTATTATCAACTATTGTACTGTATTTCATTTATAGAGTTAAACCATCAGAAGTTATTAAGTGTATGTCATTCATAGTTGTACTGACGAAATACATGAATTACTACTTTAAAGAGTATAAATAACCAAATAATGTTTAACATTTAAGTAGTATAAATAAGTAGATTATAAATATAATAAACTAAAGTATAGTCTAATCATGCTAATAAAGTTATATTCAGATTAAAGAATTATGTGTTTGATATAAATCTATCCTCTTGATTGATATTATGGATGATGTTGAATTTGACATTTCATACTTATGTAACAACTATTAGGATGGGCGTGTATATTCCCGTTGATTTGCTATAGACTGAAGCTGGTCAGTCTCTAGTCTAGTGGTGAACGCGGTGGCATTCGACACGAAACGGTCATAGTTCAAATTCCACTGCTAATGTCAATATTGGGATGCAGGTACATCTAGCCAATGAATCCCAAATAAGAAGAAACGCGTGTCCTGGATTTCACTTGTCAGTCACAATTAAACTTAAATAACAACTATTAGTAATGAGATGACATTAAATAGCTGTTTCTTTGATAAAATATGACATTTCAACATTTGGTACACCTACAGTGACAACCTGTTAGCCATGCCAACTACGAATAACTTTATGATAATCACTTTTATTATGTCTATTTCACCGGATTCGAATCAATGTTGACTCTGATTCTGATTCTCTTTCTGTTGATGATGTTGATGATGATGGTGATGATGATGATGATGACGCTATTATGATCCACAAAGTTATTAAATAGCATTTGAGCTTAACTTAGATTTATATAAAGATATCCAAAATTTAAAAAACTTTAGAAATGACAAATTTCTATATCTGAATGTAATACTATTTGAGATAGTTTATTGTAATATCATTAGATATATAACAGAGAGCAACAATACAATTACACTTCATGGAGGATCTCTGAAAGATGTGGTAACTTTTACATACCTATGCACTATCATTGATGAGTAAGTGGGAGGGGGGGATTTGATACAGATGAAAAACACGGATTGGTAAGGCAATGTTGGTAATTCAACAAATGACGAACATCTGAAGTTGAGAGATATTTGTCAGCCAACACCATAGTCATAATTTTCAATATAAACATCGAAAGAATTCATTTGTTTACAGCTGTAACTTGCTCTGAGAACTGTGAAAAGTATTTTTCAAAAGATACAGATGCTTATAAACAGTTACTTACACAAGATACTTTGAATCCTTTAATCAGATACCATCAACAATAACCTACTATGCCAGAAAACAGGCCATATTCCATTAGGATGAATTTATATATTCCCGTTGATTTATTATAGACTGAAGCTGGTCAGTCATCCTAATACCAATGTGCCCGTTGCACAAGTGTGACTGTGTGGACTCAGTAGCCTAGTGGTGAACGCGGTGGCGTTCGACACGAAACGGACTGAGTTCGAGTCCCAGTGTGAACATCAACATTGGGATGCAGGTACATCCAGCCGATGAGTCCCAAATAGGAGGAAAAGCGTGTCCTCGATTGCACTTGCCAGTCACAATCCAACTTATATATGGCCATATTCCAGCTAAAGAAGAAATTAGGAAAGAGGGTAGAAGTGAATAGGAGATGTATTGAGAAAATCACCAAATTGTGTCATGATGCTACTCACAGCATGCAATCTTCAAGTCAAAAGAAAATAAGGAAATCCATGGGACACAATGTGTAAAGAATTGGTGGCAGACATGAGAAAGATGAACAGAAGTTGGGAAAAACAGGAAAGGAAATCTCAGGACAGAATTGGTTTAAGGATGCTCCTCAATGGCATACACTCTACGAAGGGTAACAGGTACTGACTGATTAGTTTTGTTGCTTCGTAGTAACTATTAAAAATTTTCTATAACATTATTAACATGCATTTTATAATGGCGTTTATTCATAGAAATAATCACATTGAATGAATTTATTTACTTATTTACAGTACTTTCTTTTCGTTCTGGTACGTTGAATTGTTCCATTTTATTTTCAACTAAATACTTTGTTGTATATCATATGTATGTATGTATGTATGTAAGTATGTATAATCAACATAGAACCTGACACATGTGTGCATCGGTTCAAGTTGCCATACCTCCATGGCACATCAAGATTAACACCATCATCGACTGATACCATGTTTTAGTTTGGCCGCCTCTAAATCTCTTCCGTCCTATTCCAAAATCATCCAACATTGCGCGTCGAGGCGGATGGTGGTTGGGCATACGTAACACACATCCCAACCACCTCAGTCGATGGAGATTCACAACCTCATCGACTGATTTACCACATTTGCCTAACACCCGTCGTCTAACCTGGTTGTTACTTACTCGGTGATTACAACTAACGCAAGCGATGTTTCGAAGACATCGATGAACTGTTGCACAGTACATTCTCCCTTTCGTTCGGAAACGAATATCTCATTTACGCCATAGGTGACGTAAGTTGAGATTTCGTATATCATATAGTTGAATTGAAATGGTTTATGAAGCTTTGTATTAAGTTTAATTGGTTGAATTCGTCACAGATTGATGTTTGTAGGGTACCATTGAGAACCATGGATTACTGGACAACTGTTCCGTCATGAACACAGCCTACCTTCGATTTCGCTCGAAAAGCTGCAGGTTGGTGAACACCTAACCCTCTACACTACTGAGCAGGTCAATGTTCTATCATAGAATTTTCATTTCCATCAATTTGTGATGGAAGAAGGAGTCACTTACTAGGACAAAACAGATATCCATTGAACTCCTGGTTTTCAGTGGTACCCTATCAACGTACATCATATAAGTTGGATTTTAAATCTCTATTGAATGATAATCCATTGTTAATAATTAACTGATTAATCACTAACTGAAAGGTTTAATGAGAAATCGTAGGTGGTAGATTTGCGACACGATGATGTCACAAATTGTTTAAAGTGGTAGTTATCTTTTTGGAATCCGACTGAACAGTACCATTGATTAAGTATTAGATACGAGATATAAAGTTCCTTTGTTTGATTTTGTCAAAGAATTAAACATATGTATTGCTGATGAGTCTTCTACTTGGAGGAAACACTTATTAAACACTTCATGATTTTCATTGACATTGCAATTAATTAATATTATTCTGCAGTGAATGTAGAAAATGAAATTTTGTTTAGTAATTATAGTAACTGAGTGGGATGAAGGTTTGCTGAATGTCAATTCAATTGTACAAAATGATTTGCATTAAACAACGATTAGTTACCAGGAAGTAAATGTATCATGAATTAACTAAATTTGAACTATCAACTGTCAGGAACCAACTCAATGGTCTAATTATAAAGTGTTCACTACTGATCCAGTGGGTTTCGGGTTCGACCCCTGGATGTACACTATGGAAGAATCCCATACTTCAATAAAACACTTGTTTACTGTCAATTCCTAGTGATCAATGGTTATCAAATATCAAATTGACATATTAATCATAGATGACAATGTTACATGGTTTATTTCATTTTTTAGGGAATCGATCAAAGGCATGTTTTATTTTGGCTAATAGAATGAATACAATTTAATGAATGGAAAATATTCAAGGAATTATCTTTGACATCGTCTTTGTAATGAACGATTATGCGTGAATGTTATTTTAACTGTTTACGTTGTTTATTCTGTACATTCATATGCTTTTTTTTTCGATGGAACTTCCGTATGTAATGCGGAATCTTTTACTGTCGACTGTCTAATCTAACTGTTGTTAAACGTACTTATTACAGACGGTGTTATAACGACTGTCTGAAATCATTGTTTATCATTAAACAATTCGATGCCTATCAATGTTATCCATGGATTGTAATGATAACAAACAAGTGACAATTAGCATAAATAAGTTGATTAATTGGATATATTGTCCAATTAAGTATTACGACCATTGCAAGATTATGAATAGCGTGTATAGTGATCAAATAGTTACACTACTACTACTACTATTATTATTATTACTACTACTACTACTACTACTAGTAATAATAACTATAATAATAATAATGTGAAGATTTGTGAATAAAGAGAGTAGTATTTGGATAAGATAAACTGAAGTTGTAGAAATGTACTTGATGAGAAAAGACTACATGTACATTACTACAAGCAAGTCTTCTTATGATTCAGATGAAAGTTGGCTGAATGGATATTAGGTTGTCTATAGTCGGCAAAGGAGTTAAGCATACTTCTTTTGTATAATAAATTTTGACCTCTTGACCTGTTTGGCTATCGACTTTGCCGTTTTAAGAACCTTGAATCTAACTGGTTTTGGTTGACAACTATTTACACAATGTGTTTTTATACGTGGGGTGATTAATACTCATTACATGACCTGTTTGAATTAGGTGACCTAGTAATAAATTGTTGATGCTTTTGATGACATTTTTTTGGTTAACTACACTCGAAGTTGTTCACGAGCACAGAAGAGTAAATTCTCTAATTATCTGCCAATGTAACATGCTCCACAGGAGCAGTTGAACTACTAGATACAAAATGAAATGGAAAGACTTCCGTAATTTACCCTTCATTCTTGGTGGCTTCTCCTGTCATGACCGACAAAAGATTCATTAAATCGTTCTCCATTTTAATCATACAATGGCTTAATTGTAGCGATGCACAGCTAACTTTCTTTCTTCATGTGGATTTCTGTAACTTCAGTTTATCTTATCAAAATACTAATCTTTATATAATCACCAGTCACTAGTCAATATATGCACTGCTTGTCAATGTAAAGAAATTCACTGGTTATTCAATCAATTAACTCCTACCTTAAATAAATCAAACTATCTACTGACAATAAGGAAGTTATTGAAGTCGATGATTCCAGAACTTCTCATATGTTCAGTTCATCTGACGTTCATACCCAATATGAAATCTTTTATTACTGGTGGATTAACATATTTAGTTAATGAAGTATGATCTTGTGATATCCACTGATATACTATCTTCATATCTATATACTCGTATTCGAAGTCAGTGTCTACTAATGTAAGTATTTGTTAGAAGTTTTCTACTTCACTGTAAGGTGTATTATTGTCGTTAGTCGGTGTGAAATGTACCTAACA
Source organism: Schistosoma mekongi (assembly GCA_034768735.1). Taxonomy (NCBI): domain Eukaryota; kingdom Metazoa; phylum Platyhelminthes; class Trematoda; order Strigeidida; family Schistosomatidae; genus Schistosoma; species Schistosoma mekongi. The sequence continues at coordinate 3,067,568 of CM068311.1, read as the reverse complement.
ATAACATCAGCTTTCAGTTCGACATCACAAGTTGACCTAAGTCAAACAGCTATTGAGAATCAGACAACACTAGAAAGTTACTTCATCATAACTCACCGTTGAATACACAAAGACACTAAACTGAAGATGTTCAGGTTTCGTAATAAAAGCCTAAGTGTTAGATTACTAAGTCATTATCAAATGATTGATATTTCTAAATTCAATCATTTTACAATATGTCAATAATCAAGTATCCCACACTTGAAATACCTTAATTCTACCGATTACAATGGATATAGTCATGGGTTATGTCACGAATCGACTGAAATACAAAATATTATCATTTGAATAGTAGCTTAATGGTCTAAACATTGGACGTGTTAAAAGTAGGCAAGGAAACGGAAAGAAGATGGTTTGGGATATTTGGAAGGAAACCCCTGGAACTATTTTTTGTGCTATTTGACAATCATAAGCTTGGTGTACCTACAATCTTTCGCTAGCATGTACTCCTCTAATTCGGTCCTCTTCCATTTTTACATATTATAAGTAATGTTGAGTCCATTAGACTAGTGGCAGCATTACAACTTAATAGATAGAATTCGATCAACACAAAATTAAGGACTTGACGAACGTTTGATTGAACAGTATACAATGATCAATTAATCTAGGGGAAGGGATAGAACATAACACTATAACATACAAATTACCGACTCATTTACAATCATATATGAGACTACTAAGACGTTACAATCAAGATGGATAAGGTTACCATTGTCAAAATTGTAATTGAATACATTGCTAAACATAAATATCAACTATGTACGTCTCTGCTAGACTTTTTCGCAATCAAATTATCTATTTATTTGCCTAGAACTGACAACTATTCGACGATTGTCAGAAATGATTATCTACCATTAAAATAGGTAACGTAAGTGTAGACTCATAAATGACTATCTCATGAACCATCTGATGACCGTATTGTTACCATAGAAATGTTTGTAACTGTACAACATGTAAGTATGTAGAATAATTCTTACTGTATGTAATTCATCACTATTAATATAAGCAACTGATGAATCATGAATACAGTGACCATACAATTTAATTGAATAATTAACCAGTGTATAATTAAAATGTATTTGGATGTTCCGGTTGATTTATTATCGACTGAAATCGATCAGTCTCTGTTGCTATATGTGCATTCGGAGTAGATTGCCTCGATATAGCGATAGATCACATGTATTGTATTGATTTAGATTGTGACTGGTAAGTGGAATTCAGGACTCCTATTTCCTCTTATTTTGAACTCGTCAGCTAGATGTACCCTATATCCTAGTGTTGATGTTTATAACAGGAATCGAATTCAGTCCATTTTGTACTAAACGTGGGGGAACCTAAGTTGTGAATCTTAAATACAATAAAACTAGCCTTCTGGATTCCACTCACTAGTCACAGTTCAACTGAAATTAACCACAGTACTTTATTCATGATTTTCAACAAATAATTACCAATCATCTATAATATGACAATATATAACGTGTGTAATAACGCTATATCGAGGCAATCCGCTCAGGATGCACATATGGCAACACAGACTGACCAGTTTCAGTCCATTACAAATCAACGGGAAAATACAAGCTTATTCTAATTATATATATATATATGCCCGTTGCACAAGTTTGAATGTCTGGACACAGTAGCCTAGTGGTGAACGCGGTGGCGTTTGACACGAAGCGGACTGAGTTCGAATCCCAGTGTGAACATCAACATTAGGATGCAGGTACATCCAGCCGATGAGTTTCAAATAGGACGAAACGCGTGTCCTGGATTCCACTTGCCAGTCACAATCCAATTTCAATATATGACATGGAAGTTGTTTGAACAGAGTAAGTCAATGAGACTTATGCCGTGACTTCCGTATGACAGACTTCAAGATGATAATCTTAGTGACAAAAGCCTTTCGTAGAGGTATGGATAGAGAAAATTAAACAACGCCTAATGAGAGTTAAGACCAAGTCACTTGATGAGTTATTACAATCACTTGCATATGCTACATACTGAATTAAATAGTAACAGGAATTACAAAATTTGACAATGGCTGATTTGTGGAGGTTGTATACAAAGTTAGCTTTAATAAGATGATAATACGGTCCGAAATGAGCCTGTTAAAATATTAGAATTCGAATAATATGAATATCATAATTGGTTGTTGTAGAAACTGTTGAATTTTTAGTTTCATATCACTAATTGGTTTGAATTCGACAACAATTGATCATTAGGACGAGATTTCACGATAGTGTGTGTCCACGTCTTCATCAGAGACCAAACCCAAAACACTCTGGTTCATGTTCGGACGCTTTGCCATTAGACAAATAATTTGGTCTCAGGAGGGTTGATATTTCGAATCCTGTCATTTCGTGATGTATATGTGCGACCTCAACTATTACCATCGGTGGGTAATTACCTTACGCACAACATGATTGAACTTCAATGGTCATATCCCACCAGGACTTCAGGAATTATCTCTAAAAGTTAGTCACTAGTGAACTAAAATTGACCGTAATTAGTAAAGCGTTCTCTGCGAAGCCAGAAGGTCCTGGATTTGAGTACCGACAGGGGTCTTGAAGTCCCATAATGAAGAGTTCCATACTAGGATAAAACAGCTGTTCAGTGCTTCCTGGCGATCAATGATTGTCTAATTCAGATGAATTAGTGACATTAAATTATTACTAATCATAATTACTGATTGTTTAATGAATTGTATTATAGTCTAAAGTATATCCAGTTCACAAAGTATAGACTGAATAGTTTATGACTTTCAATTTGTTGCTTAGATACAACAAATAGTCACTATATCATATGCTTATTAATAAGATGTGGTCTCCTGGTTACCAAATCAAGTAATTCTTACCTCCTTGGGAATACAGTAGCTAATCAGATATTGATAATCGACGATATCGCAATAGGTATTTATAGCAAATACTAAAATATGTAAATTGATTTGTAAGACCGATAACTGAACAAAGCCAACTCTTACTAACAATCTCATAGAATGTACTACAGCCACTCGTCAACAGTATTGATCTAAAACACTAAACAACACTGAAGCGAATCGACGGAAAAATACTAATTCATCATAATTACATATACTCGTTGGACGAGTGTGATTGTCTGGGCTCAGTAGCCTAGTAGTAAACAACATGATGTTTGACATGAAGCGAACTGAGTTCGAATCCTGATGTAACATCAACACTGAGATACAGGTACATCCAGCCGACGAGTTATAAATAAGACGAAGCATGCTTCTTGGATTCGGCTGAAGCGAATAGTCCAAATCAAATTATGTTATATAAATCATATGATTAGGAGTATAACGATTAATTAACTGGTAGCTAAACTAACTCATGCAATGTAACACTTCGTTGTTCCAGTAAGATGAAGAGAGTGAGTTCTGTACAAAATAATCGTATATTTATAACTTTCTGAAACAACAAAACCAGTACTATAATCCATGCAATCCGAACTAAGAAGTTTCAACTATTACCCAATCAGAACTCGCCACGTTCAGATTCTGGAAGTCTCTGATGATCAGTGATTAGATGGAATGTCTCCGGCTCTTTTAAGGGTTCTTGAAGCTACGTTTAGGTTTCTGGGAGCCTCCCGAACAATTATCTTTGATTCATTTGTTATATAAAAAGTTGAAGACAAACTACGTATTTCAATTGATTGAATTCGTCCCCATGGATAAAGTCTAAAATGTACAATGTTGATGAATCTTATACTAGGACAAAACAGTCGTCCATTTCTCCTTCATTTTTATTTGTACCTTTACCGATATCATTCTGTAATGAATCCAATCAGTTAGAACTTAACATCAATCTATACAAACTACTATAATTCAATTAAAGTAGCTCCCTATTTATTGATCATTGAAAGATGATGATAATCAAATCATTACATTATATAAGTTGGATTGTGACTGATAAGTGAAATCCAGGAAGCGCGTTCCGTCATATTTGGGACTCGTCGGCTGGATGTACCTTCATCCCAATGTTGATGTTAACAGATGGTTTCGAACTCAGTCCGTTTCGTGTCGAACGTCACGGCGTTCACTAATAGGCTACTGAGTCCAGACAGTGCGGCTGTCGCTATTTCGAGGCAATCCTCTAAGGATGAACATATAGCAACAATGACTGACCAGCTTTAGTTTATAACAAATCAGCGGGAATATACAATTTTATCCTTATACAAATTATTACATGTATGTAATAGAATAGAATAAGTGAGATTAGAATCTAAGTAATGAAGTATATTGGTGAATTATAACATAATTGTTTAACTTTAATCTTCTATATGTAACTGACAATGATGTTGTTACTATGGTATCGTATATCTATACGGTTTCTAGTTACTCTGTAAATATTTATTACATGATTATTGCGTAATACATATACACATGTAATCATTGTAATTATATGACTTAATAATAAGATATAACAAAATATATACATACTACTATGAACATACATTGAGTAAAGGAGAATATAAATAAATAAAAGTAAGTAAAGAACAACTTTATAGGTTGTTTAACAATCTGTTTTCTTATTGATGATCAGTTTCGTATTCTATGGACTTCTTCTATTGCAATCAATTGGAACGATTGCATCAGATACCGGTATGTCAGATTATTAATGAATATCTCTGTCTGGTGATAAATTGTGATTAGTTTTATCTTATGATGTTGAATATGATAGCTGAAGTAATAAGTGATATGTATGTAGATATGATACAGTTACTGACTATTTCATTGTTTACATTTATTAGCAGAAAGTTCAACCACTGGAACAACATCTCCGTATGTATCTATTTGTTATATTGTTTTACATTTGGTAAATGTCTTTTTTCTGGTTGACGTTATTTTACCAAGGTTGTGTTTTTATGGGATGGGGTTGATAACTCAATGCTCAAATCTCCTCCTTTTGTCTAGACTTAAGAGTATCAGTAACTATAGAGAGGTTGTAGGTAAAGAACTAAGAAAAGCAAGTATTATTTAACAGCTATTTGCGTTAGATACTTCAGATCAGTTGATCACATATCATCAGCAACAACAGAGAACAAACCAACCACCAGGTGAAGAAGAAATTCGAAAAAAACAATGAGGTGGATGGACACACGTTGAAGTAATCACAAAACTAAGTCACAATACAAGCACTAAGTTGGAATCCTCGAGGTCACAGGTGAAGAGGAAGAGTAAAGAAGATTGTATGCCTGGAATTAAAGGCGGTTTAGATAAAAGTATGAAGATAAAGCAAACAGCATCGACAATTTGCTAATCAGATCCTCACTCAAACAGAATCATTTAGTAAGTGAAATCAATTGCTTACATACGTCAACCAACAGACTATTAGTAAGATTCTATTGTCGTAAATAGACGTTAAATGTAGGTTATAGCTTTATTCACATCAACTTCATCAAGTGAAACATCACCAAAAACCTAAAGAAGTAACACTTTTGAAGTAGTGAAACTGATTATCTAGTTATGATATTGAATTCCGTTTTCAAATTTAGGACAGTTGCTAGTTCGAAGTAAGTCAGTGGTAGTACACAATATTTTGTTATCTAATAAAGTATTCTATAATAAAAAGTTTCATACTACTTAAACTTAACTGATTCATCTTATGGAATCGTCTTATGGAATCAACAGCTAAATCTATTACACATTCTTAGTCAATTTAATGAAGTTTACTCGACTAGCAACTTCAGATGTGACGAATTGGTGAGGAGAAAACAGTGCTTTCTGATATTAATATGTCCATTTCGAACAATGGACTCATTCCAATGGAATCTGGACAATACACTTCTTAGACAGAACAATATGCACATATTCATTTCTTCATTCTACTACAGTGTAAAATAAGTCTAGTGAAAATCCTTCAATATGGAATATAAATGAGAATTCTTTCTAGGTATAGTCAAGGAATAAATGGGAGCTTTACATAAATACACTCTACAGATTTGGATTCCAGTAGTATCCATGACAAAATCCATTGAGTCACAATACAATACCATGTTATAACCAGATATCAAGTTATTGTGTGGAAAGACTACATAGACAAGCAAATCATTTAAATGATGAAAACAGAATGTCAAAAAATACTGCATGCATTACTTTTAACTATCAATTTGTACATCCATCGCGTTCTCTGACCCGGTTATAGGCTTGTTTCCATTGGTTAGCGTCGATTCACCTATGTATTTTAATCATACCTTGCTTCTTGTCACCTGGCAACTCGCCTCATATTCTGTTTACTAATTCTTTCCAACTTCCTGCGGCGCTCCGCTACTTACTATTTATGGGTGACCTTATGAATAATATCCACCATAATTACACACAATCTAAATATCCAAGCTACCATTGTGCCAGTAGAAATAAACCAATCATCATAATATAAGCATATTTGTACAACGGTTACAAATATCAACAACTTTCTGGATAGTAACAAAAAGTGTGATAAAACAGAATTATAAACAGATTACATAATACTTTTATTGGTATTTCTTCTGGATCTTTCACATGAAACGATTTATTACGGTTACAGCAAATGAATCTAAATTAAATTGATCAGTACAAATGATGGTTGCCACTAATACGCCATCATGATTCAAATTCTAAACGATGTTGACTATCCAGTAAAGTTTCACAATAAACACAGATACGAAATGTAAAACAAAATAGGATTCAAATGATGAAGATGATACATCCAATCAAATATAAACTACAAGATTATGCATAACAGACTGACTAGCAAGTGGAATCCACGACGCGCGTTTCTTCATATTTGGGACTCACTGGCTGGATGTACCTGCATCACAATGTTGATGTTCATAGTGGGATTCGAACTCAGTCCGTTTCGTGTTGAACACCACCTCGTTCACCACTAGACTACTGAGTCCATACAGTCACACTTGTGCAACGGGCAACGGATGAAACGCGCGTCCAGGATTCCACTTGCCAGTCACATTCCGACTTATATAATGCTTGTGAATAATTCGCTATATCGAGGCAATCCGCTCAGGATGCACGTATAGCAACAATGACTAACCAGCTTCAGTCTATAACAAATCAACGGGAATATACAAGTTCATCCTAATAGTCTGAAGAATGTTTAACTCAGGAAAACTGAATACATCATATCTATTAGTTCATTTGATTCTATACTTTATGAACTCTTCAGGTATGTTTAAATGTAGTCATTGGTTACAGCTAAGTGTGGAGTATTCACTAACAATAAGCTATAGACAAAATGATTATCCCGATAAACTCCCTTAGACGAAAGTTCTTTTATGTGACTAGAGAGATAGACTACATGTTAAATAGTAATATCCTTGTCCTAAGAAACTAATATTCCCTTCCCATTTTACCCCTCCTCCTTCCACCTTATTTATTAGTGCATTTAGTGTGTACATACAGCTCCACTACCGCTGATATTGATCTATTCTCAACTATGTTGTAAATATTATTGTCTCATTTTGACTAAGTAATATATGGGAGTAAGTTGGTATGTTTAGTTTATTTGTTGCTTGTTCTGTGTAATAATAATCAATGTGTTGTTAGGCAATGCATGTGGTGTTACTTTGTAACTGTTGAATCCAATCAATAAAGAACTGAAACATGTGACCACTGATTAATTGCAATGGAACTGAATTGATTAAAGTGCACCCTCCTCCCAGAAGTAGAGAACAACAGAGGATAACATCAAGTAATCGGATGATGGATTATAACATATGAGAGAATATGAAATACAATGAAGGCAAATTAAGGGTATGGGGGGGTGTTGTAGAAGTTGTGTACAGGATAGGGGCTAATCGATTCCAACTAAAATTACAAAAACTTGGGAAATAAGATAAATATTGACAATATTTACTGAGTCTCTACAAAGCTAACATTGAAAGGAGTATAACTATCATATCTACTGAATGTCAGACAGTTAGAATTTAACAGACCATTGTATTGTTCAGTTCTTTTTCACATCACAGGAACATAAGACTTGTAGAGGCCCAGATTATTTCGTGAATGTATTAACATTAAAATTGTACATTTCAGTGTGTGTGCATGTTGAAGTTGTAATTGAACTCTATTGTCTTTAAGTGTATTTATATCTTCGTTAGTCACTGGATTATCTGGGTTCCATAATACATTCCTACCATATTCTTTGTATTGACTTCTTTATTAACATGCATCCTCTCAACCTCATATTTGAGTGAAGTCAATTGATATACGAGAATTATATGTACGTAAGGTTTATATCTAACTGGAGCGAATGCAACCACGAGCCAACATCTGCAGTTCTCACAGAAGACGTCGTACGTAGTTTTCTATTAGTCCTAACATATCGACTTCTGAAAACTACTTATATAGTTATATTTAGTAGACAATAAGATCATTTCACACCACATAAACCTCATGAATACTAAACAAAATTACTTCCTGATCTCTTGTAACTACAATTTAAGTGTATTTCGGTAAGCAATTAGTAAACTTTTCTATTGTGTTACTTTCTGACCTAATTCACATGAGTTACTGCATGAATCTACGTATGTGCAACAAAGGGCTTGGTATACGTATGAATTGATTTCAGTTATCATACCTTTTTTCACAGTATGACTGATACTAAGTTGAGTAGTTAGTAACTAACTTAATAATGATGATAATAATAGAAGAAAAGGAGTGAACAAAGAGTGAATACATCTGATACAATATGATCGATTCTGAGCCATGTCACCCAGAGTCACCAATCATTGGTTACAATAATTCCACAGGACCCCAACCAAGTAGCCTACATCTAAACAACATTGTACAAACCAGAAGTCAGTAACTTCATAGACTGGCCTCATTGTTTAGTTTGCCGTCCCAAGTTTACTTTTACATTACTCTAATGTCAGTCAGCTTCGTGCACGGAAGTTGACTGTAGGTAGGAATATGTAACACACGTCGTAATTATACTAAGAGTATCACCATCTTTCCTTAATACTTGGTGTCTAACCTAATTATTACTTACCCGGTGATATCAGAAAACGCCATGCTTCGAACACATCATTGATCTATTACCATTAACCTACGAAAGTCATCCACTCCTAATGGTCACGTTTCATACCTACAGTGTATGACAAAATAGATTGTTGCTCATATCACTTGTTCTTTCGTTGTAAAACGGAATGTAAGTTATTATCTTGCAGAGTTTTATTTTATTAGATGAGATATTCTGCGAAATGTGCAAAATGAATGCTTTCAGAATATTGAAACATAACTGAACTTTGTTTACAGATTGTCATCAAAGTAACATTATCTTGAACTATTTTCAATTCTCTCTCTCTCTCTTTGAGTTAGTTACCATATCAACTACTTAATATAAATCGAAATGACTATCACCTTTTGAATGAATGAAAGGTTATCTTTATTCCCAGATTTATTAGTTAGCTATTTTAATCAATTAATAAAACTTAGTTAATTCGATTCATCATAGATTATTGTTAGTAGGGTACTATCGAAGACTAAAGAGTACTGGATAGATGTTTTGTCCTAGTATGAGACTGTGTAGCAGGGCGAGCCCTCTATTGAATTAAGTAATCGAACGCAGAGCTTTTGGGTAAGCAAACGCCTAACTCTCTTTCACCACTAGGACAGTCAACGTCTAATGATAGAATTCCCTCTTCCATCAATATGTGATGGAGTATAGACTTGTTAGAAGTGTGACGTTTATGACCGATGATACTTTGTCAAAAATTGATGGATTTCGGGGGGAGGGGGTTTGTATCACTGGATATTGCCCTTGTAGTGCAAGAGGGTTAGGCTCTCGTCATACTGAAGACTCTGAGTTCGATTCGGTGCACATCATTGAAGTGTCACATACTTAGACGAAACAGGTGTCCCATGTTATCTGGTTTCTAGTGGTACCCAACCAACACCAATCTGTAATGAATATAACCAACTAAATTTAATACAAATCTCAACAAAACAATTTCAATTCAATGAATAAAACTGTTAAATGTTACAATTTCTTTCTAACTCTTTTCTTTTTTTAAACTGAAGTACATTTCTAACCTCATTATGGTGAGTTATTGGTGCATAACATGAGTCTTATTAAGGACTTGTGAATACATGATTATTTAATTTAATAGAAATGACGACAATACTCAACATAGAAGTATTTTGATGTCATGAAACATGTTGAAGAACCTACATGAAGAACTTACAACTAAGTAATACAAGTTATCTGCAAACTAATGATTGGATAGAATGTGTTAGGGTTCCACGAATTAAGGAAAGCACATCGATACCTACCAGCGAACTTATGACCTGCTACGTAACAACAGGTAAGCTAAACTACTCAAAGCACCACAGCCCAGCTAACTGGATGAAGAACTCCAAAGTCAGCAAGAAACGTTTAGTTTCACAGGCAGCCTAGCAAACGGAACAACAACCACACATCTCATGCGCATATATACAAAAAAGGAGAGCGTCCTTGGATTGTCACAAATAGCTTACTGAAATAAACAACGAACCAATAAGATTTAGCGTCTCGCTAAGTTGGAAACACAAACTGAAGGTGAAAAAGGAACTTTTTGACGCGAAAATGAGAAATCTATATTTACACAAATAAATCACAAAAATAACAGGTTTACCAAGAGAATTCTGGGAATCTGACATCCCCAACAGAATGTATCCACTTCAAACTGAATGATGTTTACAAAAGGAACAATTAAGTCTACAGTGATTTATATTATATGAAATGATTATACGTATAGTTTGTTTGACATGTTTAACATTTTAGTATGTAGTGAATCAGAATAAGTGATATGTTCTAACTTGATAATACGGATAATTACTAACTAGCTAGTTATACAACCTGTTTAAAGTAAATTGACTTAGATAGAACTAAAGTGGTTCGTTGAAACTGGTATTAAGTTTAGTTGATTGAATTCGTCACAGATTGAAATTAACAGGATACTATTGAAAATCATTATAATAATTAGCTCATTATTGATTAACTTCAGCATGTTTCTGAAACTTCAGTAAAAACTCGTGACTAGTGGAGTTCACATATGTCAACAGTAAGATACTAATGTAAATCGATGATAGCCGGGCTATATCACGAATTGGTGGAATTTGTAGTTCTAACAATGGACTATAACTAGTCCAGTGGTGCATGTAGTTAGGTGCACGACAATCTGACGTCTTTAGAGAGTATGAAACAGCTGATCAATGCTCCCTGGTTTTTTAATGGTACCATATTAACATCAATCTATGACGAATTTAATCAACAAAAATAGAACTGTTAATGATCTTCACAACACCATTAAAGCAATCACATAGATGGCTAAAGGCAAATTATCTTTCCACCTAGACGTCTCTATTTAACAGATAGAAAGTATAACAAGTTATGAGATGTACGTTCTTCGTATTGTTCTGAAATAATCTTAGGATTAATATATTACCATGCTGATCATCTCGTATTAATAGACACTAAAAATTGATATTATACTTACCGTTTATATTTCCAGGTATTTGACTTTAGTAACTATGTATTAATTAGGATAAGTTTGTATTTTCCCGTTGATTTGTAATGGACTGAAACTGGTCAATCTCTGTTGTCATATGTGCATCCTGAGAGGATTGCCTCAATATAGCGTGTAATAACTCTATATCGAGGCAATCCTCTCAGGATGCACATATGACAACAGAGATTGACCAGTTTCAGTCCATTACAAATCAACGGGAAAATACAAACTTATCCTAATTACATATATATGCTCATTGCAAAAGTGTGACTGTCTGGACACAGTAGCCTACTGGTAAACGCGGTGGCGTTTGGCACGAAGCGGACTGAGTTCGAATCCCAGTGTGAACATCAACATTAGGATGCAGGTACATCCAGCCGATGAGTCCCAGATAGGACGAAACGCGCGTCCTGGAATCCACTTGCCAATCACAATTCAACTTAAATATATGATTATGTAATAGTTAAGAAACTATACTGTATAGCTATTTACATTGAGGGTATTATGCAAAGTATTTATTTACTCTTCAACTATATGCAAAAGAAGAGGGGATTTCTGATTATTATTCATTAATTCAATTTTGATATCACGAATTGATCTGAATCAGACAACCAATGATCACCTGGAAGCACTGGACAGCTGTTTCGTCCTAGTATGGGACTCCTCAGCAGTGCGCATCCATGACCCCGTCGGGCTGAATTGGAAATATCAACCGTCGGGAGCCGACTCAGTGGTCCAATGGTAAAGCGTTCACCGCGGAGCCAGAAGGTCCTGGGTTCGATCCCCGGCTGGGTCGTGGATGCGCACTGCTGAGGAGTCCCATACTAGGACGAAACAGCTGTCCAGTGCTTCCAGGTGATCAATGGTTGTCTGATTCAGATCAATTCGTGATATCAAAATTGAATTAAACAGTTAACTATCTCTACAAACTCCCCTAATTGTATTATTCATTAATAAAAGGGTTTATTTGAATTGAATTATGGCTAGCAAGTGAAATCCAGGATGCGAGTTTTGTCCCATTTTGGACGCGTCAGCTGAATACTTTTGTATACAAGTATTGATTTTTACACTAGGACTCGAAGTCAGTTCGTTTTGTGCCAAACGCCACCACATCCACCACTAGGTTACTGAGTTCAGATAGCCACACTATACTTGTAATTAGGATTTATTTGGATCTTCTCCCCCCCCCTTCGGTGATTTATCATGGACTAGAATTGATCAGTTTCTGTTGCTTCAATACAACGATAGTTTAAAAGTACTGCAATACCTGGTTTCTTTTGCACTGTAGTGGAGTGAAGAAAAGAGTATATGTATATTGTTCTGTTGAAGTACTATATTGTCCTAATTCCTACAGAATGAATTATCAATTTGTCTTGAAGATAGAAAGTCAAGAAACGATGTTTTATACTTACTGATTTCTTTCCACATAAAGTTAATGGCTGAATGTAGTTTAATAAACCATCTAGGAATTTCAGAATGATCACTTTAGTGATTGTAAAGAACAAAAGATTTATTCAAATACCTCACTAAGCTGTACAAATGGACTGTATAGGCTACTATGAAATACAGAGGTGAACTCATTCTTGTCCCATTCAGTTGTACACACATATACTTCATCATTCAGCATAACTTTAAATTCATGTTACTTTAAAATTGTAGTTCTTTTAACATATCTAACGGCATGGTTATATCCATTCCAATTGATCCGACTCTATGGGTGAAGTATTTGTCTACAATTGATACGATGCTTAAATATCAGATTATATGGAGGTTTCGAATTTGACTTATTGGGGATACGTATTTCCTTATCTCTAAATTGATTCACTGTTGTTTGTATCTAGAGTATTTTTGATTTGAACTCTTGAGTTGTCTGTTCTTCTTGGTAACGATCAAATGTACCGCTTCAGTAAATCCATCACATACTAATAATGGTTTAATACTACAGCTTAATGTTGCTGATTATTCGACGTGAGACTTGAAGGTCACAAGTTTGATTGCTTTAGACTAATGGGAGGAAGGGGGGGACAGAATTGAGACTACATATCAACAACCAACATCAATCTATTGTTTAAATTTGTTTTGTGACTGGCAAGCGTAATCCTAGGACAGGCGTTTCGTCCTATTTGGGGCTCATCAGTTGGATGTACCTTCATTCCAATGTTGATGTACACACTGGGATTTGAACTCAGTCTGTTTCGTGCCAAATGCCACCATGTTCACTACTAGACTATTGAGTCCAGTCAGTCACACTTGTACAACGGGTATATGTAATTAGGATGAATTTGTATCTTCTATCGTTAATTTATCATAGAATCCCATTGTAAAGATCAGCATCGGGATGCAGGCATATCCAGACGTCGAGTCCGAAATAAGACGAAACGTGCTTCCTGAATTTCACTTGTCAGTCACAATCCAATTCAAAGAATACTTGTGTATAATCGGTATATCGGGGCAATCCGTTCAGGTTGCTCATACGGTAACAGAGACTTACTAGCTTTAGCCCAAGACATATCACCAGGAAGATACAAATTCATCCCAATTACAACATCAATCTATGATAAATACAACATGTGAACTGAATCTTGTGCCGAATAGACTGTTAACATCTTCCAATCTGCTTGATTTTCTCCTTGAAAATTCATTTTCGACTGATGTTTATGTTTAATTTATCAGTATTCAACTGTTATATCTTGATATAATCGGAATATTACTACGTAATGAAAATATAATATAACCTCAATAACTACCAACCACTGCCTGTACACGTCTGCCCAGCGACTTTCAGTCTCCAAGCTGGAATAACAGAAACACAAGACTGATGAACCAACCAAACAGAATCGTATTATATTTCAGGTATCCGTTAGTATATACACACAACCTGACGACAGTGAACCAATTAGGAATTTTACACTAATACGAAACAAAGAAGATAGGGGCAGTGAATAGGGGTAACTTGTACACAACTAATTAACTGTAGTTCATAACAAGAGACTATATACTAACAGCAAATATACTAAACGGAAGGATAGGATAAAAGGTATGTAACAATGATAGTAATGAAATGTTCATATTACTAACAGTTAAACTAATTGAACCAGTATTATAAAACACAGTTCTGAGAGTTTGTTACTTTACTTTAGTCGTCCAACATAACAGTGTCCATAACTATCTGTATGCATTGATATAAGTAAAGATGTGTCTTGGCATACAACGATGATTATTGCTTTTGTTAATATAGATGACGAGGTTGGATAGTTTGTCTTATGTCATGTTAAACATACTTGCTGTAGTTAGTGACAACAGGTATTTCTTGTTCAGTTTGTCATATAGTGGAAGGAGTGTACTGAATTGTGCTTATACCATTTGGAATAACATTTATAAGTATGATTGTGACTGGTAAGAAGAATCTGAGATGTACACTTCGTCCTATTTTTTAGAACTTATATGCTGGGTGTGTCTGTATCTAGTGTAAACATCGACACTGAGATACAGGTAGATTGAGCAGACGAGTTTTAAAAAATAGGACAAAACCTGCATCTCACATTCTAATTACCAGTCACAATCCAACCCTAATAATACTTGTGAACTAACATTGTATTGAGGCAATCCATTCAGAATGAACATATGACATCAGAGACTGATCAGTTTCAGTCCATATCAAACCAATGGAGATATTCAAACACATCCATATTACACAGTTTATAAGCAGACAACTCAATGAATTGTTGGGTTCTTGCTAATTTCATTATGAATAAATGATTTTTTAAAAGTTGGATTGTGACTGGTAAGTAGAATCTAGGTAGCGCATTTCATTCTATCTGGAACTCGTCGACTAGATTTATCTGCATCTCAATATTGATGTTTTGATTTATTACTATATCAAGGCAATCAGCATATAATGCACATATAATGACATAACAATAACGAGTTTCTGTATTATATGAATGTAACTTTCTATAGTACTTTCTTCTCTTTTTGGTAAGTTATCATGGTATAATCTACTTTCAATTATAATCTTCTTATTTCATGTAAAATAGCATTCAACTTTTACGAATGTAAATTATAATGTTAGTTTTTGTTAATTGATTTTGGTTTGATATCACTGAAATCCAAGGAACATTGAATAACTGTGTCATCCTGGTATAGTGGGTACTATTCGTAAGGTCTTCCATAAGTAGTATATGGAAGAACGTTTTAATGAAAGAGAAAAGAATCAGTAACCAGCATATGAGATTAGTTGCTACGTGACAAAGAGCAATGCAAGATTAGAGTATATGGGACAATGGAGGTCGAGGAACACGAGGGATGTGCAAATTAATAGTTAAAAGTAATCTATGTAATATTCATGGCATTCATTGTATTCACCGTCAAGGCGGCTAGTATGGTCATGTGGTCGCCGATTCGGGGATGAAGTGGACTCTCAGTGAGCATGGCAACCTGGTGGACGGGGGCTTCTGAGCGGGCTTTCGGCTTCCCGGTGACGTCGTGGGGGGTCAGTCCTCGGGGCTGCAGGTAGGTGGTCGTAGTTCAGGCCGTCTACGTGGCGTCCGCAGGCTCTCCACTAGGT
Source organism: Schistosoma mekongi (assembly GCA_034768735.1). NCBI lineage: Eukaryota > Metazoa > Platyhelminthes > Trematoda > Strigeidida > Schistosomatidae > Schistosoma > Schistosoma mekongi. The sequence continues at coordinate 3,051,463 of CM068311.1, read as the reverse complement.
GACATTTTGAGTAGTGTCCTAGACAGTGCTTACTGTTTATTACTGTAGGGTCTCTGACCCACGAAGATAAACTCTTAACTATTCACATCACTGAAGTAGCCAGTGTCTAATAATACAAATTTCACATTGATAAATTTATAATATGGTTCAATGACTAGTCAATGTTATTCTGTGATAGATATCTGACTTCCCTTATGTTCGAATCCCTACCAATCACATCACTTCACTAGTAAATTTTTAATTTCTCTTTAATATTTTAGGAAAACTATCAACAGTTTTTTTGGCTTTGTTTAATAATGTTGAGTTATTTTAACAATAGTAGATCACCATAAGTATTACTATTAAATATACATCATACAAATATCAATATCAAGTATATTTTTATCCTATCAAAATATTGGGGATGTGTAGATCCCCCCCCCCCAATCCCCGAATTCCTCTGGTTAACCTCTTTCTTTTTGTGATTCATTTGTGGTGATTTAAATTTCTCGATTTTGAGCTGAAGTGAGATCATTTCAAACTTCTATTTGTGTTTCCCACTTTGTAAGACAGTAATTCTTATTAGTTCATTGTTTATTTTAGTACTCTGTTTGTGACACCGCTAAGGATGCTCTCTTTATTGTATATATACGCATAAGTTAAGTGTTTGTTATTCATCTGATAGGTTACCTGTAGAATTAAACGCTTCTGGATGACGTTGGATTTCTTCTTCTAGTTTAGCTGGACTAAGGCGCCGAAGAATAGCTTAGCCCACCTGTTGTTGTGTCGTAGGTCATATTTTCGTTAGCAAGTATCAAGGTGTTCTCTAAATTCTCAAACTCTAGCACAAAACAATCTTCTAATCTAAAACAAACAATGAATTTTTGTCGTACGTCTTCTTGAACCAGTTCATTTGTAGACCATCGTCTTACAGTTTCCATTGTTTAATAGGTCTAACTATAAAAGGTAGGAACTATTTGTACTATATGAATTTGTTTCAACAGTATCTTTGAACAATGATGCGAATACCAGTATGTACTAGATTGACTTAAATAATTGAAAGTACGTAAATGAAATGTGATCCTCGTCTTGATTATAATCAGTAAGTTTACATCATGATAATTTTCAACATAGTTTACAAGAAGAAAAAATCGAACTGTAGTACATCGTTTGGTAGGTAATAATCGGAAGACGGTTCAGAAGTAGCCTACAGGAAATGCTGATCATAGATTTCATGCTATTTGGTACTCGTCCGTCAACCACACACCCCCTCTCAGACCACCTTCCGTCTCTACATAATTCCCGTAATTTCAAAGCACTTAGACTAATTACCAAGTTACAACTGCATCGAAAGAATCTAGTCAGTACTATAAAAGAGTTGATGAACATCCATTTGGTTACTACACAGTGATAATCAATTTCGGTAATAATCACCTACACAGTTGCACATATCGAGTAATCGTTAGCCAGATATTCTCCTGACCATAAGTGTGGAATGTATTCAGTGTTATCAGCATAAGATGAGTTTATTTGCCTATAAGATAGACTATCAAATGTTATAAAAGCTCGGGGGTGGGGGGAGAGTGAAAAAAATATCAATACGATAAGAAGGTTTAGTTACCAACCTTTAAACATAACTCAACTCACGTAGTAATCACTATGCATGTATATACTTACGTTAGCATATAAACAAACATACTAGATGGTTATCTTTAAAGGTTATTAGTAAATAACCAAACGATTAACTCATTGGAAGTGAATAACACAGATATATAATTGTCTCACATAAAATTCTCGATTTCTTAATGTCTACAATTTTATTCTCACAACTAGTGGTAAGGTGATAATGAAGTAATTGGCTACCAAGACTGAAGTCAAGAGTACTCCATCTACTAGTGGTATGAAGAAGCCCTATCTTTGTCGGCAGTGAACAGATGCCTTCTATGAGGCTCGTCAACCGAATTACTTATACACTAGCAACCCTTCCAACTAATATTCAAGTTGGATTGGGACTGGCAAGTGGAATGCAGAACGCACGTTTCGTCCGACTTGGTACTAATCTGCTGGATGTGCCTGCATCCCAGTGTTGATGTGCACGCTGGGATTCCAAGCAATCCGCTCAAAATTCACATATTGCAACAGAGGCTGGTCAGTTTCAGTCCATTAGAAATCAACAGGAAGAAACAAGCTTATTCTAACCCTTTTAACATTTAGTCAGAAAAATAGTTCAAGATTTCAAGATCGATCTGTAATACTAGAGCTTCTCAGTTCTTACTTATCAAGATGCTAATAAGAACTATCTCGTCGGCCCATGGCACTTAGCGACAACAGTTTAATTACTATATTTGCTCTCCTACAAAAGAGTTTTTGATGTGGATGTTATACAGCTATACGAGTCAAAGTGTAGTTCTTCTTAAATTTATACTCAGGAAATCTTGAATAATTACATCACTTGTACAACCGGTCTTGTAGATAATGTACTCTATCACAATTACTATATTTGATTGAATAAGGCAGGCTGTAGATTAATATATTTGATTAGCTCATTTAATAACATAGATTTTCAAAGACAATGTATGTATATATGTATAATCAACGTAGAACCTGACACATGTGTGCATCGGTTCAAGTTGCCATACCACCATGGCACCTCAAGATTAACACCACCACCACCATTAGTAGAAGTTACTTCAATAAATTAAATATTAGTAGTAACAAAGAGTTTGAACATATAGAATATAGTTCAGGAAGCGTAGAAAGAAAGTTATAAAATAATTTAAAGCTCATGATTTAAGGGGACACAATGAGTGAATTCGTCTGCACCATTGTGATAGATTCTGGGCTATGTCACTCAGTGTTTCTAGCCACTGGTTACGGTAATTGCGAGGACCCCATCCATGTAATATGCAGCTACCAACACGACTGAAATCAGTAGTCAGTGACTTCATGAACTGATGCCATGTTTTAGTTTGGCCGCCTCTAACTCTCTTCCGTCCTATTCCTATATCAGCCAACATCGCGCGTCGAGGCAGACGGTGGTTAGGCATACGCAACACATGTCCCAACCACCTCGGTCGATGAAGATTCACTACCTCATCGACTGATTTACCACATACGCCTAACACTTATCGTCTAACCTTGTTATTACTTACTCGGTGATCGCAGCTGACGCGAGCGATGTTTCGAAGACATCAATGGTCAAAATCTAATAACCTTCGTCAGTTGTCTATTCTTAATGGTCACGTCTCACACCCATACAATAAGACAGAGCAAAGACAATGACCGAATATGTATCCCGAAAGTTCTTCGAATTACTCGAGCTCATCAGTAGACTATACTGTGGCCTACACTGTATTAACTAACTCCAATTATAGCTCATTTTACTAGAAACTACCACAAATATACACAACAAGCAAAAGTTAACGGTGTAATATCATAACGATATCAGCAATCGTCACTACTAGATACAGTCTACCGAATGACATCTAAGTGAATTGTAATCAGTCAATCAAAGTCTGTTAGGCCCCTTTTTTCCACTTCTTCCTAGGTACTGATCATTCATTTCAGATCTGCCGCCAATTCTGTACACAGTATGTCATTTAGTCTTCATCCTTACCAGTTAGCCTTGAGTATTCCATATTTAATACTTGTCTAGTGACATAGTTTGGTGATTTCCACAATATGTCGCAGATATAATAGTGACCCTAAACTTTCTCAGCTTTGACAAACCAAGTTACACAAGGAGGACTACTGTCATCGAAGAGTTATAAACTCGATCTTTCATCACGAAGGAGACAATGGTGACTAGGATAGCAAAAAGCCAATCTATATTTAATTTGATCAAATAATACTATCCAATTAATGTGATAGCCCTAGATTGATTACAGTTAGCATCTAAACCCATTGAAGTTAACAGTGAATACCAGTCGTCACGTGATTAGTTCACTAGACTCCTTGTATATATGTATATAGTAACTGTCTTTACTTCGAATTACATAATGTACAATACATCATAATGAGCTTCAATTCAAAAACATCATTTCAATGAAACTACATTTTGAGGTTTGATATAGATGAAATTGCATGTGTACATTTGTTTAGTTACTATGCATTAAATGTTTACAATTGTGTAATGAATTGATATGATCTTCTTGTTCTTTATATACCTATCTTATTTCTATTTACTATGCAAATGTTTACATATTCGCATTCAAAACACATAGATCTGTTTAAGAGAACAATGCATAGTTTGTTTACTTAACAAGGTAATAGCATACATCACTTGTAATCTAGCTAAGTTTAGAGGACTGAACCAAACAATGAAGACATCAACTAAACATACATATAAATGTATATGTAGATAATCAATGTTAAAATGACACTATTACGTAATTAACTTGTAATACGTTTACCTATTCGATGATTTTCATTGCTGTTTAATTCTTACACCTACTTTAACTTACTTAAACTGTAGTGATAAAGAATAGTATCTTTGTATTATGTAGGTTTCTTACTGACAAATCCAATATAAATAATAAATTGATATTAAGAGCTGATCATAGTTACATAATGATTAACAACCAACTAACAATGTAATGTTGTTTTATCCTAGAAGGAACCTCCTTAACAAAGTGAAGTATTGACTTCATCATAGAATTGAAATCATAATCTTTAGACTTCATGGTGAATGTTGAACTATCAGAGAAACTTATTAGATTCACATTTTTTTACTGTTTAATTAGTATTAAAATCATCATTTCACTTCACAGATGATTTTATTCTAAACATACAAAAGACTTTACAAGTTTAATTTCTATGGTGACTGATATGACCCCCCACCCGCCGTCTCCATACAACTGACTTTCTGGTTACTTCTACTCGTTTCTTTAATTCTTGTCGTAATTTCAGACTGTTATGTTGAAGAGGAATAACTAACTTACGGAACTACCATATTATATAAGTTGGATTGTGACTGACAAGTATAATACAGGACTTAAGTTTCGTCCTATTTGGGACTCATCGGCTGGATGTACCTGTATCCCAATGTTCATGTTCACAGTGAGATTCAAACTCAGTCCGTTTCGTGTTGAACGCCACCTCGTTCACCACTAGACTACTGAGTCCAGTTCATCCTAATTACGAAACTACCTTTTAAAAGGTTATTTCATTTATGTTTAATACACATAAATCGATTAAATCATTTCTATTATTGTCATGTTCCCATTGCATTAACCTTTCACTATACTCATCAACTACGTCCAAATCATTTCTCATTCAGTTACAATAACTAGTTAACTTTACATCTGTTGCATCTGCTCTTAGTTGTTTATATCCTACTGATTCATAAATCATCTTTTTCTTGTTGGTCCATCTCATGATCCAGATTTTGTGTATATAAACAAATGAGTGAAGTGTAATTTGACTGATCGGCTATCGGTTTACCTTCCTTGTGTTTTTCTATGGAGTTTGAGAACTCGGACACAGGAGGTAGACATTCCGGCATAGAACAACGGCCTTAGAGTGTGTTTTTTCTTCAGTAATGGTTCCGAATAATGTTACTGTAGTTCACATCATAAAACAAGCCATCTATTCCATAGTTATTGACAGTCGTATGGATTATGATTGGTGAATTAATTTATAGATCTTTGTGAACTACATGAATATTATCGAGTATTTCGATTGTTTAAAAGAAATCAGTATCGACACAACTTAATCTGTAATCTTAATCTTGTGTAGTATACTTCTGTAATGTAATTAGAACGTTTTTGGATCTATCAGTTGATTTGTCACAGAATGAAATTGATCAGTCACTGTTACTATATGTGCATCTCGGTGTAGTGATAAATCATGAATATTATTTCATTTGGATTGTAACTGGTAAGCGGAATCTAAGACGTGCATTTTGTTCTACTTGGGACTCGTCAGCCGGCAGTAACTGCGTCAGTTTTGATGTTAATACTGGGACTCAAAATCGGTTTGTTTTGTGCCAAGGCCACCTCGTCAACCACTAGACTTCTAAGTGCAGACAGCCATACTTGTGTAACGGTATGTAAATATAGTTAGAATGTGTTTGGATTTTCTTGTTGATTTACCATAGACTGAATCGATTACATATACATACTCGTTTTACATTTGTGACTGTCTGGACTCAGTAGTTTAATGAAGAACGAGGTGGTGTTTGGCATGAAGCGAATTGAGTTCGAATCCCAGTATAACCATCAATACTGAGATGCAGATACATCTGGCTTCTGAGTCCTAAATGGAGCAAAGTGTTTATCCTTGATTGAGTTTACTAGTGATAAACTAACTTAAGCAATACTTGTGATCTATTATTATATCGAAGCAATCCATTCAGAAGCACATATTATAACAGAGACTGAACTAGTTTCAGTCCTTTGCATATCAAGTTGAAGATTCAAAAACCTTCTAATATAATGTTTTTAGTTTACTTCACATTCATCTTCGACTGATATGTTCACTTTTATACCTTTTCATCAAATATCATATCTAAAACAAATTCATTTGGATACATATTTATTCCAAATGTATTTTAACTTTACATCATATACTACTTATTTTTAAAATCAGTAGTCATTTCATGAACCATTCGTTGAGTTTAATAGTGCAATAATCCGAGGTATAGCATTCCTAAAACAAGTGTACAAGGTTATTGTCATTACTTAATAATATAAGTTTTTCAGTTATCATTTGAACATATATACTACTTATATAAGTAAAGTATACTTTGTAGATGGATTATAAGTTCTATAGCAAACATTAGACGGAATCATGTGTTATAAGTAGCATAATTAATTATAAGTTGTTTTTAACATAATGCTTAACGAAGACAATGTAACTAGTCGAATTCAAGCACTAACTAACCGATGTTAATTGTTGAGGTCGTAGAAATATTAATTGTCAGATGCCTATTAGGTCAATGTTGTAAGGAGTAATGAATCGTTGTGAACCTTAACTGTCTGAATTGTAGGTGAATTGATATAGTTTGTGGAGAATGATATTGATTTGCTTTGATTGAATTCATTGCATATAGGTGTTGGATGATTTTTGTATTATATTGAAAAATAACGGAAGTGGAAATTCTCCCGCTGGCTGGTGGTCTAGTGGTGCAGCCTATTAGGCGTTTGCTAACGTGAAGCCTATGGGGTGGAATCTAGGGTGTGCGTTGCTAAGGATTCCCACAGTAGGAGGAAATGCTGTCCAGTGTCTCCTAGTTTTCAATGGTACCTTTCCAACATCAATCTGTAGCGCATTCAACTAACTAACACTTAATACTAACCTCTATAAACTATCTAAACATAATAATCAACTCATTCATGACTAATTACAGGATGTTCCTGAATCTGCGGTAAGAAGTGATGACTGGTGAAGTTCATAATTGTTGAAAGTGAGACAGTTTTTACAGATGACATTGAGTGATCGTCGAGCTATACGCCATAAATATGAATAGTAGTTAAACAATGTACTATAATAAGACACAGTTTAACTAAATATTATAAACGAATCTTGGCAACATTTCTTACCATAAACCATCTAAGAAGCTAACAAATAAATGAATAAGTTAATAACATAACCAACTAGTAACCATAGTAATAAGAGTATATTTTTATGTAGAACTAGATAGTTTTAAGTGATTACCAAATCGAATTGTGATGAGTTGTGGAGATTAGTGTTAAGTTTAGTTGATTAGAGTTCGTCAGTAATTAATGTTGACAACGTACCATTGAAGACTAGAAAGCATTAGACAGCTGTTTCGTTGTAGTATAGGATTTCTTAGAGTTGTACAACCTATGTTGTACTCATGGACTACAGGTGACCATACGTTGAACTCTCTGCACTACAAGGCTGGCATCTAATGATAGAATTTCCACTTCTATCAATTTGTTATATAACACATACGAGAATCTAATGTATGCACTGTTGAAGTGTCCCATACTAGAACGAAACAGCTGACCAGTTTTCCCTGATTTTCAATGGTACCCTATCGACATCAATCTGTAATGAATTTAATAAGTTAAGGTGAATACCTAACTGTAAATGATTCTATGTGTTTTACTTAAGATTAAGATGTTATACGCCTAATTTGAATAAGTCATAGATTCTATCTTATCTCATTCATGTATTCACTTAATGATAAAAGATCACAAGCTTAACTCACCATAAGAAACTAGTAAAGGTCCTAACATGATAGAATAAAGCAAAGATTCATCTCAAAACATATGACAATTGTTTGCTTGTAATGTAAAAATAAGAGTTAGCAACTAATAGATCAACAATTTCTATCAATGTAATGCTACAATACGTGTAAAGATTGAATCAAGCATTGATTAATTTCAGCTTACAATGGATTGTGATTAACAAATAGAATCCAGGAAAAGTGTTTCTTCTTTCTAATTAGCAAGATGTACCTGCATCCCAACTTTAATGTTCACACAGGCAATTTGGTTTCGTACCAAATGCTTACGCGTTCAACACTAGACTACTGAGTCCAGACATTCACACCTAAGCAACGAGTATGTATATATAATTAGAATGCATTTGGATTAAATTTAATGAAAAGATAATGCTTTGTCATAAATGTAAAAGAAATATATTCCTTATGAACAGTAATTACTCTGTAATTAAGTGTTGTAGAGATTATTTAAGTTGAATTGTGACTGGCAAGGGAATCAAGAACGCGCGTTTCGTTGTATTTGAAACTCATCGGTTGGATGTACCTGCATCCCAATGTTCATGTTCACAGTGGTATTCAAACTCAGTCCGTTTCGTGTCGAACGCCACCGCGTTCACTACTAGACCAGCTTCAATCCATAACAAATCAACGGGAATATACATGTTAATCCTAATGTTGTAGAGATTGTTTGATTCACAGTTAAGTATCACTTGTTTGTAAGCTATAAACAGCCATTGAAGGCCAGAAAACGTTAGATATCTGTTTCTTCTATGATAATAAATAACTGATAATTATTACTGTAAATGTAAAGTGTTTGTATTTGTTTGAATAGATATCGGTTTAGTATGGGTAATAACCAGGAAATACTGAACAGTTATTTCGTCCTTAGCATAGAATTCCTCAGCAGCGCAAGTTTTCAATTGCTCCGGAGGATCAAACCTAGGGCCTAGTGGAGTTTATACATATTGGAAGAGAGTATCTATCATCATCGTAGTTGACTAAACATCACAGTATATTACAAACTGATGAGAATGGCAATTTATCTTTGGACACTCGCTGTTACACTAGTGTACATAGTCAAGACTTAAAGATTCTGAATTGGATTCCATAAAAAATCACAGTGTACAATATCACTAAGATGTCTCATACTAAGAGGAACCAGTTATCCAATATCGTCCAGTTTCAAACTGACATCAATTTATAACGAATACAAATAATCAAACCTAATACTTATCTATTGTCATAATCCACTAAAATCTACCTATTCAACACATAATTTGATAATTAATGACAAATACACATCTCACAGCATCAAATCTGTAATAAATGCAGATACATCCAGCTGATGAGTCCCAAATAGGACGAAACGCGCGTCCTGGTTTCCACTTACCAGTCCCAATCTAACTTATATAATACTTGTGAAAAAAATCGCTATATCGAGGCAATCCGCTCAGGATGCCCATATAGCCACATTGACTGACCAGCTTCAGTCTATAATAAATCAACGGGAATATACAAATTCATCCTAATAAGAACTACTTTTGTTTGTTAACTTACGATAATCCATAGAAAAATCGCCTTAAAATGATGAATTAAATGATAGCATAGTTAAATATGTTGTCAAGTAACATAAACTATATCCATTAATGTTAATACACGATGAAACTAGTAGTATTGACTTATCTAGAAAGCAAGAACAAATCTATGTGTATAGAATAAGATGATGATTCATTTCATTTCATTGGGTTCTCATCAGTTGATGGATACAACCAAGAATCATACTCTTTTACAAAATTCATATTTGAAACAAAGTTTAACATATTCATGCGAATGTTTGAAGTTGGTTGAAATTAAGCATGTTAAACATGTGAACATAACTAAAATGTTGAAGAAATAGCTGTAACCATGTAATCTATCTGATATAAAAGAAGGTACGAGAAGGTAAAATCGAGAACATAGTTCAAGTGATTACGTAATAAGTAATGGTTGGTAATATTTGACTATAATGTGAATTAAGCTCAGTTGTTAAACTAGGCAATGAAAATAATGACACAGAAGTCAGGTTACCAGGGTAAAGAATGGCTTATAACAGTTTTTTTTTGGACACAAGTTTGATTTGATTCGTTTAATGGCAATCACTTCAGTATATTTTAGGAAGATTTGAACTTTTGTGTCTAATGAATACTTTGGATGGTTTGTTGATATCAATCTGGTGTCCTGTGTCAATCAAATGTTTAGCGATTGCACTGTTAAATGTTTTTATTCCTGTGAGTCGTAGATTTTTGGGAACATGTTCATTAAAACGTAGATAGGCCCTTCTTTCTGTTCAACCAATGAAACTTCTACTGCAGATACACGTAAATATATACAAGCAGCTGGCAGTAACATGAGAAGGATACCTGTCGACTTTTGATTGATCCAGTGAACATGTTTTTATGTACGATATAACCAGTTTTGAATCAAAATAAGTTCTTTTTAAAGCTGAGCTAAGTCTTCTTCTGATTGTTTCAGCAATATCATCAACTTAAAAATCGAGTTGAAGGAAAACTGGCTTCTTATGGACTGTGATTTCATTAGGTTCATTAGATTTTTGTTCACTGAATTCGTTGGCGAGTTCTGAATCTATCATATCTGTAGTACATAGCTGTTTAGCTCTGAGAACCAATGTTTTCACTAATGCTATCTTGTAATAGATTGAATAGTAGCTATTAAAATTCAAGAACAATCTATTTCACATCGTTTTTCTGTAGACCGACCGTCACAGTGAACCATATTTTGGACGTTTCATGGCAATATCCAAGAAACGAAATTTATTATCTTTATCCCACCTCAATACTAAGTTGAATATCTTTATGTGCTTGATTGAAAATGTTCAATGAATAATTAGCATGTTCTTCATTGCTGCATACGATAAAGGTATCATCCACGTATCTTGAATAATGCATCATTTTCTTAATCACCTTCTTTAGTTTTGTGCTTTCAAGATTGACCATCAAAATATTTGTTAGGATAGGACCTAATGAGCTACTTATTGCAAAACCATCGATTTGACGATAAATCTTGTTATCAAACTAGAACTGGATGCCCTTTGTGAATAGATGTATTAGTCGTTTAAATTCAATCCCTGGTAAAGGAAGTAGATCAGAATGTTGGCATATAATGTCAATGGTTTCATGAAGTGGTATATTGGTAAATAAGGATGTTACGTAAAAGGAAACTATAGACTTACCGGAAATATCAATTTTCTCCAATGTTTAAACGAAATGGAAACCAAACTTATGTATTCAAAAAGAAATTGTTATAAGTCGTTCTTTACCTTGGTAACCTGACGTATGTGTCGTTATTTTCATCGCCTGGTTTCATTTATTACTTCTTCCTTATTGGATCACAATTTTCGTTACATCAGCACTTTTTTTAGATGGTCAAGTTCAACTTTTGTGTTTAATTAGGTCAACTGAACTTAATTCACATTATTCTCAAGTATTTCCAATCACCACTTATTGCGTAATCATTTGAACTATGTTCACTATTTTATCTTCTGGTACCTTTTTGTGTATCGGATATGTACGGTTACAGCATTCTAGCCAACATTTTAGTTATGTTCACAGGTTTAACATGTTTGATTTCAACCAACTTCAAACATTCTCATAAACATTATGTAAGTTGGATAGTGATTGGCAAGTGGAATCCAGGACGCGCGTTTCGTCCTATTAAGAACTCATCGGCTGGATGTATCTGCATCCCAATGTTGATGTTCACACTGGGATTCGAACTCAGTCCGTTTCGTGTCGAACGCTACCGCGTTCACCACTAGACTATTGAGTCCAGACAATCACACAAGTTTATCCTAATTCTCATGAATATGTTAAACTTTATTTTAAATATGAATTTTGTTAAAGTGTATCATTCTTGGTTGTATGCATCAGTTGATGAGAACCCAACGAAATGAAATGAATCATCATCTTATTCTACACACATAGATTTGTTCTTGCTCTCTTAAATATAATAAAGGGAACAAACTGTTGTCTTACCTTAAGAGATTTCATCTGTAACTTATTTACTATTTTGATCCTTCAACTAAATCTTACCAATACATAATGAGTATAAGCATCAATAAGTCTTCAACTAGATACAAATGTCTACTTACCAAAAGGTGGATTGTTTATGGCTATTAAATTAAATGAAAGCATAAACAGCATTGCAAACTTAATATGAAGGTAGTTATATCTTTCAATTTATTTGTTATAAACTGATGAGTTCTAAGTAGGACGAAACACATGTACTGAATCACACTTACTAGATGCACTCCAATTTCATTCAGTAATGTAAACAACATTTAATTATGCTTATTTATAAATGGAACATAGTTATTCAAAGTAACTGTATATGCTCAACAAAGGAAGATATGTACGTCGAAATAAGTTACATAATCTGTTCATGATTCAATAAATGGTAGATTATGATCTTCGGTTTAGTTCCAGTGATCATGCAGGCATTTATAACAAATTAAATAATGCACTTAGTATTTTAATGATTGTCAATAGGTAAACTTACGTGTTTCTTGCTTTCATTGTTAATGACATAATTGATTGTAGTTAGATGTTGTCGAGATTATTGAATGTTAATTCGATATCACTGATCACTAAGAAGTACTGGACAAGTATTTCGTTCTAGTCTAGAACTCTTCAACAATACACATCCATAACATCATACTAATATGAAATAGCTGTGTCAGTACGTCCTAGTGATTAATTTATAATTTAAAATTAACACAATTGATTGTTCATTCTATTCAATGCTAGTTAGATCATGATACTTTACTAATTGTAGAGTTTATTCAGGAGGTGAAATGCCTATATACTTATACATACCACTAGTACTGTTAGTTGATCCAGATTGGCATGATTGAACTAGAAGTAATGAAATTATTATACAGATGATTGGCATTACGTAATGATTACAGATTTCACTATTATTGTATATATATAGATCTTGATTACGTCATGATATATCTACGCAGTTTACAACTATTATATCCTTCTTCTTTAAACATAACTAATAATAGGCGTTATATAAGTAATTATTTTGTCAGTAGTCATTTCAGTAGTATGAATAGTTTGATTTAAAAGTTTAAAAATAACAATGTTATTGTTGATATTATATGATAGGGTGGATATATATATGTACTGCATGTTTAGATAATAAAAACATCATTAATTTAATACGCCTCTTTCAATGTTTCTATGTTACATCATTGTAAGTAGCCTATTTAAGTATGTTTAAAGATGTTTACTAACTTCAATATTCAATCAGAAATAAACAATATCAACAAAGAAAATCAATAAATCGATTTCAGGAGGGGGGAGAGGGTTTACATCAACTACAGTATCTATGCAGCATCATGTAATATGATCGAATCGGTAGGGTAAAGGTAGGATTTCTATACAGACAGACAGACAGTTACAACGTAGAACTTGGTACATGTGTACATCAGTTCAAGTTGCCATGCCTCAATTAGCAGAAAGGGATTAAATTATCAGATCAAATCCCAGAGTAGGGGAGGTAGTAACAGGGTTAGTATTAATGGAAGGGAATAGAGATCGAAGATAAGAATTAAGAAAATATGATTCAGTAAAGAGAAAATTATGATAAGTTCAGAAACTTAGAATTTGGAGGAAGACAAGGAGTGGATGCACCTGTGCCATTGCCAACGATTTTGAGCCATAACACCCAAGGTCTCAAACCACTTATTAAGAGCGTCACTCGGACCCCAACCAGGTTGTCTGCACCTATTAACATGGCTCAGCCCAACTGTCAATGACTTCATGGACTGGTGCCATGTTTTGGTTTGGCCAACCCTAGCTTTCTTTCACCCTGCTCCTACACCAGACAGGAATGCTCGTCGAGGTAGGCGGTGGTCAGGCATACGTAACACATGTCCTAACCACGTCAGCTGATGAAAATTTATTACTTCATCAATAGATTTATCATACTTACCTAGTACTCTAATCTTAACCCACGTGTTGCTTACTTGGTGGTCCCAGTGAACACGAGTAATGCTTCGAAGACATCTGTGATCGGATACTAGAAGCCTACGAATATCCTCTATCCTTAGTGGCCATGTTTCACATCCATAAAGTAAAACGGATCGATCTACTGCACAGTAAACGCGTCCTTTGGTCAGTAGTCGGATGTCTCGCCTACGCCATAGATGACGTAAATTCCTAAAAGCTAATCGGGCCTTATGTATACGCGCAGAGACTTCAGCAGACACCAGGCCGTCAGGACTGATGAGGCTGCCAAGATAAGTAAAGCGGTCAACACATTAAACTGCTTCACTCCCAATTACTAACTTCGGTGTCAAATCAAGCCAATCCTGAAGTAACATTTTGCATTTGGGTGGAGAGAATCGCATCCCAAATATCCTTAAGGTAGTCAATAGGATTCCTATAATTCAAAAACATCTAGAACTTAAATCAACTGTCAGCCAATAACAAAATCAGGATGTTCAGTATAAACGTAAAGATAATTCTATTGTATGGAGCTGAAACTTGGTGAACTACGAAAAGCATCATTCAAAAGATGAACGTATTAATTAATAACTGTTTACGCAAGACACATCAGGTAAGTTGATCAAATAGCATCAGTAGCAACCAACTGTTGAAGAGTAAACCAACTTCTAGCCGATGAAGAAATTAAAAAAAAACAGTTCTGGATATAACATACATTGAGGAAATCACTAAAACTGAGTCACAAGATAAGCACTAACTTAACATCTTCAAAATCAAAGGCGAAGAGGAACAACAGCGAACACATTGTTCCTGGAATTAGAGGCAGACTTTAAACGAATGAACATCTCTTGAGAAGAAATGGAAACGAAAGCTGAGGACAGAACTGGTCGGTTGGAGAATACTGATGGGCGGCCTCTGCTTCACGTGAGGGTACAGGCATTGATTGATTGGTGTTAAACATTATCTATATTGATTAATTTTGCATAATTTTACAGGCGTACATGTTAAATATTGTAGTTTCATTTACTTGGTTTATGTGCATCACTTTTGACTAACTCCAAGTTGTTGTTGAAGTTCTAATGAAAATTCGTGTCTGATGGAGTTACAACTTGTTGGAAGTGAAGCGACTGTTACGGATGACAGCAGATGATTACTAATCTATATCACAATTTGATAGAAGTGAGAATCCTACGCCTAGATGTCTACCCAGATGGTTAAGCGTTCGCTAACCTGAATGAGTAATTAAAGATATCCGAACTAAACAACTTTCCGGTGTTTCTTGGTTACCACTGTTACATTATCAACATCTGTCTACCAACATTCAATCAATTAATACTTAATATCATTCTCCTTAAGCCAACTCAATTCATTTAAGCAACACTACATGTTATTACATTTTAAAAGAAAATATCAATTAGTTGAGCTTAAGTACGTTGGGTATAATGTAAAGTTACTTACTTACTTACTTATGCCCGTTACTCCTCGCTGAGAAGCATAGGCCGCTCACCATTTAACTCTGTCCTCAGCAATCCTTTCCAATTGCTTCCAGTTGCTGTTCATTCGTTTAATGTCTGCTTCCAATTCTCGACGCAGCCTGTTCTTTGGCCTTCCCCTTTTCCGTTTCCCAACAGGATTCCATGTTAATGCTTGTCTCGTGATGCAGTCTGATGATTTCCGCAATGTATGTCCTATCCATTTCCAATGTCTTTTCCTAATTTCTTCTTCGACTCTAAATTGGTTTGCTCTGTAAGCTGTTGATGATGATTTCCGGCCCACGGACATTCAGTATCTTGCGTAGGCAGTTGTTTATAAATACTTGTGTCCGTCTGATGATGTTTGCAGTAATTCTCCATGTTTCAGCTTCATACAGCAGAACTGTCTTCACATTCGAATTGAAGAGTCTGACTTTGAGGTTAGTTGATATTTGTTTTGAGTTCCAAATATTTTTCAACTGTAGGAATGCTGCCCTTGCTTTGCCAGCCAATCCTTGTCTTTACATCTGCATCGGACCCTCCTTTTTCATCGATGATGCTCCCCAGATATGTTAAAGTATCCACTTCTTCCAGAGTTTCTCCATCAAGTTGAATTGGGTTGGTGCTCCCTGTGTTGTATTTGAGAATCTTACTCTTTCCCTTATGTATGTCCAAGCCTATTGATGCTGAAGTTGCTGCTGTACTGGTTGTCTTTGCTTGCATTTGTTGGTGTGTATGTGCTAAGAGAGCTAGATCATCTGCGGAGTCCAAATCACCGAGTTGCATCCTACTTGTCCATTGAATTCCGTGCATCCCCTCAGATGTGGAGGTCTTCATGATCCAGTCGACCACTAGGAGGAAGAGAAAAGGTGAGAGCAGGCAACCTAATGTGAAGTTACTAACAGTTTATATTACCAAATGGCCGATGTTCTAAATATCAACTGTTGTATATAGATGATTCAGTAGTTTGATAGCTAAGCGTTTAAGGTGTAACTTTCGGGAGTCCAATACTAAGAAATAAAAGATGTACATTGTTGGTCACTGGTTTCCATTAGATCAGATCGTGACATCGAATTCAAAATGCTGATTATGTTATTATCAGGTTGTAAATAATGTGAGGTGATATTCTAGACTGGAACTAATAGACACACTGAATTTTAGTAGTATTGTAGTTGTAGTAGTAATTTATGCCATAATATAATGGTCACGCGATTATTGTAACCGATGTTTAAAGACCCTTATTTAAGTTGGATTGTGACTGGCAAGTGAAATGTATGACTCGCGTTTCGTCCTAATTGGGACTCATCGGCAGAATGTGCCTGAATCCTAATATTGATGTTTACAGTTGCATTCAAATTCAGTCCGTTTGATGTTGAACCCCACTGCGTTCACCACCAGACCACTGAGTCCAGACAGCCACACTTGTGCAACGGGCTCATTAATATTATGAGGAACTTGTATATTCCCGTTGATTTGTTATAGACTGAAGCTGGTCAGTCTCTGTTGCTATATGTACATCCTGAGTGGATTGCCTCGATATATCGAATTATTCACAAATATTATTTAAGTTTGAAGACCATGAGTGACATATATCGGAATCGGTCACAATGGTAAGGTAATGTTCACTCTACTTACCGCGAAATAACTCTTTCTCCAACTATCATATTCTATATCATTGCACTTTTATCTTATTATCAATGACGTAACTACTACTTTTACTTACTTGGCGTCCATATTAATCTGCTAATGACATCTAACCACTTCAACCAATGCTTATGTATATGCCAAGTTCTACGTTGTACACATACACATACACTCTAGATCTCAATAATGTATAGAATATAAGCTACAGTGACAATCAGTAAATATATCCTGTTCAATTTAAGACCTGTATAATTGATGGATCCATAGTACGGTGTTGACACTTGCAATGACTATAATCCACTACGTTATGCATTTAAATGACTTAACTGACAAATTGAATCAGTATCATAGTGAATAATACATTTGTCTGGTGAACAAGGATGTATTGCATTGATGTCTTATCATCAATTAAGTGAGAGAAGGTCTATCCAAGTTTTCAATAATATTCAAACTATAATTGTTCTAAAGCTTGTTTACAAACGCAATGAATTCCAGAAAGTTAGAAGATTGTAAAGATTAGTTGATACTTTGTTATGAATATCAGTAACAAATGACTTGTATACGTGGTATAACATTAAGAAACTGTCAATACAGTTATAATGGTCTTTTTGGTTTATGACTTAGTAAACTACTTATACAAGATGATACTGTTAAGCAACAATGACATTCGTCTTGACTTAGAAGACTTGTATTCCATTTTAGCTTGATCTACGTCTATTAGTCTACGTCTATTCTTACTTCATTGACTTTAGGATTATTACATTCCACGTAGTGTGACCCTAACAAACTCCATGTGTGATGAATAAAGAGGAAATAAAAGATTGAAAGAGAAAGCTATACATCGTTTGGATACTTTAAATGCAATTGGTTATTTTAGTTGGTTGTATTAGTCACGGATTCATGTCATTTTGTTACGTTTAAAAAAGAGGATGATTGAACAGTTGTTTCATCTTAACATGAGATTCATCAGTGGTGTACATCCTCAACCTCTTCAGAGGATTTAAGCCAGAACATTTACGTCTTGTGGCAAATGCTCGACTATAATAATCAGCTTACTAGTAAATAACTCTAAGATGTTCCTGAAGTTTTAGGGAGAATTTATGACTTTTGGATTTCAGACATATCATGAATGTGTAAGTTGGCAGTCATTAACATTCGCCGATCATCAAACTATATTGTTAATTAATTCATTTAAGAATTTTACCACTTAGCACCTTGGAGATGATGTTAATAGTTCGTTGTGAGACCTAAATGCTCTACTTTGATTACACTGTAGAAACAAGATTACGCACCTCTTATCAGTCCGATGAATAAATAAAACATACATTCAGGATTCCATAGTTTTTGATAGTGATTAACTAAAGAATCTGAAAGTGTAAAATCAATCAAATTCACAGATATGATTGAAGTAAATATCAGTTAACTACGAAGTTCTTTTACTTCATGTTCATAATTATATTTGAAAACAGTTTCAATAACTTCAATATATGACTTCATCGAAAAATAACTATGAATAGTATTTGAATTTTAGCTAAGATTTTGTTAATGTTTATGAATTTAAAATAACACTTAGATACAAGCTAACAAACATATGATCATCTACTCTAATTGTTAGCACGAAACGAATCTAATTAAGGTATACTCAAAACATGCTCACGGAGCTGTGTTATGATTGGCTTATTCTTAGCCAATCAGAGCCAAGGAACAATTGGGAAGTTTCTGGAATATTCTATACCGAAAATCGGAATATTCTAAACGTTAGTGTAAATATTTGTTTTTTTTTCTTTGCCTTCTACTGTTATTTTTTCAATATATTTTACTACCATCTCTACTCTTGTTCTAATTTGGGATCAAGTCGCTGTCGTTCTCGAACTGTGGAATACTAATAATATGATCGAGGCGTTAGGACAGCTTCAGAGCAGCTAATTAGAAGCACAAGTTCAATATCGACGAGAATATGCTTAATTCCACTGACTGCCCATGTAGATGAATAACATGAACACTCAACTCTTACGTATATACACATGAAAGAGACAATCATTGGAAGTGTCACAAATAACGCAATAAAATAAACAACGGACCAATGAAATTCATTGTCCAACTAGGTAGGAAACATAAACTAGGTGCATTTTGACGCTAAAACGAAGAACACTAATTGATGACTTTAACGATGTGCTGATTTCGAAAATCTATCGGAACCACTTATTTATTTTCCTTCCACTATAAGTTAAAACTTAAGAGACTAATACTCTTTTAAATATATACTGAGTGTTCTTTACAGAAAGGTGTCTACATTACATTCTTCATTTTGTGTAGGTCTATAATATGGTCATAACTAAAGTACTAAATAGAAGATAATGGCTGTGCTTGTCTCAACTAGCTGTAATATGACTCTTACGCACAAATCATGAGATAAATGTTAGGTGACTTAATACCGAGGTGACTGATATAAGAGATTGAAGAGAAAGTTTACACACACAGTATAGGCACCAACTTGATTATTTATGCATATCCTAATGATGAATATCATTTTACTTAAACTACATTCACTGAAATGAAGAGTTGGGTGTTAACATCCGCACAAACTTCAGTTACAAATGTCCTATTAGTTGTTCTCTACAAGTGATCAAATGCTTATTCAACCGATCATGAGTTTGATCGGTTGTTATTGACATTTGTGATGTCATTTAGACAAAATTTATTCGAATTGCCTTCACTAATTCATAGACTGCAAGTGGTTTATTAGTTTCCTCTAATTGATGTAATTTCAATGTGTTTATTGATTGCTGATCGAGCTGAATGGTAAGTTCCTAAGACGTCGTCGATTTATTTTTGTTATAACTCGTGTGAGATATCTTGACTAGCCTCAAACAACTTTAGCACTCGAATGCCTTCAACTCTCCTTGTCGCCAAATTCAGAAGACAGAAGACGAGTAGACAGGAAACTTTATTCCAGTAAAATGAAGAGTCACTTCTGTACTAAATAATCGTATATTTATAGTTTACTGAAATAACAAAATCAGTATTATAATCCATCCAATCCGAACTAAGAAATCTCAACTGTTACTCAATGAGAATGCGCCACGTCGACGTTCTAGAAGGTTCTATCGACCAGTAATTGGATGAAACGCCTCTGGCTCCTTTAGAGGTTCTGGTGGTCTTGTTGATTTTGCTGGGTACCATCTCAACAATTTTGTTTTTCTTCACGCCAAAATCACCACGTATTCCCAGTGAAACTCACAATCCATAATTGTCAATGTGTATTGATATAAGAGCAAAATATACAGTGCCGATTTACGGTTCATATACGTGGCGATGAAGATGTTGGTCAATTTGTCCAATGTCATGTTTATCACATTTGGTGTAATTTATTTTGTGGATAATGTATGTTTTATTGTTTGATTTTATTTTCTCTTATAGTTTCAATAGAATTGAATGTAATGAACTTGTTATTATCTACATGACAATTATTTCTATCTTCCTTAATAGTGTTGATGTATTTTCTGAGATGGCATTCATGTATTGTAGAATGGTTTGTATGTTGAACACCTGTTGCACAAGTGTGACTGTGTGTACATAGTAGCCTAGTGATGAACGTTGTGATGATGGTGACACGAAGCGGACTGAGTTCGAATCCTAGTGTGAACATCAAAATTAAGAGGCAGGTACATCCAGACGGTGTGTATCAAATAGGACGAAACGCGCCTCATAGATTCCGCCTGTCAATCACAATCCAACTTAAATATTACTTGTCTACTATCGTTATATCGAGGTAATACTGTCAGGATGCACTTATGGCAACAGAGACTGACGAGTTTCAGTTTATTACAAATCAACAGAAAGATACAAGCTTATTCTAATTTTACTCTAATATCAGCAAAATTCATTTTAAAGCATATTACAGTCTGTGCATATAATATCATTTCACCTTACAATGCGGTATTTTACTTCTAATGTTCAATTACTGAACTCATATATGTAGGAACTTATTGATATCCGACAATCGTCTATACTCTAGAATGTTTCATTTCATTACTATGCACCATAACCGCCATTCGAATTTGATTATGTAATAACTTAATCTTGTTATGATGTATTATGTTTTCGTTGTTTTTACAGGTAAAAATGACTACTGACAATGGAATACATTATTACTATTAATATTATTATTATTATTAATGTTATCATCAATAAGTTAGTATATATTACGTTGTTTTCTATGAGATGAGGTTGTTAACCCCATCCCCATCAATCCTTCTTTATCCAGGCTTGAAACAAACAGTAATTCTAGGGGGATTCCCAGCAAAGGCAGATATGAGAAAAATGAATAGCACTTAGTAAGAACTGGAAAGGAGAAACCCAGTCAAATTTGATTGAAGAATGCTGGTAAACAGCTTATGCTCTATGAATGATATGTTACCGGCAACTACTATCTACATAGACGACTGGAAGTTGTACAAAATTATTCCAAAGATATCTTGTTTAATCTGGTTTGCGTTTTTTTAGCAAGTTTGGGTTTTTACGGGATGGGGGTGCTAGCCCCATGCCCAACCCTCCTCCTTTACCCGGGCTTGGGACCGGCAGTAACCCTAGGAGGGCTACAGGCGGAACGAAATATGTATTTTGGTTCAAAGCACATTCCGGGATACGTAGTCTAACGCTGCGTGTGTCGGTATCTTGGTCATGTCAGATGAGTCGTTTTGAAAATTCCAAAGATATAATTACTCATATAAAACGTCTGAACATAGACAGCATTTTACTAATCTCAATAATTAAATGTATGCCAATGATAACTATAGCCTTCGACTTTACATAATGTTACAATTCTCAGTTCTAAGTTACGTAATAATCAAACAATAAACAGGAGTGTATTTAGTTGTTTGAGTTCATTAGAGATTAATATTGACAGGGTACCATAAAAAACTAGAAACTAATGCATACCCGTTTCGACTTAGTATTGGACTCCTCAGCAGTGTTCACCCTAGATTTCACCACAGAAGCTTCAGGTTAGCTAACACTTAATCCTTTACATCACTAGGCCAGTATACTGTTTAGGAGTCCCATATCACAACGAAATAACTTTTCACTCTTCAGTGGTATCTTGCAAATTTTTAGCCAACTAAACTTAATATCAACCTCCACAAACCATCTCAATTCAAAAGTGTATTTCAGAAAAGTTCTAGTAACGATTACATCATATCTGATTCTATTAATTCAATCATTTGTTTAATTATGATAATGTTCAACTGAATCTCACCAACCAAACAGTTTTTTTAGTACTTCCCTGAAATAAAAAAAAAATGAAAATTAACTATATAAATTCAGTAGTATTGTATTACAAAAAATCTTTGTCACTATGGCAGTTGTATGATTGATATACCGGGCAACTAAAGAAGATTGATTATCTTCATTTATTATAATTGTGGAGAATGTAAACATTTCATTTCTATGACTGTTATGTTACCCTTGCCTGATCCTCCCGTTTAGTGTATTTACTCTTAGCGTATTGTTTATTACTATGACCTATTGTTTCTTCTTTGTGTACAAGTTATCCCTGCATTCACTGACACTATTTTCTTTGTTCTGTATCAATGGTAGATTCTTGATTAGTTTACTGTGTTGTCTGGTTTTGTGTATATATAAAGGCATGATTAAAATACGATACGTTTCCGGTTTACCGTATTCTGTTTTTTTTCCGGTTCCCGATTCTGGTTCTTCTATTATCGGCCTCGGGGTGAGTGGATATATGGTGGTCACTCATTATCAACTAGGCACATCTCATTGGCGTTCGCTACAAGCAACTAAAATTTTTGTTGCGTCATATCAGTTGGTGACATAACACTCATTAAGGTTAACAAATAGACAACTTATGAAAGAAATTAAAACTGCTTACGAAGTCGATTTTAACAAACTATAATGAATGATATAATGAATAATGATGAAGTAATTTCATAGTTTGATAAGTACGCTGATGTAACTATAATGTATAATTCAATCGGGGTGGTTATTTTTGTGGAAATTGGTTATTTATATCACAGATTGATGAAAGTGGGAATTCTACCATTGAATGGCGACCCAGTAATGAAGATGATTAGGCGTTCGCCGTCAAACTGAAGCTCATGATGCAGAATTTGGGGTGCGCACTAATGAGTAGTTCTACACAAGAGCGAAACAGCTGTCCAGTGCTCTCTGGTTTTTAATAGTACCCTGCCAACATCTTACTTAATTACTTACTAACGCCCGTTACCCCTCATAGAAGAGCATAAGCTGCTCACCAGGATTCTCCATTGAACTCTATCCTGATCAATCCTATCCAGCTGTTTCCAGTTGCTGTTCATTCGTTTAATGTCTGTTTCCAATTCTCAATGCACTGTGTTCTTTGACCTTTCTCTTTTCCGTTTCCCAACAGAAATTCATGTTGATGCTTGTCTCGTGATGCAGTCTGATGGTTTGCGTAATGTATGTTCTATCCATTTCCAACGTCTTTTCCTAATTTCCTCTTCGGCTGGAAGTTGGTTTGTTCTCTCCCATAGTATTCTGTTGCTGATGGCTTCCGTCCAACGGACATTCAGTATCTTTCATCATAAACAATCCTTTCACTCCCAGGGCAGAGTTTAAATGGTTTTGCTTGTTTAATCTGGTTAGCGATTTTTAGCAGGCTTGGGTGATTTATGCAATTAGTTGCTAGGCAGTTATCATTGATTGATCACTAAGTAGTAATCATTATGATGTTTATCTAGTTGGTACTATTGAAACTAGATGATTCAGTGTCGATTTAACAAGGTAGTAGTAGTTCATCCAAGTTGAGAGGTGTACCTTTTAGATAAGTACAATTAAGGATAAGTACTAAATTTAAGGTTTTGTGTTGACTACTCTTGTTCTCAAACTATATTTCATAATAATATAACATTTACAAGAATATACTCTCTACCTAATTAGTATAACCACTTAAATAGTCATCATTAATCGGTTGGTTTCAATGTAACTTACTTAAGAAGGCCTATAGTGCTTCTGTTAAGAAGTGAATTGATAAAAACATAATTCACAATAGATTGAATATTCATTGGTGTATTCACTGTTGACTTAATAATCTACTTTGATCTATCTCCCATCTAAATATAGTGCCATTAACATCAAGTTATTTTAACTACTAGTAATATTACAACTTCGTCGATATTTTAGATTGGCACTATTATGGAATCGATAAGTATTGAAATTGGGATATCAAAATCGACAATTAACTATCTCCACAAACTCCCCATAATTGTAACTAACATCAGCTCACTAGTGACTAGCTCCTTTAAATAATTCCTGGAGTTCTAGTGTGATGACGTAGCCGGTGGAATTCATCCGTGTCGGGTGTGGGTCAGTAACCCATCAATGGCATGGAGAAGATCGCACAACGCATCACAAATTGACTGAATTAGAAATATCAACAGTTAGAAGCCGACTCAGTGGTCCGATGGTAAAGCGTTCGCCGCAGGACCAGGGGGTTTTGGGTTAGATCCCCGATGGGGTCGTGGATGCACACTGCTGAAGAGTCCCATGCTAGAACGAAACAGCTGTTTAGTGCTTCCAGGTGATCAATGGTTGTCTGATATAATCAGCTCATTTGTTCAGTCTTAAAATACTGTCAAGTCAACAAAATTAGGAAAGAAGATTGAGTGATATTCAAAGTCATGCATTTATCAAATTAAATCGTCGTATGATTAACGTAGAGATTGTTTTAATGGATCTTGCATCGGCCATGGTAGGAAAAGGAGTTGAGCGTACTTCTTCTGTATGCACGGTTCTGGCTTCTTGATCCGCATAGCTATCGCCTCTGCCGTTTTAAGGTCTTTGAGTTTAATTGATCTTGGCAGATAACTGTTTACGCAGAATATTATTGTGAATGACTGATTTATGCTCGCCGTACGACCTGTTTGAATTAGGTGAGCTAGTATTGAACTGTTGATATTTCTGGCAACCCCTTTGGTTGACTAAACAGGAAGGTGCTGCCGGGCGTGGAGGAGTAAATTCATTGAGCATCTACCAATGTAACTTGCTCCACAGGAGTAGTTGAACTAATAAATACAAAATGAAGTGTCAAGCTTAGGTAGTTTATTATTTATTCTCGGTATCACCATAGGGCTGGTAGAAAACACCAATTGTAGTTTCGCAGCGTTAAATGTTTTCTGGATGGAACTGAGAAACCTCAACGTTAGCATTTCACTAGGCGCGTGCACTCTGAATGCTAGTCTCATAAAAAGTCGCTTTCTATCTAGGGTTTGTAACATCGTTCTATTTGTTTTGAAAATAACATGTTTATTTATAAACTTTATGGGATAACCATTCTCCCTGAGGGTTTTATGCAACGCTTCGGTTTCTTTGTCAACCCCATCAGGCGAGCATATAGTTATTATTCTATAATGGAAGGTTTTCAATAGATTCCTTTTATATTGTATAGATACTAAGCTAAGTAAGTTTGTGTATTGTCTTATCCATGTGGTTTTCTTGTTCAAGTTTCTCCTTAATGAGTTGTCTGTTCTTTTTGCGAGCAGAACGCCTAGAAATGCTATCTTACCTTCACTTTCTTCTCTGCATATGAATTTAATAGCCGGGTGAACCCCGTTAAATTGCCTGAGTGTGTCAGACCGACTAATATCTTGTTTGCAAAGAAGGAATGTGTCATCCACGTATCGTCAGTAGAATGGTAATTTACTAATGAGTTGTGCAAGTGGATTGTTTTCTAGTTTGGCCAGGAATATATCGGCCAACATGGAACCCAGTGGAGAGCCCATTGCTTCTCCATCTACTTGTCTATATATATCATTATTAAACATGAAATGTTCATTCATTGTACACTGCAGTAATAATTCTTTAAGCGTATCTATTGGAATGGTGACGTCTATTACGGTTTCTATGACTTGGTAGCATATATAGTTAACCGTGTCAATTAGTGAAACATTCGTGAATAAGGTTGTAACATCCAGAGATTGCGTACATCACTCTTTACTGTTCATCTCCTTGACCATGTCTAGAAATTGAAATAAATCTTTGGAGCTGTGTTTAACTATCTGTTTGCAAAGAAGTTTCAGTAGGTATACCAGTCATAAGGTGAATTTTGCATATCTACGATTTGGATAATGCAATAAGAAGACGAATTTTATCAGAGCTATGTGATATATTTACGCAATACATTTCGAACAATCTGATCACACATACACTTGTTGGTCTGAATGGAATGCTCGGTTAATGTACCTTTGGTAAACCGTAAAGTCTTGGTGTATGTGTTCCTAATAGTTTAATTGCTTCGTATAAGTTTGATGGGATCAATTGTTGATCCTTTAGCCTTTTTAAAGATTTTGTGATGTCCTTCTCTGTTTTGGTATCTCATAGAATATCATTCATTTTTTCTATATAATCTTTTGTTTTGAGTAAAACTACTCCTGAATAGCTCAGTAATAACAATCGCAAACTATGAGATTAGGTGACTCGGGGTCAAATTCACAAGATAGCAGGCATACCCTTTTTAAAGAACCTAGGTCTTAGGTCTCTTGTTGACTAACTCCTCCCCCCCCCCCATATCTAAATCACATTTCATTTACATTGTTTTACTTAAAAAGTGGAGTGGGGTGAAATTTATGTCAACGTTAGCATTTCACATTAAAGTGATTGTTTAGATCATCCATATACAAGTCTTCCCTACCTCATGTTACTCTCAAATGAATTTTGACTATTCATACTAATCCACATAGATTGGGATACATAGAGAAGATATCTGTATCTATGCGTACATACCATAGTAACTGAAAATAAAAGGTTAATGTGTTTGATTACTCTTCATCTAATATACACAGTAATGTTTTGTATGAAAAAGAAACGCTAAGCTAATCAAGGCATTTTATGAGCCAATGGTGATAATAGAATAGATGGATTACATAATTTGACATAAATGCTAAGAGGTACAAATCAATAGTCAAAAGGCCGGTTCATTGATAAGAAGCAGTTTCAGTAAATTTGTCAATACAGATTAGACATTAAAATAATGTTGGCAGGGTACTATTAGAAACCAATGAGCAACAGAGAGTTGTTTCGTTCTGATAGGAGACTCCTCAGCAGTGTGAATCCTACATTCCGTCCCAGTATTTCGTGATTTTCAACAATACCCTGTAAACATTAATCTGTGACGTATTTAATCAACTGAACTTAATAGCAGTCTCCACAAACCATCTCAAGTTAATTAAAATAATAATCATCAAAAATAATTACGTAATAACAAGGTGTAAATAGACAGTCCTAGTAGAAGACATGGTAAGAAGAATAAACAAAAGAGGGAGGAGGTTGAGAGGAATGTGAAATGCATCAAAATGAATGGTGTTCGGAATTTATGGAATCATTATTCAACCAGGGAAGATATAGAGGTGCCACATGCTTTTTTTGAATGCATAAATTAGGGTTTCTATAATTTCTGATATGTGTAACAGACGGGATCGAACCCTATATGAAAGCTGGTCTACCATATAATATTTTAAATGGTTTCGTTTTTTCAATTATGTACCTTCTGTCTATTAGATGAGCTAGAATGAAACTAAAACACCTCTTGTAAAGTCTTTTCTAGTTGTTAGATGTTTATTCATTCGTTGTTTAATTTGCTTGGTTTTACAACCGATACTGTAAAATACTCAGCATTTATTAGATAGTGGGCAGATGAATGAAATATTACCATCTTTTAGTACAATGATTACATAACTAAGAGTAAAGTTAACCATGAGCATAGAAGTTTTAATGAGTACTTCATTCTACTTACGTTAATCCACATAGAAGAGTCCTATTTTTTATTGAAAAGTAAAAATACAAAGTTTACATTTTACATTCATTAGAAAATGTAAACATCATCAGAAGGATATACTCAAGTTACTGAATGTCTGTTGGCCGTAAGCCATCAGCAACAGCTTACTATGAGAGAGAACTGACCAACTTCCAGCCGAAGAGGAAATTAGGAAAAGACGTTGGAAATGGATAGAACATACATTACGCAAACCATCAGACTGCATCACGAGACAAGCATTAACATGGAATCCTGTTGGGAAACGGAAAAGAGAAAGGTCAAAGAACACAGTGCATTGAGAATCGGAAACAGACATTAAACGAATGAACAGCAACTGGAAACAGCTGGATAGGATTGATCAGGATAGAGTTCAATGGAGAATCCTGGTGAGCAGCTTATGCTCTTCTATGAGGGGTAACGGGCGTAAGTAAGTAAGTAAGTAAGAAAATACAACATTAAATATCAAACCAGCTTGTAATACCGATTGTATGATGCATACCGTTGAATGAATGATCTACTCATTATGTATGTACTCAGTGTGTATTAACATTATTAGTAGTATATTAAAATGATAAATGAACTATTGAATATAATCACTTACTGCCAATGTGTAGTACTAGAATGTGGAAACAAAGTATTTACATTAGTAAACATGCATATAATGACCATTTACATTAGTGACTAATTTCAAATAGGAATTCATAATGAGTCAGTTCAAAGTAGTGTTAACAATAGACGAAGCTGTATGTCGTAAATTCGTACTACAACCTATCATGTATCCAGTACTAGTTCTCAGTTTTCTTTAACCTAGATCTATTCATCAAATAACAAAGTTCAATTCAATAATCTATATAATATTCAATTCATCATCAACAGCAACGTAGAACCGGGCACAAACGCCTGTAGGTTCAAGTTGCCATACCACAAAAGCACTACGAGAATATTGAGGTAACGTATAGACAGAATGCAACAGGGAAGAGTAAGTGAAGATGTCCAGAAAATAACAATAGAATTTAAGATCTGGATGAGGTTAAAGAGTGAATACACTTGCGCCACTTTGACCGGTTCTGAGCCATATCACCTAGTGTCTCCAGCCATTTGTTGCGATCATCACGCGGACCCCAACCAGGTAGTCTACATCTACCAACATGGCTTAGACTAGTAGTCAAGGACTTCATGGACTGATGCCATGTTTAGGTTTGGCCGCCCCTAGCCTTCTTCCATCCTACTTCAGCCCTAGCTAACATGGCGCGACGGGGTAGACGGTGGTCGGGCATGCGCAATACATGTCCCAGCCATCTCAGTCGATGAAGGTTAATGACCTCTTCGACTGATTTACCATGTTTCCAAAGAACCTTTTGTCTAACCTAACT
This sequence comes from Schistosoma mekongi, assembly GCA_034768735.1. Classification (NCBI taxonomy): domain Eukaryota; kingdom Metazoa; phylum Platyhelminthes; class Trematoda; order Strigeidida; family Schistosomatidae; genus Schistosoma; species Schistosoma mekongi. Next base: position 3,021,983 of record CM068311.1, on the reverse strand, counting down.
ATTACTAGTCCGGTTATTCCATGGTATACGAGCGATGTTACGAAGATTCCTATGGTCAAATATCTGGAGACGACGTATATCTTGAGTTTTCATGGCCCACGTTTCGCAGCCATATGTTAAGATGGCGCGGATTGCTGCGCAGTACACCCGGCCTTTCGTTGAGACACGGATATCTCGTCTGCGCCACAAGTGCCGTAGATTGGCAAATGCCAATCGGGCTTTCTGGATCCGCGCTGAGATTTCATCAGACACCGACCCACCAGGGGTAATGAGACTTCCGAGATAAGTGAAGCGATCAACGCATTCAATTACTTCACTCCCTATAAATAATTTGGGGAAAGAAGCAGGCTAGTCCTGGAGTATCATTTTGCATTTGGGAGGGGAGAAGCGCATCCCAAATATGCCTGCATTGTTACTCAACGTGTTCAAGAGACCTTGAATGCTGCGTGCATCTTCACCAAGCAGGACTACATCATCTGCATGTTCTAAGTCGACAAGAGAGCCTCCTGGAAGGAGACTAATTCCAGAGGACTTAAAAGAAGTGAGAGAGATTTCTAACAGTACGTCTATGATGAAATTAAATAAAAATGGGGATAAGGGGAAACCCTGACGTACTCCACTTGAGGATGAGGTTTCTCGTGACAATTCGCCATATGCTTTGACTCAACCAGTGGTGACCGAGTAGAGAGCCTTTATAAGGTTAATGTACTTTTGAGGTATGCCTTTCAATGACAAACATTGCCACAAGACTTCACGGTCAACAGAGTCGGACGCTGCTTTTAAGTCAAGAAATACAACTATAGTTGGGCGTTGGTACATATGTCTGTGTTCGAGGACCTGGCGCAGGGTGAATATGTGATCAATGCAACCTCGGCCAGGTGTGAAACCAGTCTGGTTTTCTCGAGTCTGTTGTTCCAATTACAATCACTTCAATCAGATGTTGGTACAAATGTAATCATCCTGAAGTACAATGAAATGCTTCACAATTAAACGATCCACTTCAAAGAATTCAGTATAACTAAATTACAAGGTCAGAATACATAAAACGTTTCTGTTATCATAATTAGTTCATCAAATGATTAAAGTTAACAGTAGAACAGAAGAGGAACTTACGAATTATACGTTCCTATGTAGGTAATACCATAATTGATTATAATCATAGACTAACGCATATTCTACATATTGATTAACATAAAAAGCATGAATTAAATTAGAAATATCAACTATTTGGAACTGGTTCAATGATGTAATAATTTAGTGTACTTCACATTATTCAGATGTGTCTATAGATTTAATCACTGATATACTTGGTCGATGCTTATGTTCAGTATGTTTCTTGCAATCATCATTATAACATGAAGATAATAGAATGATACATATGAAATCTTATTACATAATTCAACATACCATTACAATAGTTAGATCCAGATTCATATGATTGTATTAAAAAGAATATGATAATAAGTATTGTAATCATTGATTGTGTAATAGGCATTCAATTGTAATGTATACTTATTAATGTCACTTTACATTTATAATGAATTTCTATACAATCAACGCAATTTAATATGAATCATTCAAGTTGTATGTAATCAAAATGATACATGTAGGAGGTAGTGTAGTTACGTAACAACTATACAATTATTTGCTTATTAATCATTTGTTACTAATAATACTGATCTATACTGATTTCATTCTGTATGAAATTGGATGATGTAACATCTACAATGACATGTATTGTACGTAGGTATGTAGTATCTATGTATGTAGAGCATGTATAGGACGTATAGGATAGTCTATGGTTTGTCATTTTCTATATGATATACCCTATTACATACTTTAATCGATGTAAGATATATTTCATCTATGAATGCTACATAGATTAACTTGCTATATACATGTAACAATTGAAATGAAATTGTAAAACAAATCATGAGATGGAAGTTAAGTGACTTAATACCGAGGTTGTTATGTCGAACCACTAAAGAACAGTGGAAGAACTTCTAGGACTGTATTTTAGAAGACTAATTCATTTATTCTGGTCGTGTGTAATGTAAACATTACATTTATATTATTGTTATGTTCCTCTTACTCTGTCCTCCCGTTTAGTATATTTGCTGTTATTGTATTGTCTCTTATTATGGACTAGAGTTAATTAGTTGTGTACAAGTTACTCCACCCCATTCACTGCCACAATCTCTTCTGTTTTGTACTAACGTAAAATCCCTAGTTGGTTTACTGTGCGGTCTGAATTTGTGTATATATAAAGGCATGATGAAAATACAATATGACCGGCAATTGAACTGAATTGATTGTGTCTGGTTGGCTCGTAGCTGCTGTCTTCTCTATTCCGGCTTTGGGGGTTGTTAGTCGTGGGGCTGACCTATCCGTATTCTGATATGCTGTTATCAAGGTTACTGTGTATTATTCCGCAATACATAACAGAGGTGAATAAAGTGAAAGATTACACTCATAGTACAGACATTAACTTGGTTATCCATGTATATCCTAATGATGAATATCATTTTAGTTAAACTACATTCACTGAAATGAAGAGTTGGGTGTTAACATCCGCACAAACTTCTGTTACAAATGTCCTATTAGTTGTTCTCTACAAGTGATCAAATGCTTATTCAATCGATCATGAATTTGATCGGTTGTTATTGACATTTGTGATGTCATTTAGACAAAATTCATTCTGATTGCCTTCACTGATTCATAGACTGGAAGTGGTTTATTAGTTTCTTCTAACTGATGTAATTTCAATGTGTTTATTGATTGCTGATCGAGCTGAATGGTAAGTTCCAAAGAAGTCGTCGATGTATTTTTGTTATAACTCGTGTGCGATATTTTGACTAGCCTCAAACAACTTTAGCACTCGAATGCCTTCAACTCTCCTTGTCGCCAAATTCAGAAGACAGAAGACGAGTAGACAGGAAACTTTATTCCAGTAAAATGAAGAGTCACTTCTGTACTAAATAATCATATATTTATAGTTTACTGAAATAACAAAATCAGTATTATAATCCATCCAATCCGAACTAAGAAATCTCAACTGTTACTCAATGAGAATTCGCCACGTCGACGTTCTGGCTGCCTCAAGGGTTCGGGTGACTTTGTTGATATTTCCGGGATCAATCCCAACAATTTTGTGATCTCTCACTCGTTTGATTAAATAAAAGTTAAAGCATTTAGTTAGCGTTCTTTTCTTTTGCAGTAAGATGATAATCAATAACATACGGATTTCTTACGATGGACTACACTACTGGTAGTTGGCTGGATTATGAAAACCTCAGCGTCTCAAAGGAAGCACGGAATACAGTGAACAATATGGACTAAACTAGACTACTTAGACTTCGAAGATAACCTAGCTCTTGTATGCCATATACAACAAGAAATGTAGGTGAAGCCCCAAAATACATAAAGGGGTAAAACAAGATCCTTAGATACACCAATACGGAGAAATTCTGAAAGATATGAAAACCCTTACATACTTGCTTTGCGTCATAGATAAACAAGAAGGATTTGATGGAGGCACGATGAAGGTAGAGATTCGCAATGCGAGACCAGCATTTCTACAATTCAAACCAGCTGTCATGCAACATCCGAGTCACAATTTTTAGTGCAAACGTGATGACAGTTCTATTTTATCGATCTGTAACTTGACAAACTACGAAAAGCATCCTTTAAAAGATATAAGTAATCACATAGTTTTTACACAAGATACTCCAGATTCGTTGGCCAAACTCTTTCAGCAATAGTCTACTGTGGCACAGGACGAACCAACTGCCGGGTGAATAGGATACACAATATGGAAATCACAAAACTGCATCTCAAGCCAGAAATTAACTAGAAATCTTTAAAGCCACAGAAAAAGAGGAAGATCATAGAACACACTGTTCCGGGAATTGGAGGCAGATTTGAAAATAAAACTTCGATAGCTCATAGCAACATCAGGAGGACACTTAAGATAAGAATAATTCGTAAATCATTCACGTTATCTCTACTTTGATTGTGTGTGGCTGTATAAGTTTCCTGTATTCAGACAGCTCTTTTGAATATTGTACAGACTGAATTAGAAAAGTTATAAATTTATTCATTAATAGGTTTCAGATTCACGTTATATTAATATTTATTCGACATATCGGTTCTGTTACAATGAACTTGTATCTTCCCGTTGATTTATTATGGACTGAAGCTGGTTAATCTCTAATGTCATATGTGCCTCCTGAAGAGATTGCCTCGATACAGTGATAGTTCACATGTATTATTTGAATCTAGATCACGTGTTTCGTCTTATTTGAAACTCATCGGCTGGATGCACTTGTATCTTAGTATTGATTTTCCCACTGGGATGCACTCGTTGCCGAAGTGTGACTGTCTGAACTCAGTAGTCTAGTGGTGAATGAGGTGGTGTTTGGCACGAAACGGGCTTAGTTCGAATCCCTGTGTGAACAAAAGCATTGGGATGCAGGCGCATCCAGCTTATTAGTCCCAAATATGACGATATGACAGTCCTGGATTCTGCTTACCAATCAAAGTCCAACTTAAATTATCAGTTATATTATTGCATCTAATATTCCATTACTGGTGCGCCGTACATTTTTTTATTGTGGTATAAAAAGAAAGGTCTTTGTAAAAACATTCATTGATTCTTATTATAGTTTCAAAGACGGAATAATTCTATGTCCTTGACACTACTGCTTGTGAAACTTTCTACGGTATTTAATAAGAATGTAATTAGATCTTCCAGTTGATTTATCGTGGACTGAAATTGATCAGTTGCTGTTGCCATATGTGCATCCTAAGCGGATTGCCTGGGAAGAAGTTTAGAGGAACAGCTTAACTCGAAATGTTATTGTGTCCTTGGTTATATGTTCATAAGCTAATATCGAGGTGCATCTCAACTGTTCTGATAATTTAGAATTTACCACGAAACTTGAATACCCAAACTTTGATACATAGTGGGGTCGTAAGTGGTCACTTTCATGAAGTACCGCATTTCGATTCATTTGAATTCAATTTACTTCTTTGACACATACAATGATTTCAAAACTCCATGAAATAGAAGCTAACCAAACTACTGTGTTCATTCTGTTACGTTTTAAAATGAACCAACTTGTAATTAAAGTATCAGTCAGCTATTTATCTAAGTAAAGTTGTGTATAATCAACTCTATACTACATTAGAGTGTATTTGGAAATTCCCGTTGATTTGTCGTGAACTGAAACTGATCATTCTCTGTTGTTATATCTACATCCTGAGCGGATTGCCTCAACATAATGATTGTTCACAAGTATTATTTGAGTCGAATTGTGACTGGCAAACGGAATCTAAGACATGTGTTTCGTTCTATCTGTGACCCATCATTTGAATGTACGTATGTCCCCATGCTGATGTTCACACCAGAATTTAAACTTGATTTGTTTCTTACCAAGCGTCACCCCCCCCCCCAATACACCATTATACAACTAACTTCAAACACTGATTCAGTTCAGTCTATGACAAATCAACAGGAAAATCCTAATACACTCTTATTATACCCATTGTACAATTATAGCTATCTCATCACTGCACTGTTTCTGTGCAATCTAATGATAACATAAGGTAATCACTTAGTGTTATTCAAATTTTTGTAACTTCATTATGTAGTTAGTATAGATACTACTCATTAGTAGTTTACCAGACACTATTAATATTTTATATATTAATAAGCAAAATATACTGTTTATTTGTTTAAAACATTCATCATATTGAAATGTAACAAAAGTTATTAGTTATTTCCAGAAAAAGCCACTTATAGTGTTCCTAAAATATATAAAAAAAAACATAACATATTGATTATTAGATTAGAATTACAAATGATTACATAATCATTTGAAAGGAAGCACTAGATAAATGTTTCGTACTAGTTTGAGATTCATCAGCAGTTCTTACCTAAGATTTCAACTTAATGGCTTCAGGTTGACAAACACTTAATCATCTTCAATTACTGGATCGGTTGATATCCAATAGTGGAATTTCCATTCTCATCGATTTATGATATATAACAAGAGGATTATCGATTGCCATTAGTGATAACTGTTTAACTCCTGACAAATGTGAACTCCATCAGTCACGATTTTTCTTTAGATCTTCAGGAATATACTGGAGTTAGTGATTATTGTAGTTAAAATATTAAACATGGTTTGTGGAGATCAGGAGTTTGTTCATCACAGATTGATGTTAGCAGGGTACCATTAAAAAGCATGAAAAATTGGACAGATATTTCATGCGATCACTGCTGAGGAGTACCATACTCATACATATCAGTCGCCCAGTGCTCCCTGGTTATAAATGACACTCTGTCACTATCAATTTGTGACAAATTTAATTAATTAAACTTAGCACCAAACTCCACAAACCTTCTCAATTCAACTAAATGATTAATGTTGATTTACTCATTGTCATTCAATTTATGCTCTGTTAATTCAATTGATATGAATAGGTAAATGTTCTATTCAACTCATCGTATCTCCGATAACATGTATCATAAGTGACATTCAACAGAATACAACAGTCTTATTAGTTCAAGTTAGAATTCACAGTACAGTATAGAAATGATCAAATGCATTACATCACTGATCAAAATGTATTCCCTAATTAAAAAATGTCAGGTAAGATATTGACCTCAATGTTATCACGAATGTATGATGAAATGTCGTACAATCGATAGTAAGTCATAGCTAGAATTTAGTATCAAGGCTAAAGATTAAATATTTTAGTTGAAATTATGCATTGAATATTTTTGAAATATGATTTTGTGTCAGGGTCCAGTGTAAGAAATGAGTTTTATTGTAAGCATAATCAACGTATGGAACACTCCATCACAACATTTGTTTCATCTGTTGATAAATTGAAAGTGTTGAATCAACTGAGAAACTTTTGTCGCTATGACTAACACATACAATCCAAACTTCTATACTAACCACACTGAACATTCAACATAGTTTGTCAAGATCTTTGTAATAAATCACATAAAGTATGTGAAACATCCTGTTAATGTCCACTGAGGAGGTCTTGACACTGTTGAACTTAAATTTAAAAATTCAATGAGACTTAAAGGTTGTTGAAAGCTTAAGTTGCATAGACTAATATTAGCTATAAGACTATTAGATTCTAGTTAAAACAAGGATTTAGTGCTATGAATTCGTATTTAGAGTTATGAATATGTTCGAAAGTTAAACATTATGGTTATAAGATGATTAACACAATGAAATAGGATATTCGAATGGTTGTAATGCTACTTTGGAATGAATGTTTACATCGTTCATAAAGTATAGTTCTTTATATTATGCCCTTCAACTCTTATTGAAACTCCGACAGAACCACGATTCATAATAAGAACTACATATACACTTATGTGGTTTATCAGTAGAACCATTGTCATGTAGATCAATCTGTGGATTGTTAATTGCCTTTTGTAAAGATCTTCACGAGAAATACATATTGTAATTAATCTTTGCTTCAAATTCTTCGAAAAGTGACATAACAACTTTCCCTTCATCTAGATGATTTCCTTCATTATTGTTACTGTGGTCTGACAGTAGTGACAACGTCACAATAGAACTTAATTTAATTTATTTACCATGAAAAGTATTTATATCCAATATAACATTGTTGGCGCGTCTACCAGAAACCTCAACGAAGCCTCCAGAACCCTTGAAAGAGTCGGAAACGTTCCTTTCAATCACTGATCGATAGAACCATTCCAGAATGTCGACATAACGCGCTCTGATTGGGTAATATTTGAAAGTTCTTAGATTGGATTGGATGGATTATAGTATAAATTTTGTTGTTTCAGAAAACTATAAATATATGATTATTTTGTACAGGAGCGACTCTTCATTTTACTGGAATAAAGTTTCCTGTCTACTCGTCTTCTGTCTTCTGAATTTGGCGACAAGGAGAGTTGAAGGCATTCGGGTGCTAAAGTTGTTTGAGGCTAGTCAAACTATCGCGCACGAGTTATAACAAACGTAATGCCTCTTTTTTCCCTGATAAACTATTCAATCATAATTATTATCCTCACTTTATTTCAAAGTGATTATTGAATTGAAACAATGACTGATTCATTAGTAAATTGACATATTAAGTATCGTATTTGTTCATTTTTGTCATGGGTTAAGAATAAAATACTAGGTAAATACGGTAAGTCTATTGATGCAACAATAAATCTTTATCAGCTGAAGTGGCTAGGAAATGTGTTACGCATACCTGACCACCGCCTACCTAGACAAGCGATACTGTCTGGTGTAGGAGTAGGCTGGAAGAAAGCTAGGGGTGGTCAAATCAAAACATGGCACCAGTCCATGAAGTCATTGATAGTTGGGCTGAGCCATGTTAATAGGTGCAGACTACCTGGTTGGGGTCCGCGTGCCGCTCGTAATTAATGGCTAGAGACCTTGGGTGATATGGCTCAAAATCGTTGCCAATGGCGCAGGTGCATCCACTTCTTGTCTTCCTCCAAATTCTAAGTTTCTGATTTTATCATAATTTTCTATTTACTGAATCATATTTTCCTGAATCTTATTTCCGATTTCTATTCATTTCCATTAATGCTAACTATGTTACTACCTCCCCTACTCTGGGATTTGATCCGACAATTTATTCTTTATCTGCTAATTTTCGTATGGCAACTTGAACTGATGTACACATGTACCAAGTTCTACGCTGTAACTGACTGGCTGTCCATTTCTATACTTTACTGTAGTCAGAATTACAAAGTTACACTATTGTTGCTTAGGCAACTAGTTGTAACAAGTATAATCATTGATTACGTAATACTTGTATACGTTTACAAACAACTTACCATAACGAATTCATTGTACTACAATCAATGAATTAAGTGCATATCTAATTATAGTTTATAAAGACAAGTAATGCAACTTGTATATTTCATTGCTTGGAATAAAAACAAAATAGCATTCTATTCAACACTATATCTAACTGTAATTAGGATAAACTTGTATATTCCCGTTGATTTGTTATAGACTGAAGCTGGTCAGTCATTGTTGCTATACATGCATCCTGAGCGAATTGCCTCGATATAGCGAATTTTTCACAAGTATTATATAAGTTGGATTGTGACTGGCAAGTGGAATCCAGGACGCGCGTTTCGTCCTATTTGGGACTCAGGATGCACGTATAACAACAATGACTGACCAGCTTCAGTCTATAACAAATCAACGGGAATATACAAGTTTATCCTAATACCAATGTGCCCGTTGCACAAGCGTAACTATCTGGACTCAGTAGTCTAGTTGTGAACGCGGTGGCGTCCGACACGAAACGGACTGAGTTCGAATCGCAGTGTGAACATCAACATTGGGATGCAGATACATCCAGCCGATGAGTCCCAAATAGGACGAAACGCGCGTCTTAGATTCCATCTGCCAGTCACAATCCAACTTATACTAACTGTAATTATAAATGTAACTATTCACTGTATGATGTGTATTCTCTATTAAGAATTTTTTTGCATGGAAACTTAACTCCACCATAGAAACATATAAACTGAATGATGTACTGAAAAGTTATCATAAGATAAACTTCCTCAACTTAAACTTCTTGGTATTACACTTATCAATCACACTTTGTGAATACTACTTTATAAACAGAAAAGTAGTATGTTAACTAACAACTTACCAAATTGAGTTTACTGTAGCTCTATTAAGAAATAGATTAATATTACGTAATACAAATGTACAAATGTAATATGATAAATTAGAGTTAATATTCTAGATGAGAAGAACACTGCCACTATATAGTCGTTTTAAAGTTTACTTAACCATTGAAAATGCTTGTTGAATAATTCATCTAGAAGTGAATTGAATGGTCTCGATCTAATGATACTTAGTGATTCATTCTAAGTATCTGCCTGTTGATTTGTAATGGGCTGAAACTGGTCAGCCTTTGTTGCTATATGTGAATAATGAGTGTATTGTCTCGATATAGCGATATTATACAAATAATGTTTAAGTTAGATTGTGACTGGCTAGCAGAATCTAGCAGAATGTTGATGTTCACATTGGGATTCGAACTCAGTTTGCTTGGTGTTTACACCGCCACCACCACGGTGTTCACCACTATGTCCAAACAGTTACACTTGGGATGCAGGTACATTCAGCCGATGAGGACAAAACGCGCATCGTGGATTCCACTTGGCAGTCACAATCCAACTTATACATAAATTACACAAGAAACTATAATCTGTCATTATATAAGTTTAGTTGGTTACTCACCTAAGACCTGTCCATATACCCCTATATAATATTCCAAATTAAAAAGAAAAAAATCATATTGTTACTTATATCTAACAATACGTAAGCTAGCAACGCTATTCTTAAAGATTTAAAGGCTTATAGTTTAATACTGTGGTATAGTTATTAGGGAATATTGCTGAAGAATTCCACATTAGAATCAAAGATTTCGACAACCTTCTTAGCTAAACTTGAAGTACACTCAGTATATGAGTAAGTAACGTTTGCTGTATTACCAGAGCAAATTCTAACGGCTGAACCCACTCATACGAATGACAATAAATCATATCGTAATAAAGGATGGAAGAGAAGTTATATTTGATGGTAAATAAAGCGTCAATAGGATATCAACGTCTAGGCTGGAAAACTAGAGAGAAACTTCCCACGGTGAGTCGTGACGTGATCTGGTGATGATACTTGACCGAGTGACTTCAACTAGTTGTGTCCGCTAAAACAAACATGATCAACATCAATGTCGAGAACCTATGTAACTAAAAGAAACTCTTTCAATATAAACATCCTAGTTGCATAACATTTAATAATTATCAATCTTATGTGTAGATAGTGTTGATTTGAAGTAAACATTCAACATTAATGTGTTGTCATGATAACTTGAAGTATGTAATCAATTCAATAGAACCAATAATCGTACTCTTTGAATGTTACATAAAAATCTATAGAAACAGTTACTTACCCCGAAGCTGAAGTACTAAAAAAAATGCAAATGTTAATTCAATTACTAAGAATATAATAACTGAGGTTCCCTTCTATTGAGAAATTAACAATAAATACTACTTACATATATGACAGTTATGTTTACTTAGAGAATTCAGTAGTTCTTTTAGAGAAATCGATCGTTGTTGTTCTGATTGTCGTTAACTTTTACTGTACAATCATCCAAGAGGTGGAGAGTGGGGAGGGGAATGGGTTAGTTAAATTAATGACGTGACAACCAATCTCTTGATATTTAATATTCTGATACAATGTAATCAATCTTATTCTTCATATAGATGCATTGCAAATAGTGTAAAAGTCAACTATGCCAACATTTCTTCCAAGTGTACATGAATATATGTCAATCGAAAATAGTCTGATAGATAGATTGATTGGTCAGGGATCCTTAGATAGATCAATATATAGATGGATAGATTGATAGATCAGGGATAGATAGATAGATAGATAGATAGACAGATAGATAGATAGATCAAGGATAAATAAGTAAATAGACCAGGGATAGATAGATAGATAGATAAATAGATAGTTATGTAGATCAAGGAGAGACAGATCAAGGATAGATTGATAGTTAGATAGATCATGAATAAATAGATAGTTAGATAGATAGATATTTTTAAGTTGGATTGTGACTGGCAAGCGGAATCCAGGACGCGCGTTTTGTCCTATTTGAGACTCATCGGCTGGATGTACCTGCATCCCAATGTTGATGTTCACACTGGGATTCGAACTCAGTCCGTTTCGTGTCAAACGCCACCGCGTTCACCACTAGACTACTGTGTCCAGACAGTCACACTTGTGCAACGGGCATGTGCAACGGGCAGGTACATCCAGCCGATGAGTCCCAAATAGGACGAAACGCGCGTCCTGGATTCCACTTGCCAGTCACAATCCAACTTAAAAACATATAACTTGTGTAACAACGCTATATCGAGGCAATCCGCTCAGGATGCACATATGGCAACAGAGACTGACCAGTTTCAGTCCATTACAAATCAACGGGAATATACAAGCTTACTACCAGACGACTATCGTGGCATAAACGTCACACACAATCCAACCAGTTTACTAAAATAGGTTCTGTGCCAATTGAAAGACAATATAAAATAAGAAGACAAAACAACTGTTGTCTACAAAATCAACTACTGTAACTGAGGTAAACTCTGCACCGGAAAATGCAGTCGACCTCTTCATCTCCGCCTACATAGACACTAATTAACCGTCATGTGCCATGACAAGTCTTCTTTTATATCAATACAGACAGACATTAATGGTAATTATTTCAATCAGCAATCAATAAACTCATTGGGACAGAAACAGTTTATCAACTTAGACAACAAGTCACATTAGCATGGAAGAGAATTACGATTAAATAAAAAAAACACAGAACAAGTGCTAATAACAATCAGTCAAATTTAAGGTGGACAAACGTAGTCGTCAGTCACTTGTGGTAAAAATTACGTCGTTTACTTCTATCCAGAAGTTTATGCCGATGAAATCGTCCAGAATGACGATGAAAGGTTGACAATCAAACCATCTAGTGGCAAACTGATATTACAAAATGGTCTCAGTCAGACAACCATTGACTACCTGGAAGCACTGAACAGCTATTTCTTTCTAGCATTGGACTCTTCAGAACTACACATTCAAAACCTCATTAGTGTTCGAACCCAGGACCCCTAGCTCCACAACCAATGCCTTACCATTAGAACACCGACTCTACTTCAAAGTGGAGATATATCTGATTCTGTCCATTCGTGGTGCATTGATTTTTAACAATCGTCACAATATCTGATTACACCATCTTACTTAGAGAATACAATCTAACCAAAATAATATAACAGATTTTCAACTTACCTGTTGTTTTTCGCATCTGCTGTTGATAAAGTCAAAAAAGTAACATGTTACCAAGATGCTTTTATTGATGTACATAAAGATTAAAGAAACATAATCGAGTTGGATATACATTAGAAAATATATACAACTAACTTACTTACACCTATAACACCCACCCTGCAATTTAGGAGCATAGGCCGCTCACCAGTGTTCTCTGTTGAACTCTGTCCTGATCAATCATTTCCAACTGTTTCCAGTTGCTGTTCAGCTTTTTGATATCTGCTTCTAATTCTTTGACCTTCCTCTTTTCCGTTTCCCAACAGAACACCAAACTAATGCTTGTCTAATGATACAATCTGATGATTTCCACAGTGTATGTCCTATCCATTTCCAACGTCTTTTCCTAATTTCCTCTTCGGCTGGAAGTTGGTTTGTTCCCTCCCATAGTAGACTGTTGCTGATGGTTTCCGGCCAACAAACATTCAGAATCTTGCGTAGGTAGTTGTTTATAAATACTTGTATCCGTCTGATTATGTTTGCAGTAATTCTCCATGTTTCAGCTCCATACAGTAGAACTGTCTTGACGTTTAAATTGAAAGGTCTGTCTTTAATGTTGGTCGACAGTTGTTTTCAGTTGCATATGTTCTTCAATTGTAGGAATGCTGCCCTTACTTTACCGATCCTTGTCTTTACATCTGCATCGGATTCTCCTTGTTTATCAATGATGCTTCCCAAGTACGTAAAAGTATCGCACTCTGCCTGTAACCTTCCTAGATTTACTGTCGGTCCCAAGCCTGGCTAAAGGAGGAGGGTTAGGCATTGGACTATCATTCCTATCCCAAAAAAAACACAAGCTAACCATCTAATTTAACTTATAACAAAAAGAAAAATGTTTACTCAATATATCTTAACAGAATAGACAACTACCGCTTTTGGATGTTCCACAATGACATGTTTGAATCAATAGAATCACAATTATCATATATGCAATCATCTTAATAAACTATGAAATTATACTTTTTTTTCTTTACAATATACTACTTATATAGTTAATTTACAGTCTATACTAGTTAGTAGTCAATTTAAATTAATTAACAACTTAATATGAATCAACATAATCTATGGTTAATATTAACATTTTTGTTTATAAAGTTGTTTTACTCTTCATAATCAACAAATAGTCATGTTTATATTGTTTATTTGATTCTAATCATTCATGATAGAGTAATAGTCAAATTGTATTGTATATACTACGTAATTATTCATTTAAGTAGTATATGTAATACATCACATATATATGTTCTACTTTATTGACATATATGTTAATGTTCGGCTTACGGAATAATCTTGACTTGAAGTTAGTGAAATGTAATGGAGAGTAAACAATTGCTTTGTCACAGAATATGGCTCTTAACTGTGACAGGGAATCATACAGTAAACTTTCAGGTTATCCAATAAACATTTAACTATCAGCATCAAGTGGAAGGTGTTCATTGGTAGAATTTTCGATTCATTTTATGATAGAAATAAGCTATTATGAAGTGATGATTGTTTTAATGCCGACTTGTCTAAACTCTAACAGTTATTTTAATTTGGTATTGATGGTCTTTGGTTGAATACCATCAACAACAACCTTCTAGCCTAGGAAGAAATTAGGAAAAGATGCTAATGGTGGATTGGACACACGTTGAAGAAACCATAAAACTTTGTCACAAGACAAGCACTAACTTAGAATCCTAAAGGCTAAAGGAAAAGAGGAAGACCTATGAACACATTGCGTCGGGAATCGGAAACAGACATGAAGAGAATGAACAGCACCTGGGAAGAGCTAGAAAAAAAAGCCTAGGACAGAGTTGGTTGGAGAATGCTGGTGGGCGGCCTATGCTCCACTTTGGGTAATGGGCATTGATGATGGCTGATGGTCTTGGATTGGAACTGCTAAAAGAATCAAGAATATGCAACAATGAGGTATCACATGATAGAATAACACAATTTCCCCGCTTTCCGTGGTGTTCAGTTTCACCTCCACCGTGGTGTATATATGGAATACTTCAAAAACACAATAAATTTTCATTTTCAACAAATTCCCTCTCATCTGAACTATTTCATATTGTTATAACTTGTGCCTGATATCTTGATTAGCAGCAGACAACTTTAGCACACGAACGTCTTCAACCCTCCCAGTCGAAAATCCGAAAAACGGAAGACGAGTAGGCAGGAAACTTTATTCCAGTAAGAGAGAGAGTGGGTTATGTACAAAATATTCGTGTATTAATAGGACGCGCCACGTTGAGATTCTGGAAGTTTCTGTCGGTCAGTGATCGGGTGGAATGTCTCCAGCTCTTTCAAGGTTTCTGGAGGCTTTTTTTGAAGTTTCTGGGAGATATCCTAACACATTTCATAAGCATTTTAAAAAGTATCCTACGTGTTGGAGACAAAAACGGTTAAAAACCAGTTTGTTTTCTAGTTTCTTGAACAATAATTACTGTAAGATGTTTCATAAAAGTTTTCGATCATCTACCTCGAAACTAACTTAAAATACAATAAATTGTATTCTAAGACAACTGCTGACTTTTTTACAAACTGATTGATTATTCCATGAGAATTTTTGAATATTTGAGTTTTATTATGTCTAGCAAGTGGAATCCAGGAAGCACATTTCGTCTTATTTGGAACTAACCGGCTGGATGTATAGATGAAGAAATATTGGAAACTAGAAGGAATCAGACAACTCACTTAGGATGAATTTGTATCTTCCCGTTGATTAGTCTTTAACTGAAACTGGTAAGCCTATGTTGCCATATGTACATACTGAGTAGATCACCTCGATAAAGCCAATACTCACAGGTATTATTCAAGCTGGATGCTGGTTACGTTTTATTTGGAAGCCATCGGCTGAATGTACCTGCATTCCAATATTGATGTTTACACTAGGATTTGGACTCAGTCCGTTCTGTGTCAGACGCCACTTCGTTCACCACTAGTCTACTGAGTCCAGAAAGATTGACAGGTACATCCAGCCGACGAGTAGCCAGTAGAACGATACGAGTATTGTGGATTTCAATTACCAGTCACAGTCTAACCTAAACATGAATCAGACAACTGTTTAAACCTATTACGATACTACTCATTAGTGTACATTTAAGTCACTAATGCTGGTCAAACGTATGATCTACACAATTCTCTAAAACATTAAATTAGTAGCTAATTACAACTGCGAATGATGTGTTGTAACACCTGAAGTGCCCCGGTATATGAACAAGTTACGTTTACGGCATTACCAGAGATAACTTCTAACGACTGAACCCACTCATACGAATGACAATAAATCAGAAGGCAATGAAGGATGGAAAAGAAGTTATGTTTGATCGTCAATGGGATATCAACGTCTAGGCTGGCAAACTAGAGAGAGAGATGCTTGACACGGTGTATCGTGACGTGATCTGGTGATGATACGTGACCGAGTGCCTTCAACTAGTTGTGTCCGCTCAAACAAACATGGTCAGCATCAATGTCGAGAACTTATGTAATCATTTATTATGGGAATTATTTACCGCTACACATTCAAAAACAGTGAGGTACACAATTTTAGCCATATATTAATGAATCAATATGATATACAAATGTACTACTTCTTGTAGTATATGCAATCAGTTCTAAGGTTCCATGGATATCCATCGAATTATTATTGTCATTAATATGATGTAACATGAATTCAGCATAATGAACTATAACATATCTGTTAGACACTGAAAGATTACGCTAGATAGATTAATAAGCAGTGATTCTTAACTGTTGCTGAACACGCACTAATACAGTTTAAAGGTGAGACTGTCTTATAAACCCATTTTAGTGACTGATTTCTGTAGGATTGAGTCATTTGAATTTAAATTGAATGTTCCCCCCCCCTAGTAACCAACTCTCCATAAAGTCAGCTGTCACAATTAGGTAACTGTAGCTGTAAATAATCCCCAAAATAAATAGTTAAATAGGTCCTCGACATTGATGCTGACCACGTTTGTTTGAGCGGACACTACTAGTTGAAGGCGCTTGGTCACGCATCATCACCAGATCACGTCACGCCGTACTGTGGAAAGCATCTATCTCTCTAGTTTGCTAGCCTAGACGTTGCTATTCCATTGCCGCTTTATTCACGATCAAATATAACTTATTTTTCACCCTTCGTGCCTTCTGATTTATTTTCATTCGTAAGTGTGTTTAGTCGTTAGACGTTGCCCTGGCAATACCGCAAGCGTAACTTGTTCATATATCGAGTGCACTTCATAACTATTTGTTACTATGCCTCTTCATACACAACTACTACATTCTGTAGACATTATTTTGATTCTTCAAAAACTTCACGTCATACAATTGTCTGTCAACCATAAAATTAAGAAAAGAAAAACAATCTTTCATTGTTATTGACAATATAAACATATTACTTATAATCATCTTATTTATACACCCTTTTAAGTAGTATATACCGACATATAAAGTATTACTATATTGTTATATAATTAAGAAGTTACATTGAAAACCATTTGAAGTAAACATATGCATGATACATCAAGTAAACAATATATATTGAAGCATAACTATAACTACTACTAATAAATTTGTTTTATAAGTAGTATGTTTTTGAAGATATTTACAACATACTCACTTATGGACAATAAATTAAAAATAGTACAGTAGTTATAATCATTAAGAGTAGAAAATATAAACTTGTATTATGCTTATAAACAAAATGTGTATTTCACAGGAAGTGACTATACAAAATGTATAGTCATGACAAATGTTGTACACTCTTAGACAACACTCCTCATTAGGTACAGTTATAGTAAGTATCAGTTCATTAGCGATATACTTCTCGAGAAAATTCTTGAAGTTGAAATGAGAAGACAAAACTAGAAGAATTCACCTCTGTCGTATATGAGATAGTTGTGGATCGATGGTATTGGATGAAGTTGAAGAAATATACCGCTTATTGATCAAATAAGAAATACCAACTGTTGGATATAGGCTAACTCAGTGGTGGCGTAAAAAGCTGAATGTGTAGAGCTTATTCGTCTAGTTGGGTAGTGGATGCGCACAGCATCGGAGTTCTATTGTAGGATGAAACAACTATTTAATGCTAATGCCTGATTTCCAGTGGTTGACTAACTTGCACCATTTTCTGATATCATCATGTTAGGGAAGTAGGACATTAAGTATAACTGTATTTCATGGTATTAAGTAAGTTATTAAATCTCTAAGGGTATTAATCCAGCTCACTCTTGTGGAGTTTAGATGTTTGTATGTGTCATAAATTGATGTTGGCTGGACACTAATGATAAATAGAGAGTATCGAAAACAGGTTATTTTTCCCATATGAAACTACTCAGCAATGAGTAATGTCGATTTAATCAAGTAATTGAACCGATGGGTTTAAGGTCCCAAGGTGGACGCTTAACTATCTGCACCGCTGGAACTTCATCAATGGTAAAAGTCCCAGTTAATCAGAAAATGACTGTTACTCCTCGTGCAGAACAGGCAACCGACAAGCATTCTTCAAACAACTCTTTACTCAAATCTTCTTTTCAGTTGTTTCCAAGCGGCATTTTTTATTTTCAGAAAGCTTCCTAATGAAATATGTTCTTTGATCTTCCTCTTTTCATTTGACCTCGAGGTTACCTAGTTTGTGCCTATACTGTTTCTTATCCATCTCTATCGTTTAATCCTAATTTCTTCTCCAGCTGAAAGTTAGTTTATCCTCTGCCACCGTAAGTTGATGACGATGGTGTCTGAACAACAAATCCGGAGTACCTTGCTCAAATACTTGTATCTTTGAATGATACCTCTCGTATTTCTATAAATTTTAGCTCTATGAAATAGAATTACTTTGACGTTGGTATTGACAATATATTGACCACATATTGTAGAGATGTTGTTTTTGCCTTGCTAAATCATGCCTTTACATGAAGTCTCACTTACACTAATTTATGTTACATCACGACGATCGCTGTGTGATATACAAGACTTGACTGGTTTTCTTCTTAAAATCGAATGTGTGTACATCCCACTGAAGAGTCCCATACTAAGACGAAACAACTGTTCACTGTTCCGTGGCTTTTAATGATATCCAACCTACCTCAATCTATGACAAACACTAACAACTAAGCACATAAATTATGTTATTGCTTGAAATTCATATATGAGAAGAATAAGAAATTGGACATTTTAAACTAGTCTTATTCATAGTTTCAACTGGTATAATGAATTAAGTAATGGAAGGTTAATGATATGATTATCATCTTGATACTGTTTATGATTTCAACTGAAATTCACTTATCAAGCATTATGATACCTATGACGTAATGAAGATACATTGAAAATCAAGTTCATTTGTAACTGTACATAGAATGATAACAGTATTAAAGTAATGCAATACAGAATCACGTACTTACAAAATGAAGTAAATATATTCTAGGCACATCTTTGTACATCTTACCATACTCCATGGTTTATCGCCTATAGTATTTGGGCCTTTTTAAGCACAAAGATAATATATCAAAAACTACCTGAATAAAGGTCGTGTGCAACGATCTTCACTTACTTACCCCACTGGGCAGTAAGGTCACACTCTTAGGTTGATGAAACCATTCCCCCCCCCCTCCCGAATCCAATTTCGTCTTCAAGTACCTAATGAAGAAGATCCCTTCCATGGTGTAGAAAAAGGAAAAATGTTAACTTTTCTCATACATCTAACACTATTCAACATGACAATCGTCACAATGCCTGCAAAGAAGCGGTCCTTATAATCTGTACGTTGATTTCAATGCTTATTGGAACCAATCTAATAGCAAAAAGAAATCAAATCAATCATCTCTTCATGTGTTAAGTAAATATAACATTTTGTTAAGTACTTTGGCTCGCTGTATTAAATTTATGTCACTTTAAAGTGAAAACACCTTCTTGATTAGTTTTGTTTTGATAATAAACAATCACTGTGTATCAGTGTCAGGCTCGAATTCATTACTTTTTATCTACATACTACTTGACACTTGTTGTCAAGATGCACCTTTGAGGTGATTCATTCCATCACAGACCAGTTTCACCATCTATGACCGTTACTACGGAGCTATTGAATAGCTACTGACTCGTTGTAGGACTGTACTATATGCTATGTAGTGATCAGATTGATATTCATTAGGTTAGTTATGACAATGATTGAATTCTATCTCTTAAGTTGTAATGCAACAACTAGTCATTCACCTGCTGAAACACCTCAACAATAACGGTGGTAGACTATGTAATCCGCTGAGTAGCATGAACTCTAACAAAGACTACAGGTATACCTTCCTGATGATTGCCCAACTTTCTTCATACCACCTATTATCTCAAAATGGCGAAAGTGATGTCGAGTAAATTAGAATAAAGTAGAATGTGACAAACACTACAAAAACTTGATAAGCATCAGTGTGGTCACTACATAGTGGTTAGCCAATATATTATCTATCTTCCTCTATTTTTCCATCAGTATCAGGATCCTCCATATTAGTTACAAGTCTTTATAATGGTCTGTGAATATATAAGATAACAACTTCACAGTTGACCTCTTTATTCTATAGTACATAAAGAATCATCCGGTTTTAATGTGTGAACACATAGAAACTAGATTTCTTTACTGAATAATTATGTTACAGTGAATGATATGTATTGTATCTATGCCTACTTTGTTACAACACCTCGAAATATTACTTACTTTAATTACATGATATGGAGCATTCACCGCCAAGCCAAAAATCTATGGCTTCGATCCTTGACGATGTCATGGATGTTCACTTCTGATTAATCTAATAATAGGACAAAACAGCAGTTCAGTTTCAATTGAGGGTAATCAATGGTTGTCTAATTCAAACTAACTCATGATATTAAACTCACGTAACTTGTTATATTCGAAGTTAATGAAACAAACCATATGATAAGTAAAGTGAAGTGAGTAATCTAGAATCACATAAAAAATTGGAATATGTATTTCGTTATAGTAACTCCGCCTGTAGCTCTTCTAGGGTTACAGACGGTCCCAAGCCCAGGTAAAGAAGGTGGGTTGGGCATACGACTAGCATTCCTATTCCGTAAAACGCGAGCTTTCTAAAAAAATAAAGGCTAACCAGATTAAACAAGTTCAAGTTAGTATGTCTTTATAATCATAGATTCTAAAGCTAAAATTGTTACTATCTTACATAATATAACAGAGATTACATTTAGGTATTACTAAAAATATAGATTTTGATGTGGTGAATTGATCTTAGTTAGATGACCATTAAAAGTGGTAAACAAGTATGAAATTACTGTTTCATCCTAGTATGAGACTCCTTAGCACCACACATTTATGTCACCACTCAGAAACTTCAGGCTCCATGATAGACGGTTAATCTTTAGGATATTGAACAAACTAACATTCTATGGTTGATTATTCTAACTCCAATCATTTCAAAATATGTGGCATTTTATCCATAGAAATCACTAATCAACCTCCTCAAACCAGGTAAGGCTGAAATCTACTGATCAAGTCTTCCAGCTGAAGCATTAGGAATAACTACCTAGATCTGAGTTTATTAATTTTAGCCACATTCAGTTACATTCATTATCACAATTGATCAACATTGAGGCCTAACTCGCGTTGCTCCATATATAAGAAGTGACCAGGCAAATTTACCCATGTCTGTTGTGAAGCAGTAAACTACCAATGAAAATGAATAAGGTCGTTCACTGTATTGTACATTGACTAAAGTTAAAATAATTAACCAATGAACTCTGGTCAGCTTAATAGTCTAGCGTTTAAGTGTCCGTAGTGAAGTCTTGAGTTTCTAAGTAGTTTTTTAGAAGTACACTGCTAAGGAGTCCCAGGTCAGAACGAAATAGCTGTTTAGCACCAGTTTCCTGATTTCAAGTTTTTATTTAATTTTGGCCAACTATTGATATCAAATCTAAACACCGTAGATTACTGAACTATTCAGGTACCACTTAGTTGAAATCTTGAAGAGATCGTATAACATTCATATACATTTATGATTTTCACCATGAAGTAAAACCTAGATGAAATGAATGTCCGATAAATGAATTTCCTTGGCATTTATTATGTAGTATGGCTTGTTCATACATGAATGGTAAGCTCGAGTCACATGGTTTTAATTCATTGTATGTCATGCTGTCAATTATCTTTAGTTGTAGTATTTGTCTAAGATGTTGAGTTACTTGATTTTCTAGTGTGGGGTGTTTTGTCTTTGCTTGATTTTTCCCCTTTCAACTTATATATACCTACAAGGATTGTCATCACTTTCTGCATATATTCAGACTGATTCATTTATACTACCCCGGGATCTTTATCTAGTTTGATTAATAGTAGGCTGTTGTCATTTCATAGTTGTTTCTAAGTGTTATTATAAGCCTTGGTCATGATTTTGGATTGTATGGTTGGAATATTATGAATTTGATTGAATATTTGGACTAAATTTGATTTGAACTAACCACGGTTGTTTTAGCCTACTAGTTTAGTGAAGTCATTCTGCTATATAGAGCTAGACGACTGTACCGCTGTACCACTGATAAAACGACCATCAAACAAACATTCCTTGATTCCAAATTACTGACACTCAACAAAACATGATGTTCGACAAATCAAAGTAGACAAATATTCGTCACATGTTACCCCATATTGTATTTACCAATCCATATGTACTTGTAAAAGCGGGTAGATTGGAAAGATAGAAAGACGACTTATGGATACATACTTCGAACAACTTATGTTTGAGTGAAGCAGACACTTTCAGTAGATCAATTAAGCATCAAACATGACAAATATCTGGATATGAGGTTGATTAAACAAATGCATTTTGTAGTCATCAATAAACAACATAAATTGATTCTATTAAAATTTGTTGAGGTCATCTCAATTAAAAGATTTAAAGTTGACCTTTAGATTCAAAAGGAATCAGTAGTTAGTCTTTAATCACCATGGTAACAGAAGACCAATCACTTACTCTTACTTTACTAGCTAATTCCTTTTCTTCGTATTGTCACAACAACAACATAATCACAATTACATAATCTAACCTATTCAACTAGTCAATAGAATTCTAATTGTTACGTCACCTATTGAAATATTACGTAA
Source organism: Schistosoma mekongi (assembly GCA_034768735.1). Classification (NCBI taxonomy): domain Eukaryota; kingdom Metazoa; phylum Platyhelminthes; class Trematoda; order Strigeidida; family Schistosomatidae; genus Schistosoma; species Schistosoma mekongi. The sequence continues at coordinate 2,998,958 of CM068311.1, read as the reverse complement.
TTAAACTCTAGAAGATTAATCTAATGTATTTATAGATACTCTAAATTCAACTTCTGTAAAGTTTCACTATCTATACAATTTAATGTTATTTTGTCAATTTTGGTTTAAATTAGACTACTAGTAATCACCTGAAAGCACTGAATATCTGTCTTGTTTTAGTATGGGACTCTTCGGCAGTATGCATCTACGACTTCATCGGGTTTCAGGACCAGGAACTTCTGGCTCTGCGGAGAACGTTATATCATTAGACCAATAAGTTAACTCCTGAAGGTTGATATTCCTAATTCAGATCAATTCATAATATCATAATTGACAGTCAACTATCTCCACAACTGAATTTATCTAATCAACATGTGTATTCATATTTTGACTTATCTAAAATCAACAGCATGTATGTAGCTGATGAGACTGGATACCAACGAAATACCTATTAAATTCAAAGTACTCTGCAAATATTGTTCAAACTGTTTTGAAGGGAACAAATTGTAAAGATTGACCAATCAAATCGATGAATATATGATGTTAATACATCTGAAATTAATCTTAGTACATAGTGAATACATCTCCTAGAATGCATTGATTCTCATATCTTCTTATTTCAATTAATCAGTTAAGAATAACTAGTTTATGATCATTAGATTCAATCTTATTATTATAGATCAATTGGGATGGTTATTTTTGTGGAGATTGGTTATTTTATTTGATTGAATATATCACAGATTGATGTTGGCAGGGTACCATTGAAAACCAGGCAGCACTGGATAGCTGTCGCGCTATATATATATATCACGAATTGATGGAAGTGGGAATTCTACCATTGGATGTTGACCCAGTGGTGCAGATGGTTAGGCATTCGCGTCAATCTGAAGCCCCTGGTGCGGAATCTGAGGTGCGCACTGCTGAAGACTTCCACACTAGAACGAAACAACTGTCCAGTGCTCCCTGGTTTTCAATAGTACCCTGCCAACATCAATCTGTGATATTTCCAATCAAATCAATCTTATTAGTTAGGTTATATAGTAATCCAACATATGAATTATCTTTGGTTATAGTTACTTATCTAAACTATTTTCTTTTATAGCAAACAAAAAATATCATCTATATATTGTATTCAGATTTTTAAAGGATTAATCATTGTGGAGTCAAAAGGCTCTAGGTTCGAGTCCTAATGTGATTATGGATGTATACTGTTGAAGAGTTCCATATTAGAATATAACAAATGTTCAATGCCAATTCTTAATAATTGATATTCATCTAATTTACATTCATTCATGTTATCAAATAAAACCATTTTTCTATTAAAACAGATCTACCCTCCCCACCCCCACCCCCTATATCTCTCCCCTCCTTCTCTATGAAAAGGTAACTACGCTAGAATCTACACAATTGAACCTGGCACAATTATCATTACCATCATCATAGTGATTATAATAAAAAAATATTGAATTTTTCAGTTCTTTTTTTTTGTTTATTTTTTGTTTTTTATATTAAATTTCATCAATAAAAAAAAATTTATCCAGTTGAAAAAATTAATCCAAAAAAACCTTTTATAGTTTCCCTAAAAAATAAAAAGAAACAATAAAATAATCACCATGGTAACAAGTTTTTTGATTATTCAATTATATCGACAATTAAACTAGGAATTAAGGTACTCTGTGAAGATGAATATTAGATTCAATTGACTAAATACGTCAGAGATTGATGTCAATAGGAAGTGACACATTCTACTATTCGATGTCAAACTAATGATACAAAAGGTTAGATGTTCGCCAGCATAAAACGCCTAGGGTGGACACTGCTAAAAAGTCTTGTTAAAGGATGAAACAGTTATCTAGTGCTTTCTAGTTTTATTTATTCATTATAGATTGATGATGGCTAGATAACACTAAAAGTCAGAGAGTAATAGACATCCATTTCATTCTAGAATGAGTGACTTACTACTATTATTAATTGAATTCAATTAAAACGGAGTTGATTTCACCGAGATAAGTTTCCTACTGTCAATTGTATTCGTCAGAGATTGATCTTAGTTTAATAGAAGTAATAAATGGAAAAATACTGAACAGATGTATCATCCTACTATGAAACTTCTAAGTGTTTGTGAGATTCCTCAAGCCACATAACATCAAGAATCGCAGGTAAAATAATGAGTGAAACCCCAGCGCCACTGAGCTATTAGTAAGATAACAAGAATCTAGATTGAACGTTTGATGAGGTCGTAGGTGCATACAAATAAAGAATGGCATACTATGATGAGACAGCTGTCAAGATATTACTTTGTTTTTCTTACAAATATGATCAATGTGTGATGAATACAAACAGCAAATTACGACCGATCTCTGTAAGACCACCTCAACTTAACTATAACGATAAGCCAACTAAAACCGAGCTACAAAATTTCGAGAAATTCAAATAATATACTGTAACTCGTGATGTTCGAACGTGTCAATAGTTTGATGTTCATCACCAACATCATTGAATAATCTTGCATCCGGAATCCAGGAAGCTCGTTTCGCGCTGTTTGTGACTCGTCGGTTGGATGTACCTACATCCAATTGCCAGTCACAATTCAACTTAAACAATATTTGTGATTAACAAATATATCGAGAAAATCTGCTCAGTTTGCCTATACAGCACTAGAGGCTGATCAGTTTCAGTCCATGACTAATCAACGAAAAGATATAAATTCATCTTAACTACATATATGCCTTTTGCACAAGTGTGACTGACCGGACTCAGTAGTCTATTGGTGAATGTGATGAAATGAACCAAGAAACGGACTAAGTTCGAATCCCCCATGTAAATATCAATCTTAGAATGAATGTTCATCCAGCCAACGAGTCGCAAATACGGCAAAGCGACCTTCCTGGATTCCGCTTGCCCATCATAATCAGTTTGTTATGAATTCAATCAACTAAGCTTAAATGATTTAACAACATATTGAACATTTAATACTTTCGTTTTGTACAAAGATTAATTAGTTCAATATAGAATGATACTTTAACTCATTTCACAGTATTAGACACATACCAAAGTGACTTTGCAGTACTATATAAAAGAATACCAGTAAGCAAATGTAATTTATTAGAAAGTTTCATAATACACAAAATCTTAAGAAAGACCCTTCTTACTTATTGATCATTGAACTCTGAATTAATTAATTCAATTTATCTAGGCAAATAATCAACAATCAAAGTAGTCTCATGTGGTAGTAATCGATTTTATGTCCATGCCTTTCTATCTTCTTAAACATAAGACTGACTCTTATGCATAGTATGTAATGAAAGAACAGCAATACTTAGCTACCATGGTTAGGATGAGCCAGGTTATTAGGTTATCGAATGTTATAGCTGTAGAGTAAGTTCATCTAAGTTAAGCAGATACACTAACCTAATCGGAATGAGTAGAAATTGTGTGTTGTGAAGATTGTTGACTGTCAATTTGATATCATGAATTAATATGAATTAGACAACCATTGATCACTAGTTAACACTGGAAAGATGTTTCGTCCTAGTATGTATCTCAAAATTGCGCACCTACAACTCCACCAGGGTTTAAACCTAGAACTCTCTGGCTCCACGGTGAACGCTTTAACATTTGACCACATGGCCAATGGAGTTCACCCATGACGGTGTGAGACAGATACTTTCCGATGTAATTGGATGCGGTCGCCGAAGCCTATTACAAATTAAACAACATAGAAATATCAACCTTTGGGAGACGATCCTGAGTTCAGTTCCTAGCAGGGTCGTGGATGCATACTGTTAAGGAGTTCCCCCCCACACACACACACTAGGACGGAACAGCAGTCTAGTGTCATTTCCTGATGGTCACTGTCTGTCTAATTCAGATTAATTCATGATATCAAATTGACAAAATGAGTAAAGTTGAACAGGATAAAAGTATATCATTGAACTCACCATAAAATGTCTAAACCGACACTGTTTTATGAATAATAATAATAATTTATAATTTCAAATGATGAATCATAAAGAATATTTTATTGAAACTTAGGTACTTCATTGATATGCTGGGCACCTAAAGAAGGTTGATTGTCTTCGAGAACTGTTGTTCTGTAGACTATTTCATTATTTTTGTTTGTATTCAAAGTGAACATTTTATTACTAGTATTCCTCAGTTCCTCCTGCCTTATCCTCTCATTTGACACTTTAACTGTTATTAAATCATATCTAATTGATGAACTATGGTTAATCAATTGCGTATACGTATACCGGTTCATATTCACTATTGCTACCGTTTTGTATTAACGTTAGTTTCTTAATTAGTTAACGGTGTGATCAGGTTTTATGTATATATAAAGGAATGTGTGAAATATAATATTTACCTGATCCTATTTCCGATTCTGGTTCTGTATGGTTGGTTCTTCTGACTCTGAATTGGCACTGAGTGGGCATAGGGCAGACGCACATTTATCAAATAGGCACACCTTATTGGCGTTCTCTACAACCAACTAAATGTTCCTTGCGTCATAACATTTGTTCAAAGTTTTAACACTACAGTGATGTATTAGAATGAACTTGTATATTTCCGTTGATTTGTTATAGACTGAAACTGGTCAGTCTCTGTTGCTAAATATGTGCATCCTGATTGGATTACCTCGATATAGCGATTATTCACAAGTATTATTTAAGTTGAATTATTACTGGTAAGTGAAATCGAGGACGCTCGTTTCATGGTATTTGGGACTCATCAGCTGGATGTATCTGCATCGCAATGTTGATGTTCACAGTGGGATTCAAACTTAATCTGTTTCCTGTCGAACGCCACCATGTTCACCACTAGACTACTGAGTCCAGATTGTCACACTTGTGCAACAGGCACACTTTTACTAGGATGAACTTGTATGTTTCCGTTGATTTGTCCTAAATAGGACCAAACACGCATCCTGGATTCCATTCGCCAGTCACAATCCAACTTAAGTACTACAGTACTGTAGTCTATAGATTATCATTAAGAAATCATTCGAAACCAAGGGCGAGACTTCTTAGTATTAGACCTCATTCATGATTTTATCAAAGTTAATTAAATCTATGTTCTTGAAGTTATTCAGGGCTTCAGTAGTTTAACATCATCTTAATGGTTAACAATCAATGAATGAACAATTCATTAGAAAGGTATATAGTGATTTTATTAGTAACTTACTGTAAACCTTCCTTTAATTTACTACATTCCAATGTCAACATCAAAGAATAAGTTAAACAAAGTATACGAAAAGAAAATTAGAGAAACTGTAATGGTTTAATACACATAGATAAGCCAATTCCTTCTTTCTGCTGGTGGTTGACTGAATTATGTAAACTATAACATCTCAAGGCAGTCTCAGAATATAGTGAACAACATGGATATAAGTAGACAACTTGGATTCTATAGATGACTTAACTCTTCTATCCCATACAAAGCAACGAATGCAGGTGAAGACGCATAGAGTAGCATCAGTAGGCCTTAACATACACAAAGGGAAAAGTAAAATCTTTAGATACAAAACAACAGACACTAACCGAATTTCACTTGACGGCAAAATTCTGGAAGATATTGAAAGCTTTACATACTTGAGCATCATCATCGATCAACAAAGAGGGTACGATGCAGATGTGAAGGAGCGGATTAGCAAGGCTAGAGCAACATTTCCACAACTGAGAAACCTTTGGAACTCAAAGCAACTGTCAGTTAACTTAAGTTATGGTTTTCAATCCAAAAACGTGATGATAGTTCTATTGTATGTATCTGATATGTATCTGGATAATTACGAAAACCATCCTTCAAAAGATGCATGCACTTCTAAACAGTTGTTTATGCAAGATACTCCTGATTCGTTGGCCAGATATCATTAGTAACAACCTTCTGTTGCAGAGAACAAGTAAAATTCCAGGTGACAAAGAAAGTAAGAAAGGATGCTGAAGGTGGATAAGACATATATTAAGGAAATTATCATACTACGTCACAAGAGAAACACTAACACGGAATACTCAAGACCATATTGAAGGAGGAAGACCCAAGAACACATTACACTGGGAATTGGAATAAACAGTGCTAGCAAAGATTTGTAAAGAAGATTTGACCGCATAGTTGTTTACAGAATGCTTGTTGATGGCCTATGCTTTTAAGGGAGTACCATGCATTGATTGATTGGTTTATTTGAATTCCTTGTATATTTAATAAGCTTCAACATATAAGCTATCTCTTTATGATGGACTGACCGTAGATAGATGATATGCTGGGCATCTAAAGAAGATTGATTATCTTCGAAAACTGTCTTTTAGAACATTATTTCAATTATTATAACTGTGGAGAATGTAATCATTTGATTTCTATGACTGTTAAGTTCCTCTCACCCGGTCCTCCAGTTTAGTATATTTACTCTTAGTATATTGTTATTTACTATGAACTACAGTTGCTTAGTTGTTCACATGTTGCACCCATTCACTGCCACTCTTTCCTTTGTTCTGTATCAATGTTAGATTCTTGATTGGTTTACTGTATGGTCTAGTTTTGTGTATATATAAACGCATGGTTGAAATACATTGTTGTTTTCCGGTTCCCGATTCTGATTCTTCTATTATCGGCTTGGGGATGAGTGGGCATAGGGTAGTCGCATATTATCAACTAGGTACACCTCATTGGCGTTCGCTACAGCCAACTAGAAGTTTCGTTGCTTTTTACCTGTTGGAAACATAACAATTCACAACATGTGTTAAGTTACAATAACTTGGACTGATCGACAGAGTTATTTTGTATTCATAGAAGTAAAACGACCAGTTATGTATAAAGTAGCTGTTATCGTACGGATTCCAACAATGTGAGTAACTTATAAGCAAATGTGGATAGTTTTATATAGCACAGTATTATACACATAGACAAAGTTGGAGTTAAATTTCACAAATTAGGTTCAGTTAAACAATCACTAAAAACCAGAAATTGACACTGAACAGTTGTTTTGTCCTAGTTTGAAATTCTGAAACAACGGATCTGCTCGATTCCATCAAGGAATCCATTCCTGAACATTCAAGCTTCATGTCGAACGTTTACACATTGAATCAATCAGCTAACTGACATCTAGAAGTTGATATGTATGTAACTGTATTTATTTTCATCGTTGATTAACTGCCTCAAATACGATACAGTTGAATTGTGTACGTTGTATTCTCTCACTAGAGCTTCAAGTATCATCAGTATACTAAATGATTGAAGACGTATGTTATAGAGGATCTCGAATTTGAATTGAAAATCACAAATTGATCTGAGTTGAATAAACCAACTTGAAGGTTAACCTGGAAGGCTTAAGACTATGGTCTGAATTCCCTATTAAGGTAGAGATGGTCCTAAGTACTTTATAGTTTTATACTGAGAAGAAACACCTGTTCATAGCACTAATCCCTGTTGTTGTTTTTCTTCAATGTTTATTTGTTTTAATCTCATTTTATGTAATCAAATATGATTGTTAACTAATGAACTTACGTATATTTGTCTGATGCTACTGATGCAATCGATAACGTAACAAATCAATGAAAAATTCATTAGTAACTATGTATACTACTAATTAAGTAATCGGTAAATTTCATGAATTATTTACAAATTAACTATTGCCTTAACTGTATCACTGTCGACAAGTCTGAACTCCATCAGTCACAACTTCTCACTAGAGCTTCAGGAACATCCAGAAGTTAGTGATTAGGGAGCTGATTATTATAGTTCAATTTAGATGGTTATTTTTGTGTAGATTAGTTATTTAGTTGATTGAATATATCACAGATTGATGTTAACAGGGTACCATTGAAAACCAGGGAGTATTGGACAGCTGTTTTTTTTTCTAGTATAAACCTCATCAATAGTGCTCCTTCCTCCGATTCCGTACCAGAAACTTCAGATTGACGACGATCAATCTGTGACATATTCAATCATCTAAATAACCAATCTTCACAAAATTAATCAACCACATTAAGCTATTTCTCAACTAATTGATAAATTAGTAACAAAATAAAACTAACATACCATTTGTAGTACTTCCATTTGATAAAGTTGTTTGAAAGAGTATGAATGAAATCATCATAGCAATAGCCAACATCATAGCAACTATCAATGAATATAAAAGTAGCTGATATCAATTCATATATAAATAGGCTTCATATTATTTACCCACTAGTTATTGTGTATCTAATGTATTTAAATAGGTTTATAAACAAATAAATAACAGATTTGACAATGTGACAGAGGCGTATATAGTTGAATTACATCCTGTCAAATGCCTATATTCATCAGAAACATGTATTGTCTACTACTAGTTGTTTATCACTATATATAGATAGACTACACTATCAACTACTATGTTAGCCATCTAGACAACATCAATCATGATCACTTCAGTATGTTTATAGCATGAATGTTATGTTATACAATCAAGTAAAATAAAGTTGCATACGTAGATATGATTGAATTTGTTTCTTACCAAGTAGTTAACATTCTTACTATCAATCAGTAGATAGTATTGGAATATTAACAATACAACACTCAGTAACCCATTTGATTGAATATATCACAGATTAATGTTGGCAGAGTACCATTGAAAACCAGGGAGCACTGGATAGCTGTTTCGTTCTAGTGTGGAACTTCTAAGCAGTACACACCCCAGATTCCGCACCAGGGGCTTCAAGTTGATGCGAATGCCTAACCATCTGCACCACTAGGTCAACATCTAATTGTAGAATCCTCACTTCCATGAATGTGTGATATATAGAGCGACGGTCATCCATTGTCATTGGTGATAACTGTCTCACATGTCTGAACTCCACCAGTCACAACTTCACACTAGAGTATCAGGAACATCCAGGAGTTAGTCACTAGTAAGCTTACTGTAATAGTTCAATTTAAATCGTTATCTTTGCGTAGATTGGTTATTTATTTGATTCAATATGTTACAGATTGATATAGGCAAGGTAACTCAATTGTAGTCTTGAGGAATTGAAATCATTATCAGTTCCATTTAATTTCAATAAGAAATTGATGATATAGTTCTAAGTATTTAACTTGACATTAGGTAAGATCAAAAAGAAAAGTTAAACTAATCTTTAGACAAAATCTTCACCGATGAAAAAGTTTAGAATCATGTTGTGTTGAAGATTTCTTTGTATAGTTAAATGTCCTGGGAAATTGATAATAGAATAGTTAAGTTCAGGTTCAGTTGAGTTGTTGGGTATAATTATCGTCTGTTCGATTATAGTAACTGTGACGATTGAGTAAGAACAAGATTAAATAGGAATCAAAGTTATAACATAAAATAAAAGTGAAGGTGTGTGAAGGTAAGATAGGCGGCAGTCGAGTTAGATGAAATAATGAGCTTGCGTCATCAACGGACTATTTAGATCTGCCACTATAATCAATAGGATCTAACTCCGTAGATACTGATTGGTTGTCAGCACAAAAATTAACTGAACGTAATATCATTTTCAACTAAAGTACATTAACGCATTTACACAAATTAGTGCACTAGTGACTAACATAAAGATGTTCTTGACGTCAAAGTCGCAAGTCGTAACATGTAAACTTGAGAGGTTTGCTAATAAGACAGTCAACATAGATGACAATGGTTAATGGTCTAGTTATATATCATTAACTGATACAACTAAAAAGTCGACCGTAAACTCACACTTTACTAGTGAAAACGGATAAGCAACCGTCAAGATAACCGTCAACGATTCCACTACCCTGAAGAAATCGATGGTATATAGTGACGAAGAATTGCAAAATAAGATGAAATGACTGTCGAGCACACTCGCCTTATCAACATCACTATATCAACATTCATCTGTAAACAATCAAATCCATATAAGACCTCAAGATATACAAGAAGGCAAAAAGTAAAACAATAGTAAGATAACTTGTAATGTCACTATTCATTTCATAAATCTAAATTGAATTCCACTTATAAATTACATGGATTTCCAAATTCATATCTTCCTTATTCAATGATGTATAAATGAATCTTGTCATCTCAAGTTATTATATATGAATAAAGTATAGATTCACGTATGGTTGAACAAGCATTCACTGAACATCCAGATCGGTGTTAGTCATCACATTGATAAAAAGTAAGTGGGAGATATGTCATAGTTACTTTACTCTAATATACATTCGGATTTAATTTGTCTAGATGTAATTGGGATATGGATAGGATGTGGTAAATCGTAGTAAATGAACTACATGCAATATTTAACACCTATAATGAAATTGTAATTGCAATGATGAATAAGCAATGAATACATTCAGAATTGTTCTAAATTATGTCTTTTAGGTGCACAGTATGTGAGTTTAATTATTAAATAATTCTTACATCTCTAAAAGACCTCTCATTCAATTAGGATAACTAACATCATTGAAATCATAATGAGTCCCAAGTAGGACGAAACACGTGTCGCGGATTTCGTTTACCAATCATAATCCAAACTAAAAAATTACATGTGTACTATCACTACATCGACACAAATCTGTTAAGGATGTACGTATGGCAGGATGAGATTAACTAGTTTCCTTCCATTACAAATCAACAGGAGGATAGAAGCTCAACAGAATTACATTAAAATATACGCGACTATGAAATATGTCAGTGATGGCATGACTTCATATAGAATTCATAATCCGGTTGCATAATCGTAAATGTGTGAAAAATTACAGCTAAGTGAGTAGTTGTAACAAACTTCAATTAGTTGTCATGTCAAATAATTTGCACTACGAATTAGTACAATTTATCAATTAGTAATTGACGTGAATAAAGGGTGGGTGGGTAGTGTTTAGGGAGGGGAAACAGAGACAATCCTCCAAACAAAATAGTTATCCAATCGATAGAATGAAGACATAAACAGTAATTATGATTAATGTTAGATTACAGTGAGTAAATGTGAATGCAAATTGAATAGATCTATTCAATGAAAGACTTCATAGGAATTAACATGATGATATTTATTATTTATAATAATGATGGTGAATATTAATAGTAAGATAAGAAGTAGGAATGTGATGGAGATCAGGAAATGTACAATGATGTAGATTAATGCGATGTAGTGAAGTCTAAACTATGACCATGCTGAAGGTAATCCATCTCACAAACTAATTTTATATACACATGTAGAGGTAAATAATCCCCAAAATAAATAGTTACATAGGTCCTTGGAAATGGATAGGACATATATTGCGATAACCATCAGACTGCATCACGACACAAGCATTAACAAGGAATCCTGTTGGGAAGCGGAAAAGAAGAAGGCCAAACAACACACTGAGTCAAGAATTGGAAACCGACATCACAAAGATAAACAGAAACTAGAAACAATTGGAAAGGACTGCACAAGACAAAGTTGAATGGAGAATCCTGGTCAGCGGCTTATGCTCCTCAGTGAGAAGCAAGAGGCATAAGTAAGTAAGTAAGTAAGTAAGTAAGTAAGTAAGTAAGTATGTACTCGACATTGATGCTGATCATGTTTGTTTGAGCGGACACGACTAGTTGAAGACGCTCGGTCACGCAACATCTTCATCATCATTGAATCTCGTCACGACACACCGAGAGATGCATCTCTGTTTCTAGTTTGCCAGCCTAGTCGTTGCCATCCCATTGACACTCTACTTACGAAAATATACAACCTCCTTCCATCCTTCATTGCCTTCTGATTTATTCTCATTCATAAGAGTGGGATAAATCATTAGAAGTTGCTTCGGTAACATGTTCTTAGACTGGGAGCACTTCACACAATCCAAGCTTCAAATTATCAATACCTTAAGCTTATACAATGAAAAGAAGATTCATATGTGGGTGAGGCATAATTCATATCACTCACTATCTCTATCCTACAGCATAAAATAGATTCAGGTCATTCAGTATCACATTCATCATTTCACATGACCTATATAATTCAGTTAAATAAATCCACAGGCATACGTCACAATCTACCTAACATTGCAGAAGTACTACAGATACACATTTAGAAGTTTGACTTGTGCAAGCTTAATTTGTGACATCGATTTCATTATTAACTTGGCCTCAGTTAACAGTCTCACATTATTTCATTTATTCATGTTATCATTCTGTTGATTGACTGTATCACAGATTGATGTTGGTAAGGTACCATTGCTAAACATGGAGCATTGGACAGTTGTGTCAGATGTTTTGTGGAACTCGTCAGCAATGTGAACCACTGATTCCGAAACAGGAGCTTCAATTTGACGGTGAATGCTTAACCCTTCACACCACTCGCTCAGCATTCAATGATAGAATTCCCACTGACATCAATTCGTCATATTCACTTTCATTTACTTCCACTTCTATGTATCTTCATATCTCATTCCTATCTACATTCACATTTTGTTATAATCATAGTAATAATAATCATTATTATTACTGTTACACAGTCTATCGCCAAAACCAATTCTCTTCATTCACAATCATAAATCATCACCTCATTCTAATAATAATCTTAATCACAATTATTGTCTAGATCTCCACCCCCACTGATTACATAATTAGTCCTGCTTCATAAACACACCACCACCACCACCACCATGATTACCACCACCATGATCACCACCACTATCCAATTTTCAATTACTAATTGATTATTTAATAAACTAAATTGACAAAATTTTGCATATGACAACTAATGAAGATCTAATGTGTGTGTCTTGTAACTAATTCATTAATTGAATTGAGATGGTTTATGGAGATTGGTATTTTTTAGTTTAATACATTAAATTCGTCACAGTTTCATGTTAGTAGGGTACCATTGAAAACTGTGTAGTGACTAAGTTTAAGATGTTCATGAATTCCTAATGAGAAATTGTGATTGATGGAGTTCAAACGTGTCGACAATAAAACACTAATCACCGATGGAAACGGTTTATTATAGAGCTATATCAACAATTAATTTTTTAGTGTCAATTGAATGCTCTCTATGAAGTTGTAAATTTGATATTAGCGTAAATCACTTGACATCAATACACTCTATTAAGCATAAAACACTTGAAATAACCTTGGTTACTGTTGCTGTAAAGGCAAGTTACAGAACGGCTAACATAAGTATAACATTGACCTTTCATTAATAACGAATCAATCGGCTCTTCTTCTATAATCTACACTATATGATTACGCAAATGCTGGTTGGTTGGATTGGAGACAATATGACTAAGCTTGCCTACAGGTAAAGATTGATCAAATAAAGCACCAGTGTATAAGAGACAATAATAAGACGTGTATTGAGCATGTTAAAAGGTTTTGTGAAGAACATTCTAGATCAGTCGGAAATACTAAAGAGTGAACTAAGCGGGAAGAGAGTTACGTTTAAAAACAGGATAATAGGTTCATTTGTAAAATGACAATAAGTCGAGAAGGTAAACTAACATGACAATCAATAATGAGTGTATTAGAAGTCGACAATTTAAACAATACAAATATCATAGTTACTAAATGATCAACAGACATTGCTTGGCAACAAGAGTTCCGATAACATGGAGAATAAACAAAGATAAAATTCAATCAATTACAACTTAATACCAATCTCCATAAATCACCTCAATTCAAAAGTGGACTAGTTAGCTGTTATGACGTGAGAAAGAATGATTGTGTTGGGTTGTAGCGAACGCCAATGAAGTGTGACTAGTTGATAATGCGCCACTGCCCTAGCCCTCTAACCCCCAGGCGAATAATAAAAGAATCAGAATCAAGAACCAGTTAACAACGTATTGTATTTCAACCATGCGTTTATATATACACAAAACTAGACCACACAGTAAACCAATCAAGAATCTAACATTGATGCAGAACAAAGGAAAGAGTGGCAGTGAATCCGGGGGGGGGACAACTTGTACACAACTAAGTAACTGTAGTTCATATTGATAAACAATATGTTAAGATTAAATATACTAAACGGGAGGATCAGGTAAGGGGAACTTAACAGTCATAGAAATCAAATGATCACATTCTCCACAGTTATAATAATTGAAATAATGTTGTAAAACACAGTTTTCGAAGATAATCAAACTTTTTTTAGGTGCCCGGCATATCATTAACAACTAGTTGAAATCTAAGTAGTTATTACAGAAGAAAGAGAACTTTTACGGAATAGTACACGTGTATATCTAAGTGTGAAGTATGAAATAATGTTATCAATAGATAAAGCACTGGCTGACACTAATGAATATGATTTACAAAAGTAGGTAAAAGTAATTGAAACTACTGAATATTAAATAGTAATCCAAATATTCATCCCAAAAAAATTGATTGTATGGTGTGGAGATTATTAACTATGAAGTTGATATCATGGGTTAGCATGAGTTAAATAAACAATGAAAATTACTTATTAATTAAATAACTGTTTTATCCAAGTATGGTACTCCTCAGAGGTGCATAAGTAAGACTATACTAATAGATCGAACCTTCTAAATTCAGGCTACTCGGTTAAAATTCAACAAATTGACTTCGGAGCTGGCTTTAATTCAATGATTCATTTATATAACCTTCATCATTTCAATTTATCTTCCTGGAGCACAGTTGTTTGCAATGGGTTGGTAACTGTCTTAAGATATAAATGATTGTGTAACTGTATCAATTGGGCAGAAATTATTAATTGATGGCAGTCGGTGAGGTCCAGGAAATACATTCTAAAATAACTGAGACAGAAATATCTATCGTTAGATATTGATCGATCCTGTAGTTCGATGATAAAAATTCCATCCGAATATCTGAAGTTGATTGGCTTTGTCATTCAATTTAGTCTTAGATATGAAGAAGTAAACAACTAGTAACATCATAATCAAATAGTAAAGATTAACGGAGAAGACCCGATTGGATCATTGAAGAAGAAAGTTCAGTGTAACATTCATCTGCATTATCTTGTAACCTACCTTCAAGGCAGCAGCCTCCAAGGTTATGTCAAGTATCTTGTATATAATTGAATATGTGGTTTTCAAGCAGTTTACACTACACAAAACAGTACGACTTGAAAATATTGAATTTATTTACGATATAATGCGAAGATTAGCCATTCTATAATCGGTGACAGTTGTCTTAATGTCGACACGTTTGAACTCCATCAATCACGATTTCTCATTAGGAATTCATGAACATCTTAAACTTAGTCACTACACAGTTTTCAATGGTACCCTACTAACATGAAACTGTGATGAATTCAATGTATTAAACTAAAAAATACCAATCTCCATAAACCATCTCAATTCAATTAATGAATTAGTTACAAGACACACACATTAGATCTTCATTAGTTGTCATATGCAAAATTTTGTCAATTTAGTTTATTAAATAATCAATTAGTAATTGAAAATTGGATAGTGGTGGTGATCATGGTGGTGGTAATCATGGTGGTGGTGGTGGTGGTGTGTTTATGAAGCAGGACTAATTATGTAATCAGTGGGGGTGGAGATCTAGACAATAATTGTGATTAAGATTATTATTAGAATGAGGTGATGATTTATGATTGTGAATGAAGAGAATTGGTTTTGGCGATAGACTGTGTAACAGTAATAATAATGATTATTATTACTATGATTATAACAAAATGTGAATGTAGATAGGAATGAGATATGAAGATACATAGAAGTGGAAGTAAATGAAAGTGAATATGACGAATTGATGTCAGTGGGAATTCTATCATTGAATGCTGAGCGAGTGGTGTGAAGGGTTAAGCATTCACCGTCAAATTGAAGCCCCTGTTTCGAAATCAGCGGTTCGCATTGCTGAGGAGTTCTACAAAACACCTAACACAACTGTCCAGTGCTCCATTGTTAGCAATGGTACCTTGCCAACATCAATCTGTGATACAGTCAATCAACAGAATGATAACATGAATAAATGAAATAATGTGAGACTGTCAACTGAGGTCAAGTTAATAATGAAATCGATCTTACAAATTATGTATGTACAAGTCAAACTTCTAAATGTGTATCTGTAGTACTTCTGCAATGTTAGGTAGATTGTGACGTATACCTTTGGGTTTATTTGACTTATCTATATAGGTCATGTGAAATGATGAATGTGATACTGAATGACCTGAATCTATTTTATGCTGTAGGATAGAGATAGTGAGTGATATGAATTATGCCTCACCCACATATGAATCTTCTTTTCATTGTATAAGCTTAAGGTATTGATAATTTGAAGCTTGGATTGTGTGAAGTGCTCCCAGTCTAAGAACATGTTACCGAAGCAACTTCTAATGATTTATCCCACTCTTATGAATGAGAATAAATCAGAAGGCAATGAAGGATGGAAGGAGGTTGTATATTTTCGTAAGTAGAGTGTCAATGGGATGGCAACGACTAGGCTGGCAAACTTGAAACAGAGATGCATCTCTCGGTGTGTCGTGACGAGATTCAATGATGATGAAGATGTTGCCTGACCGAGCGTCTTCAACTAGTCGTGTCCGCTCAAACAAACATGATCAGCATCAATGTCGAGTACATACATACATACATACTTACTTACTTACTTACTTACTTACTTACTTAAGCCCCTTGCTTCTCACTGAGGAGCATAGGCCGCTCACCAGGATTCTCCATTCAACTTTGTCTTGTGCAGTCCTTTCCAATTGTTTCTAGTTTCTGTTTATCTTTGTGATGTCGGTTTCCAATTCTTGACTCAGTGTGTTATTTGGCCTTCTTCTTTTCCGCTTCCCAACAGGATTCCTTGTTAATGCTTGTGTCGTGATGCAGTCTGATGGTTATCGCAATATATGTCCTATCCATTTCCAAGGACCTATGTAACTATTTATTTTGGGGATTATTTACCTCTACATGTGTATATAAAATTAGTTTGTGAGATGGATTACCTTCAGCATGGTCATAGTTTAGACTTCACTACATCGCATTAATCTACATCATTGTACATTTCCTGATCTCCATCACATTCCTACTTCTTATCTTACTATTAATATTCACCATCATTATTATAAATAATAAATATCATCATGTTAATTCCTATGAAGTCTTTCATTGAATAGATCTATTCAATTTGCATTCACATTTACTCACTGTAATCTAACATTAATCACAATTACTGTTTATGTCTTCATTCTATCGATTGGATAACTATTTTGTTTGGAGGATTGTCTCTGTTTCCCCTCCCTAAACACTACCCACCCACCCTTTATTCACGTCAATTACTAATTGATAAATTGTACTAATTCGTAGTGCAAATTATTTGACATGACAACTAATTGAAGTTTGTTACAACTACTCACTTAGCTGTAATTTTTCACACATTTACGATTATGCAACGGGATTATGAATTTTATGAGAAGTGATGCCATTACTGACATATTTCATAGTCGCGTATATTTTAATGTAATTCTGTTGAGCTTCTATCCTCCTGTTGATTTGTAATGGAAGGAAACTAGTTAATCTCATCCTGCCATATGTTCATCCAGAACCCATTGCGTCCATCCATAAATACATTTGTATTGATATACATGATCGTTCAACATAATAATTTATTCTTCGATATGATTACCCTTGTTTGATTGAAGAAATAATCATGTACTTTATCATGCATTTGATCAATGTTGAATACCTTATTTAAATGATAGGCGTTTTAATGATGTGAATATTATGTAATAATTAAAATCACAAGACATAATTGTGAACCTATCTAATGTTTTCAATTGTTTAAGAATTCCCATGTTTATCAAAAACAATAACATTTCAATGAAGAATATTCTACTGGAGATAAATGCTCATCAGCTTCTACATTTCGCAATTCATTATTATTAGTGACAATCATAACCAGTTCTGAAGCAGATACATCATGTCAAGGATAATTGAATAGAAATATACCTCTCCTCGGTTTATTTGTAAAATACGATTGTTAGTGTTCAAATAGTCATCATCATGTAATTTGTGATATGTAAACGACATTATTAATCTAATGTATATGAGTATCTCTGTGTATGGATGACATAGTACATGCGGTGTTAATAAAATACAATTGGATCAAGTGTTCGTAACTAAATAGGTAAGCGTTTAGAAAATGGAGTGAGTGCTAATCAAAATTCGTCAACTAGTAACTACAATAATAATAGAAAGAATTATAATCAGTTCCAATTATGGGGGGGTGGGGGTTTGGAGATAGTTAATTGTCAATTTCGATGTCGCGAACGGATTTGAATTATACAACCATTGATCGTTTGATTGAGTATATCACAAACCGATGTTGGCAGGGTACCATTGATCACCTGGAAGCACTGGACAGCTGTTTTGTCTTAGCATGGGACTCCTCAACAGTGCGCATCCACGACCCCATTGGGATATCAAAATTGACAATTAATTATCTCCACAACCCCCCTCCCAAATGTAACTAACATCAACTCACTAGGGACTGGCTCCACGAGGTTCTTGTATGGAGTTCTAGTGTGATGACGTGACCGGTGGAATTCAACCGTGTCGGGTGTGGGTCAGTAACCCATTGATGGAATGAAGGAGGTCGCGCAACGTATCACTAATTGACTGAATTGGAAATATCAACCGTTAGGAGCCCACTCAGTGGTCCGATAGTAAAGCGTTCTCTGCAGAGCCAGAGGGTTTTGGGTTTGATGTCGAGGTTAAATTGGATAGAAGTATTGTTCTCCTCCGTTTATTTGTGAAATATGAATGTTAATGTTGAAATAGTCATCATCATCATCATCATCATCGTCATCATGTAACTTGTGCTGCGTAAACGACATTATTAATCTAATGTATATGAGTATCTCTGTGTATGGATGACATAGGACATGCGGTGGTAACAAAATACGAATAGATCAAGTGTTTGTAGACAATCCTACTTAGAATTCTAACCGAATAGATAAGAGATTGTAAAATAGAGTAAGTCATAATCAAAATTTGTGTCATAGTAACAATATAACATTAATAGAAGGAATTATAATCACTTCATTTATTCAGTCTTAAATTGTTGTCAAGTCAATTAAAAGTAGGAAGTGTGATTGAGTGATATTCACTTCATTCTATGTACCTTGATTAATAATAATAATAATAATAATAATAATAATAATAAATAACATGCATATTTGTGAATGAAGAGAGTAGTATTTGGATAGGGTAAACTGATATTAATGAGATGCGCATAGAGCCTAAAGTAAATGTGCATTAATCAAATTATGTCGTCGTATGATTAAAGTGGAGAATGGTTTAATGTATCTTGCGTCGGCTGTGGCAGGCGAAGGAGTTGAACGTACTTCTTCTGTATACATCTACCACGATTTACCACATCCCATCCATATCCCGATTACATTTAAACACATTTACTCTGAATGTATATTAGAGTAAAGTATCTATGACATATCTTCCACTTACTTTTTATCGATGTGATGACTAACACCGATCTGGATGTTCAGTGAATGCATGTTCAACCATACATGAATCTATACTTTATTCATGTATAATAGCTTGAGATGACAGGATACACGTATACTTCATTGAATTAACTAGATATGCATTTAGAAATCTATTCCATTTCTAAGTGGAATTCGATTTAGATTTACGAAATGAATAGTGACATTTTAAGTTATCTAACTATCGTTTTACTCTTTGACTTCTTGTATATCTTGAGGTCTTATATGGATTTGATTGTTTACAGATGAATGTTGGTAAGGTACTGTTGAATGCGCGAGAGACGTCGACAGCCATTTCATTTTCTTCATCAGTGTATGCCATCACTTTCGCCGGGGTAGTGGAATCATTAACGACTATGTTGACGATTGCTTATTCCTGTTCATTAGTGAAGTATGACTAATAAGAAGAATTTTTATTTGTATCAGTTTGTGACATATAACTCGACCATTAACCATTGTCATCCGCGATGTCTGTCTTACTAACAAGAAGTCACGATTTTGCATGTTACGACTTGCTACTAAAAATTCAAGAACATCCTTTATTGATTGGATTCATGTCTGATTGATGTTGTAAGTGTACTTTGAGAATCAAGGGAGAACTGAATAATCATTTCATCTTATTGTGAGACGCTTTATCATTATACACCCTTACTGTCATCATATTAATGATATTCTGGATCTTCATGTTGACGAACACCTAACTTACTTCACCACTGTAGTGTCGCCTAACGGTATAATTTCCAGTGTCATCATTTTGTGACATCTCAACAATTATCTACTTTCATTATTGATAACTGTTTAAGTCTCAACAAGTATGAACTTCACGTGTAACGACTTCTTACTTGAATTTTGTATAACATCATGAAGTTATTCACTAATGAGCTAATTGGTGTCAATGTATTCAGTTGGTATTTGTAGAGATTAATGTTAAGTTTATTCGATTAGAATGATGACTACCATATAACTACTTATTTAATCTATGAGTAATAAATAAACCATAATACAAAAATTGTTAATTTAACCATTACGTTTCAACGTGTTCCAATCATATAATGAAGGCATTAGTATAATGAATATATTTGAAGCATCCGTTAGAAATGTAGCAGTTTTAGTTAAATTGCATTATCTAATCTGGATGATTGTAATTACGAAGATTTCATCGTTTCCCCGGATGTCTTCATTGGAACACAAGTTTCATAGAAATAAGTTAAATAGTCAATAAATAGCCCTGGACCTAGTTTTTCTCCTATATAGCATTGACCATTAAGGTGTATCTACAACCTTTGATGGAACTTATGCTTCCATACAAATTCAACCTCAAGGTACTCAATTACACAGTCTACCACCGTTCCCTACGAGAGGTTCGTATTTCTACTGGCCCAATGTAGGATTATGATTTATCCATTGATTGGTCACTGCACAGTGACCAATTGAATGTTTGTCAAGTCTTTCATAATGTTGATCGAACTCTATCGATGATGTTGTAATATGGTCACTACTGTGAGTCTCTCGACATTATGGGTTCCGAATAGTAAAAACTTAGATCCAGGGATTTTCACCAACTACCACCAAATAACCTTTTATCTTTACACAATGCCAGCAATGTCAAGTCACTTAGTCTAATGACCGAATTACTACATGATAGTTAGAATTCAATTAACCATATAAAGGACTTATCGAACATTTCTAAGTACATGAATTGATTAAAGATTCTAGAATAGAATGTTCTATGATGCCTTGTATACATGAGTAACAGGTTTCCCAATAAGTTAGTGAATTATACAATTGTACGATCTCATCTGTCACATTTCACTTATGGTTCTTTACCCATCTGATATCATCACATAGACTACTAGTATGTTTTTACAAATAACAACATTCATTATTTAAGTTGGATTGTGACTGGTAAGTGGAATCCAGGATGCGCGTCCTATTTAAGACTCATCGTCTGGATGTTCATAGTGCGATTCAAATTCAGTCCGTTTAATGTCGAACATCACCACGTTTACCACTAGACTATTGAATCCAGATAGTCACACTTGTGCAATAGGCATATATGTACATGTAATTAGAATGTTTGAATCTTCCCGTTGAACAATAACGGCTACATAGACACAGTAATTTAATGGTAAACGGAAGAAGAGGAGGCACCTGGCACAAAACAAACTAAAATCGAATCCCAGTTGAACATCAACATTGGAATGCAGCTATATCCAGCCAATGAGTCTCAAATAGGTGGAGTGGTGCGTCTTGGATTCATTTTGCCAGTCACAATTCAACTTAAACATGGGGTTAGTGTAAGTCACAAAATTTGGTGGGGGGGGGTTGAAGGTTAGAAAATATTTTATATATAGAAAAAAATTACTGCCTACTAATGGACTGTCCATTTATTTCGATTCCTTTCCTTTGACTTGATTGATTAAAAAGACAGCGGTTTTCAAGCTGATTTACAGCTAATAAAATAATTAATAGTCCCGACTTTTATCAGATTCTTCCACACCCCTCATGTAAATAGGGCACTTTCAGTCTATATTCTACATACGAATCCCACCTCTGAAGGATAAATAAATGTAATAAGGTGGTGTTATGGTCAACCCATTTTCTAATTGGTTGATATATTGAATGCATTTAGAGATTATCGAGAGGAACTTAATAAAACCAGACAATTCTCCTGACTACTGGAAAATGTTAGCGTTTAAGACATTGATCGTATTTTCTAATAAGCTAATCAGTAAAAACCGTTTCAGTAATTTTAACTCTACCCTGGAAGTTGGAAGGTGTTCATTTCGATAAATTATGACTTCACGTGGTTAGAGCCGAGTTTCATCCGAAGTCACGAGGCTAATGCCCGTTCTGACAACCAGAACAACAATTATTATAGGTACATGGAATGTCAGTACGATGTGGGAGACAGGGAAAAACATCCAAATATCTGAAGAAACGAAAAGACACAACCTGAAGATACTTGGAATAAGCGAAACCAATTGGTTACAAGCTGGGTAGCAATCATTATTCTCAGGAAAAGTGCCATTATACTCCGGCCGCGAGGAAGAAAACGTCTCACACACACACAAGGGGTTGCACTAATGTTGTCACAAGAAATATGGAAGGCTCTCATAGGATGAAAGCCTTATGGACCTAGGATCATCAAAGCATTCTTTAAGACAAAGAGGGAAGGGAATATAATGAATGTAAACCAGTGCTATGTGCCTACCAGCTACAGCCACGAAGACGACAAGGACCAGTTCTATGCGAGGCTGCATTGAACCATCGATAAATGCCCAGGCAAGGACCTGACTGTTTTGATGGAGGACCTAAACGCCAAGGTTGGAGTGAGCAACCTCGGAGATAAAGACATTATGGAACAACATGGACAGGGAGAAAGGAACGAAAACGGTGAGAGGTTGGCAAATTTATGCGCCTTTAATAAAATAATTATAGGTGGCACCATATTCTCTCACAAATGCATACAGAAAGTTTCAGCAAACCAAATCGACCACACCTGCATCAATTAGAAGGATCGTGGAGCAAGCAGGAGCAAAAAGAGGTGCTGACATAGCTTCAGATCACTATCTAGTAGTGGCTAAAATGAAACTGAAGCTGAAGAAAGATTGTACAATTGGAACAGCAGTATTACTAAAGTTTAACACAGCCCTTCTTCAAAATATTAACAAACTCAATGAATTCAACATTACTCTCAATTTCAAGTTCCAGGCACTTCACGATCTATTAGAAAAAGATGGAACTACAATGGAGGACAACTGGGAGGCAACAATAATTACAACATGTCAGAAGGTTTTGGGACGCGAGGAGCACCACTATAAAGAATGGATTTCTGTTAGTACTTTAATAAGATCCAAGAAAGGAGAGGCAAGAAGATAGCTGTTAATAACAGCCGGACAAGAACAGAGAAAGCCAAAGCATAGGCTGAGTACACAAAAGCTAACAAGAGGAGCATTAAGTTGGGTAAATAAATTTATGTAGAGGACCTAGCAATGACTGAGGAAAAGCTGCAAAAGCTGCATGAAACACCTGAATAATACAACGAAGAAACTAGCTGGAAAATTTAGGAAGCTACAACAGCCAATTATGAACAAGGATAGCAAACTAACCATTGAAACGCAAGAGCTTCAGAATGGATGGGTAGAACACCTCGGAGAACCCTTGAATAGACCAACCCCACTGAACCCACCAGTCATCGAAGCAGCAGTCACGAATCTCCTTGTAAATACCAACCCACCAACAATCGAAGAAATCAAAATATCCAACCGACAAATCAAAAGTCAGAAAGCAGCAGAACCTGACAATATACCAGCCGAAGTACTGAAGTTAGACATATAGGTAACAACAAAGATGCTTCACATTCTCTTCAGGAAACTTTGAGAGAAAGAACAAGTACCAGCAGACTGGAAAGAAGGTTGCCTCATCAAGATATCAAAGAGAGGAGGTCTTAGCAATTGCGTAAACTACAAAGGCATTACTCTACTTTCAGTACGAGGAAGAGTCTTCAACAGAGTCTTATTGAACCAAATGAGAGATCCAGTCAACACCCAACTTCGAGATCAGCATGCCGGATTTCATAAAGGCCGACTGTGTACCGACCAAATGATAACTCTACGGTTCGTTTCTGAACAATCAGTTTAATGGAATTTACCAGTTTATATCAACTTCCTCGACTACGAAAAAGCAATCGACAGCGTGGATAGGAGAACATTACAGAGTCATCTTCGACATTATGCCGTACCCGAAAAGATAGTCAACATCATATAGAATTAATACGACAGATTACATTGTAAAATCATGCATGGAGGTCAGCTCATAGATCCGTTCGAAGTGAAGACCAGTGGCAGACAAGGCTGTTTACTCTCTCCCTTCCTCTTTCTACTAGTAGTGGACTGGATCATGAAAACTACAAACATCTCAAACATCTCGGAGTACAGTGGGCAACATGGATGTAACTGGATGACTTGGACTTTGCAGATGATCTAGCTCTTTTATCCTTCCCCACACAGCATCAAATGCAGATGAAGACGTACAATCTAGCAGCAGCCTTGGCAGCAGTAGGCCTCAACATACACAAAGGGAAAAGCATGAGTCTTCGATAGAAAACAACGAACACTAACCCGATTTCACTTGACGGAGAAACTCTGAAAGACGTTGAAACCTTCACATACTTGGACAGCATCATCGATAAACAAGGAGGGTCTGATGCAAACGTGAAGACACGGATTGGTCAGGCAAGTGCAGCATTTCTACGACTGAAAATTATCTAGAACTCAAGCCAACTGTCAGACAACATTAAAGGCACAAATTCCAATACAAATATGAAAACAGTTCTATTGTATGTATCTGAAACTAGGAGAACTACAAAAAGAATCATCTAAAAGATGTAAACAACTGTCTGCATAAGATACTTTAGATCCGTTGGCCAGATACCATAAACAACAACCTTCTATGGTAGAGAAATTGTCAACTTCGGGCCGAGGCAGAAATTAGGAAAACACGGTGGAGGTGGATAGGACACACATTGAGGAAACCATCAAACTGCGTCACAAGTCAATCACTAACTTAGAATCCTGAAGTCCAAAGGAAAAGAGAAAGACCCAGGAAAAAATTGCGTCGGGAATTGGAGACAGACATGAAGAGAATGGATTACACTTGGGAAGAAATGGAAAGGAAAGCCCAGAACAGATTTGGCTGGAGAATGCTGGTCAGCGGCCTACGCTCCATATGGGTAATATGCATTGATTGATTGTCTGAATAATTAATTGATTATAAGTTCATTCATCATTTAACAATGATTTCATATTCGACAAAGTCTATGAACGAATATGATAAAGTATTACTAAATGTGACGTTAAAGGGAATTAATATTAAGGTATCTATGATAACAAGATACTTATGGATATAATTAAATGCATTTGGATCTTCCTGTTGATTCATCATGGACTGAAGCTGATCAGTCACTGTTGCTATATGCGTATCGTAAGCGGATGGACTCGAATGAGTGAAGGTTCGAAAGTATTTTTTGAGTTACATTGTGACTGGTAAGTGGAATCTAGGGCTCGTATTGTGTCTTGTTCGGGACTTGTCAACTGGATGTACCTGCATCCGTGTGTTAATGTTAACACCGGGACTCAAATTCAGTCCGCATCATACTAAACTCCAGTGCGTTCACCACTAGATTGCTGAGTCCAGACATTTACATTTCGACAACTGGTAAGTAGGTAATTAGAATGAACGTGTATCTTCCCATTGATTTGTCATGGACAGAAGCTGGTCCGTCTCTGTTGCTATATGTGCATCTTAAGCGAATCATCTCGATAAAGCTATTAATCACAAATATTATTCAACTTGGATTGTGACTGATAAGCGAAATGCAGGACGAGCGTTTCATCCTATCCAACTTAAATCATACTTGTGATTAATAGCTTTATAGAGGTGATTCACTCAGGATGTACATATAGCAACAGAGATTGACCAGTTTCAGTCCATGACAAATCAATGGGAATATACAAGTTCATCCTAATTATCAACTTAGTTTTGTCGATTGTACAAGATTGATCACAATTTGGTTCCAATGAAAACAAAAAAAGAGCACTATTGAGATATTTTCTTCTAGTATAGGACTTTTCAGCGATGCCCCATACTCCATCCTACTTAAGAGTCGAACTCAGGATCCTTAGGTCACAGTTTAATGCTTACTTATCTTTACCACTAGGACAGATGGTGTTCACTGTAAGTATTCGTAATTATATGTTTATGTAACACAACGTAATGATCAGTCTATTTCAATAGTGATAACTATATTAAACACAAAGACTACTCATTACATAATTACATTGATACTTATTACAGTGAAACTCCACCTCTAGCTCTTCTAGAGTTATTGCCAGTCCCAAGCTCAGGTAAAAGAGGAAGTTTGGGCATGGGGCTATCATTCCCATCCCAAAAAAAACTAATTATTGCAACCGAAATGAGAAGATCTTGTTGTTTGAGCTGGATTATGGCTAGCAAACGTAATCCATGATGAACGTTTCATCCTAGTGGTGAATGCTCTAGCATCTGACACAAAAATGAACTGAATTCAAGTTTCAGTGTATACATCAATACTAGAATACAAGTACATTCAGGTAACGAGTCCCAACAAAGATTAATCAATTTTAGTTCATAATAAATCAATAATCTTAATACCAATGTGCCCGTTGCACAAGTGTGACTGTCTGGACACAGTAGTCACGTGGTGAACGTGGTGGCGTTCGACACGAAACCGACTGAGTTCGAATCCCAGTGTGAACATCAACATTGGGATGCAGGTACATCCAGCCGATGAGTCCCAAATAGGATGAAACGCGCGTCCTGGATTCCACTTGCCAGTCACAATCCAAATTATATAAGAAGAAGATTCAATCTTCATTCTAATTCAATATTAACATGTTTTTGTATACTTTAAATGCCAATTTATTTGTTAATGTAATTGTAATTGTAAACATTACCTAACTCTATTCATATGTTTATTATTAAAGTAGTATTAATAATAATAAAAAAAATAAGTAGTAGTTGTTACCTACATTACTACCTACTTATTTATTTTATAAGTAATATAAAAAAATAGAATAATACTATAGTCTAGATAGTAAAGTAGATAGTAAAAGTATTCATGTGATTATATTGTACTCAATATATATATATAAGTAGTATAGAATAGACAATGTCAGTAATTATTACTTAGTAACTAACTATCATGATTATACATTTCATTGTATTGTATACTTTATATTGTATTATTAATTTCATAGAAGGCAGTGGTTGTAAGTTCATTATGTATTATGTAATCAATTATGATGTTAAGTATTACAATATTATGTAATAATAAGTAAACTTATATTATCAGAATTAATGAATAGTAACTATAATTAGGATCTATTTGAATTTTCTTGTCGATATGTTATGGACTAGAATTGATGAATATATGTTATCGGTGTGAATATTAACATTGATATGTAGATATATTCAGCTGATGAATCCTGAATAGGATGAAACTTGTGCTCTTGAATACACTTACCAACCATAATCTAACTTAAACAATACATATAAATCATCATTATATCGAAGTAGTCTGCTAAGGATACACATATGACAACAAAGACGGATCAACTTTCAGTCTATGACAAATTGTATATGCAAACTTATTGTACAAGTATGACTGTTTGGACTCGATAGTCTAGTGGTAAGTGCTTTGGCGTTTGATACGAAATGGACTGAGTTCGAATCCGCATGTGGGCATTAACAATACGATAAAGTTGCATGCAGCTGACAAATCCCGAATAGGGCAAAACGCGCGTACTTGATTCCAGTCACAGTCCTTCTCAAACTATATTAACTATGTCTGTCGTCTGGAGTTGGATGAAGTTCGATGATATATTGGAAACTGACTGAAGTTATAATTATTAGCTACTGAATAACATGTTATTCATCAAGTGTTTGTAATATCTGTGAGTTATCCTGCTGATTTCTGTATACAGTTGAAGATCAGCTCAGTTGATGAGACTAATACCATAATGGAATAACTATCCACTAACTATATATAGTTTTTAATCAAATGAAACAATGAAATTGAATTGACTCTTTAACGATAAGATTCGACTCCCTGGGTGGAATTTAAAATTATAAGATAACTTATTGTGTATAATTAACTAGTAATTCAATCTTCATTGTAATCATTAACTAACAAGATAATGTTACTATGACAAATTGTAGCTGTTCATCGGTCAAAAGAGATATACACTAAGTAAGTTACACTGTACTCTATTCAATAATCGATACTCTTGTTGTCAAGTATTAATGATTAATATTTAGAATATCCATGTGGATATACGTTACCAATATGATGATATTAACTGTTTAATTGGTACTTTGATAAGAAGATTTCGTTTAGCTAAGACTTGCGTAGTACTCTGAATCTAAAACTTCATACTCAATGAGAACCCAAAAACTTCAGGTTTTATGCTTAGTTATTACAGATTGTATTTCAATCAAATGGGAATGATACTGGGTATGTAGTGTAGATCTATTAAGTGAAATTGACAATTATACAATCGATGCATTGTTACGTAACATGAAGGTGACTTGTTTGAAGAAATAACATGCTAAAATGTAAAGTTCT
This sequence comes from Schistosoma mekongi, assembly GCA_034768735.1. NCBI lineage: Eukaryota > Metazoa > Platyhelminthes > Trematoda > Strigeidida > Schistosomatidae > Schistosoma > Schistosoma mekongi. Next base: position 2,970,395 of record CM068311.1, on the reverse strand, counting down.
TCTGAAACAAATTCAAAAGTTTATGCCTCTATTCATTTGTTTTCATCTACAGTTGAATGTAATTAAAGCTTTAATGGTTGTCAGTAGTCATGAATGTACTTTGCTTATTCTAGTATAACTGACAGCAATTCTGAACCACCTATTTACGCATTACAATGGCTATAGAAAGGTTGAGAATATAGTAGCACCCAGCGTTGATATCTTCTAAAAATTGCTTGTATATGTGTTATGACGTGAAGAAAAAGGTTTTGATTGGTAGACGCGAACGCCAATGGAGTGTGCCTAGTTGATAATGCGTGACTGACCTAAGCCCACTCACCTCCTAGGACGACAATAGAAGAACCAGAATCGGAAACCGGAAAAGGAGAACTGAGAACCGAGAACTGAGAACGTATTGTATTTCAATCATGCCTTTATATATACATAAAATCAGACCACACAGTGAACCAATCACAAATCTAACATTGATACAGAACAAAGGAAATAGTGGCAGTGAATGGGTACAGCTTGTACACAATTAAGTAAACGTAGTTCACAGTAAATAACAATATACTAAGAGTAAATATATTGAACGGAAGGACCGGATAAAGTGAACGTAACAGTCATAGGAATGATATGTTTCCACTGTTCACAGTTATAATAATTGAAATAATGTTCTAAAGCACAGTTCTCGAAGATAGTCAATCTTCATTAGGTGCCCGGCACATCAATATGCAACATTCTATGTCTTAGATATATCAGTATTTAAAGTGATTTTTACAGAGATTGGTATCAATTTTAGTCGACTGTATATGTTACAAATTGATGTTGGTCAAGTGCTACTGAGAACCGTGGACCAGTAGACAGATATTTTGTCATAGTGTAGGAATCCTCAGTGATAGTGTAAACGGTAAATTCTTCCAGGAAACGTAAGTAACTAAACTTAATATCTAACTCGACAAAGCCACTTCACTTCAATTACAAGAATTAGCTTACCAATGACTAACTTCAGGATGCTCTTAAAGTTCTACTGAGAAGTTGTAACTGGTAGAGTTCAGGCTTGTCAGGACTGAGACAGTTATCACCAATGTGAATGGATAATCGTTTATTTATATCACAAATTGGTGAAAATGGAAAATCTACCATTTTATACCAGCTAATCTAGTGGTATATAGGCTTAAGAGTTCACCGTATATCTGGTAAGCCCTGGGTTGGATTAGAAGATGCACACTTTCTAAGAGTTCCATACTAAGAGAAAACGTCTGTTCAGTGCTTAGTTCTTTACAGTGGTACCCAACTAGTACTAATCTATAATGAACAACCTATAACAACAACAACTAGTATTACTATTTCAGTAATTTCTTATATATGTGTATTGATCCATGTATAAATTCAGTCACATGATCAAATATTGTTACTAAGACATTACATACTCTATATGATACTACTTCAAAGACAATCTAATTAACTTTGAATGATGTAATACATACTTAACAGTATACAATCTACACAAAAGTGCTTAATGAATGATAAGTAACTACAATTATGTATTCATCATCATCATCATCATCATCATCATCATCAGCAGCAGCAGCAGCAGCAGCAACGTAGAACCGGGCACAAACGTCCGTAGGTTCAAGTTGCCATACCACACTAGCACTACGAGATTATTGAGGTAAAGTATACACAGAATAGAAGAGGGAAGAGTAAAGTAAAGATGTCCAGAAAATAACAATAGAATTCAAGATCTAGATGGCGTTAAAGAGTGAATACACTTGCACCACTGTGACCGATTCTGAGCCATATCTCCCAGTGTCTCCAGCCATTTGTTGCGATCATCACGCGGACCCCAACCAGGTAGTCTACATCTACCTACATGGCTTAGACCAGTAGTCAAGGACTTCATGGACTGATGCCATGTTTTGGTTTGGCCGACCCTAACCTTCTTCCATCCTACTTCAGCCCTAGCCAATATCGCGAGACGGGGTAGACGGTGGTCGGGCATGCGCAAACAATTATGTATTACATCATCTTGAATGAAATCAACATCTTATGTAACATACTAAGATAGAAAACAAACATATTTAAGAGTATTTCATTTATCATATTTAAAACTAAGTAGATCATATACAAACTTGGTTATTGAATTCTATCAACACTATACTAATGATATAAGTGTTGTAAAGAGAACAACAACATAACAGTTCATATATACACGAATCTTTTCAATGTTAAGTAGTTGATGAACAATTAGAATGTATTTGAATCTTCATGAAAGTACATCCAGTTGATAAGTTTCAAATAGGATGATATGGGAATTCTAAATTCCATCTACCAATTAAAATTCATTTCAAACAATGATTGATGAACAGTTTATTTAAAGTGTTCATGTGATACTTGTTATGTCGGTCCACTAACGACAGGTGAATAACTTCCAGACCTGTGTTTTATAGGTTTAATTCATTCATTCTGATAGTGTGTAATGTAGACTTTACATTTCTGTTATTGTTACGTTCTTCTTACCCTATTCTCCCGTTTGGTATATTTTCTGTTATTATATTGTTTCTTACTATGGACTACAGTTAATTAGTTGTGTACAAGTTACCCCTACTCACTGCCCCTATCTTCTTTGTTTCGTATTAGTGTAAAATTCCTGATCGGTTAGCTATGTGGTCTGAATTTGTGTATACATAAAGGCATGATTGAAATACAATACGACTGAATTGGGTGGGATTGGAGTGTATCTCTTTGGCTCATAAATCGTTGTTTTCTCTATTTCTGCTGTGGGGACTGGTAGTCGCAGGGCAGACACGTCCCCATTCTGATTAGTATTTATCAAGGTCACTGTGTGTTTTTCCACAATATATAACAATACTCATTATGTAAGTTGATTTGTGACTGGCAACTGAAATCCACAATGAGCATTTTGTCCTATTTGGGACTCATCGGTTGGATTTACCTGCATCACAATGTTGATCTTCACACTGGGATTCGAACTCAGTCGGTTTCGTGTCGAACGCCACTGCGTTCACCACTAGACTACTAGTCCAGACAGTCACACTTGTGCAACGACTGACCAGCTTCAGCCTATAACAAATCAACGGGAATATACAAGTTTATCCTAATACCAATGTTCCCGTTGCACAAGTGTGACTGTTTGAACTCAGTAGTCTCGTGGTGAACGCGGTGGCTTTCGACACGAAACCAACTTAGTTCGAAACCCAGTGTGAACATCAACATTGGGATGCAGGTACATCCAGTAGAAAGTCCTAAATAGGACGAAACGCGCGTCCTGGATTCCACTTGCCAGTCACAATCCAACTTATATAATACTTGTGAAAAATTCGCTATATCGAGACAATCCGCGCAGGATGCACATATAGCGACAATGACTTACCAGCTTCAGTCTATAACAAATCAACGGGAATATACAAGTTTATCCTAATACTCATTATGCTTTACATAAATAAGTATTGAGTTTATAGGCAATAAACTCTAAACAGATGTCTCATTGAAAGATTGTTACAGAATAGTTGACAAGAACCCTTACTCAATCCAAACATCATACTATTTGATACTTGTCAGTAAGACATACCTTCAATCGATCTGATTTTGTCAATAAATAATCAATACCGAAATCACAGTTATACTTGTATGGAGTAAATTATGATCCGAAATATTAGGGAGTATATATTCCCTCATGATTGTAAGTAAGTGAAATGGACTTGGTTATATTGATGTGTAGGCAAGTAGCGAGGCGACCTAGACAAGTAGATACTGACCTCGAATCTAATCTAAAAATATAAAGAACGTGCAACTATGATCTGCTAACACATTACATGGACGTTGATTGATGGATACGATGCCACAGTAACTAAAGACTTCCTAAAAAGTAGTGAGCTAGAGAACAACATTAGTCAATCGTTGTATAAGAACAAAGACTTTTATGTATTACATAGTAAAGTAATTAGTAACAGGTGATATAGAATATTCAATTTTGATAGCACGAATTGATCTGAATCAGACAACCATTGATCACCTGGAAGCACTGGACAGCTGTTTCGTCCTAGTATGGGACTCGTCAGCAGTGCGCATCCACGACCCCATCGGGGATCGAACCCAGGACCTTCTGGTTCCGCGCGCGAACGCTTTACCATTGGACCACTGAGTCGGCTCCCAACGGTTGATATTTCCAATTCAGCCAATTCGTGATACATTGCGCGACCTCCTCTATGCCATTGGTGAGTTACTGCCTCACACCCGACACGGTTGAACTCTACTGGTCACGTCTTCACACTAGAACTCCAGGAATTGCCTCAAGGAGCTAGTCACTAGTGAGCTCATGTTAATTACAATTAGAGGAGTTTGTAGAGATAGTTAACTGTTTAATTCAATTTTGATAGCACGAATTGATCTGAATCAGACAACCATTGATCACCTGGAAGCACTGGACAGCTGTTTCGTCCTAGTATGGGACTCGTCAGCAGTGCGCATCCACGACCCCATCGGGGATCGAACCCAGGACCTTCTGGTTCCGCGCGCGAACGCTTTACCATTGGACCACTGAGTCGGCTCCCAACGGTTGATATTTCCAATTCAGCCAATTCGTGATACATTGCGCGACCTCCTCTATGCCATTGGTGAGTTACTGCCTCACACCCGACACGGTTGAACTCTACTGGTCACGTCTTCACACTAGAACTCCAGGAATTGCCTCAAGGAGCTAGTCACTAGTGAGCTCATGTTAATTACAATTAGAGGAGTTTGTAGAGATAGTTAACTGTTTAATTCAATTTTGATAGCACGAATTGATCTGAATCAGACAACCATTGATCACCTGGAAGCACTGGACAGCTGTTTCGTCCTAGTATGGGACTCGTCAGCAGTGCGCATCCACGACCCCATCGGGGATCGAACCCAGGACCTTCTGGTTCCGCGCGCGAACGCTTTACCATTGGACCACTGAGTCGGCTCCCAACGGTTGATATTTCCAATTCAGCCAATTCGTGATACATTGCGCGACCTCCTCTATGCCATTGGTGAGTTACTGCCTCACACCCGACACGGTTGAACTCTACTGGTCACGTCTTCACACTAGAACTCCAGGAATTGCCTCAAGGAGCTAGTCACTAGTGAGCTCATGTTAATTACAATTAGAGGAGTTTGTAGAGATAGTTAACTGTTTAATTCAATTTTGATAGCACGAATTGATCTGAATCAGACAACCATTGATCACCTGGAAGCACTGGACAGCTGTTTCGTCCTAGTATGGGACTCGTCAGCAGTGCGCATCCACGACCCCATCGGGGATCGAACCCAGGACCTTCTGGTTCCGCGCGCGAACGCTTTACCATTGGACCACTGAGTCGGCTCCCAACGGTTGATATTTCCAATTCAGCCAATTCGTGATACATTGCGCGACCTCCTCTATGCCATTGGTGAGTTACTGCCTCACACCCGACACGGTTGAACTCTACTGGTCACGTCTTCACACTAGAACTCCAGGAATTGCCTCAAGGAGCTAGTCACTAGTGAGCTCATGTTAATTACAATTAGAGGAGTTTGTAGAGATAGTTAACTGTTTAATTCAATTTTGATAGCACGAATTGATCTGAATCAGACAACCATTGATCACCTGGAAGCACTGGACAGCTGTTTCGTCCTAGTATGGGACTCGTCAGCAGTGCGCATCCACGACCCCATCGGGGATCGAACCCAGGACCTTCTGGTTCCGCGCGCGAACGCTTTACCATTGGACCACTGAGTCGGCTCCCAACGGTTGATATTTCCAATTCAGCCAATTCGTGATACATTGCGCGACCTCCTCTATGCCATTGGTGAGTTACTGCCTCACACCCGACACGGTTGAACTCTACTGGTCACGTCTTCACACTAGAACTCCAGGAATTGCCTCAAGGAGCTAGTCACTAGTGAGCTCATGTTAATTACAATTAGAGGAGTTTGTAGAGATAGTTAACTGTTTAATTCAATTTTGATAGCACGAATTGATCTGAATCAGACAACCATTGATCACCTGGAAGCACTGGACAGCTGTTTCGTCCTAGTATGGGACTCGTCAGCAGTGCGCATCCACGACCCCATCGGGGATCGAACCCAGGACCTTCTGGTTCCGCGCGCGAACGCTTTACCATTGGACCACTGAGTCGGCTCCCAACGGTTGATATTTCCAATTCAGCCAATTCGTGATACATTGCGCGACCTCCTCTATGCCATTGGTGAGTTACTGCCTCACACCCGACACGGTTGAACTCTACTGGTCACGTCTTCACACTAGAACTCCAGGAATTGCCTCAAGGAGCTAGTCACTAGTGAGCTCATGTTAATTACAATTAGAGGAGTTTGTAGAGATAGTTAACTGTTTAATTCAATTTTGATAGCACGAATTGATCTGAATCAGACAACCATTGATCACCTGGAAGCACTGGACAGCTGTTTCGTCCTAGTATGGGACTCGTCAGCAGTGCGCATCCACGACCCCATCGGGGATCGAACCCAGGACCTTCTGGTTCCGCGCGCGAACGCTTTACCATTGGACCACTGAGTCGGCTCCCAACGGTTGATATTTCCAATTCAGCCAATTCGTGATACATTGCGCGACCTCCTCTATGCCATTGGTGAGTTACTGCCTCACACCCGACACGGTTGAACTCTACTGGTCACGTCTTCACACTAGAACTCCAGGAATTGCCTCAAGGAGCTAGTCACTAGTGAGCTCATGTTAATTACAATTAGAGGAGTTTGTAGAGATAGTTAACTGTTTAATTCAATTTTGATAGCACGAATTGATCTGAATCAGACAACCATTGATCACCTGGAAGCACTGGACAGCTGTTTCGTCCTAGTATGGGACTCGTCAGCAGTGCGCATCCACGACCCCATCGGGGATCGAACCCAGGACCTTCTGGTTCCGCGCGCGAACGCTTTACCATTGGACCACTGAGTCGGCTCCCAACGGTTGATATTTCCAATTCAGCCAATTCGTGATACATTGCGCGACCTCCTCTATGCCATTGGTGAGTTACTGCCTCACACCCGACACGGTTGAACTCTACTGGTCACGTCTTCACACTAGAACTCCAGGAATTGCCTCAAGGAGCTAGTCACTAGTGAGCTCATGTTAATTACAATTAGAGGAGTTTGTAGAGATAGTTAACTGTTTAATTCAATTTTGATAGCACGAATTGATCTGAATCAGACAACCATTGATCACCTGGAAGCACTGGACAGCTGTTTCGTCCTAGTATGGGACTCGTCAGCAGTGCGCATCCACGACCCCATCGGGGATCGAACCCAGGACCTTCTGGTTCCGCGCGCGAACGCTTTACCATTGGACCACTGAGTCGGCTCCCAACGGTTGATATTTCCAATTCAGCCAATTCGTGATACATTGCGCGACCTCCTCTATGCCATTGGTGAGTTACTGCCTCACACCCGACACGGTTGAACTCTACTGGTCACGTCTTCACACTAGAACTCCAGGAATTGCCTCAAGGAGCTAGTCACTAGTGAGCTCATGTTAATTACAATTAGAGGAGTTTGTAGAGATAGTTAACTGTTTAATTCAATTTTGATAGCACGAATTGATCTGAATCAGACAACCATTGATCACCTGGAAGCACTGGACAGCTGTTTCGTCCTAGTATGGGACTCGTCAGCAGTGCGCATCCACGACCCCATCGGGGATCGAACCCAGGACCTTCTGGTTCCGCGCGCGAAC